>CAJGYO010000019.1:8276738-8615883 GCA_904845875.1 Miscanthus lutarioriparius | reverse complement strand
AGTAATGATGAAGATGTCAAGGTCAAACCTATGGAAATGAGCCCCAACCTAAACTTGGATATTGCACCCTTGCTTTACATATAGGCCCTTTTCAAAATATATGCTTGGCTGGTGTTATTGGAATATCTTCATGTGTCTCACATCAATACCCATCTATATTAATCCATGGAAAAATTTTGTGAAGTTTGGAATCAAGAAGTCACATGAAATGACAAGTTATATCCTTGTTGGAATGGCCTTATTAAGTGAATGAGAACATGTGTCATCAACCAAACCTTGCAACCTTGCCCAAATGACTCTAGATGAACTGTCGACAAAATATGGTCGGCAGTCTACCCAGGGGTATGCCCAAGGTAGTAGATTGTCGACAGACAGATGCGCAAGCCACAAACAAGATGGTGACGCAAGACACACGAGGTTTTATCCAGGTTCGGCCGCCGAGAAGGCGTAATACCTACGTCCTGCGTCTGATTGTATTGATGTATGTCAATGAGAGATGTTTTTTCTAGAGGGGTCCCCTGCCCACCTTATATAGTCCGAGGGGCAGGGTTATAGATTTGGAAACTAATCCTAGTCAGTTACGATTGCCATAAGTGACCAGATAAGGATTCCTATTCTAACCGACCGAGATCTTGCTTGATCGCCAAATCTGTCTTGACTCCTTGCGCGGGACTCCGAACAGGTTGGTCGGGCCGCATGTCGTCTTTTGGTGGACCAAACCCACTGATCCAGGCCGGCCCAATCTTAGCCGTAAGGGTATAGGGGTTAATACCCCCACAGCTAGTCGTCGAGCACCATGTGTTTTGCTGCGACACGCCACTTTAACCTTCTCCGAATAGTAAAGCTTGAGTTTTTGACATTTCTGACCACTGTTATCGCCGGAGAAGTAGGTTGTCCGAAGAATGTATGGTGCTCTTAAGAAAAAAGAAAAAGATTTCCATCCTATGAAGTGTGCCCACTTGTATTTCTAAAAAGAAATGTAAGTGGATCCTGAGGCGTAGCATCCTTGATCATCAGAGGCGTAAGGGTCGAAAAACAAACACATTCACCGCAAGGTGAAGTGTGCCCACTTAGTCCCTGAGCCTGGTAGTAGGTGACATAGGCACGTGGTGCCAGGGTCTAAAAAGAATTCCCAGTTAAGTTGAAAACCCAATCGTCGTACAGGCGATACAAGATGCACCGGCAGGTGCATCGTACCGATGTAGTCCCCGAGCTTGCTGGAAGGCGAAGTACAAGCCTTGTAGCAAGCTCGAAATAAATGTCTCTCAACTGTATGTGAGTACAAATCACATGTAGCCGAGGAGAACAATCTCCGAGCAGTGGTTGGGACAATTCTCGAGCACATTGGTGGTCGAAGCAGTCCCCAAGCACGGTAGTGGTATGTACAGTCCCCTAGCACGGCAGTGGTCCAGGCAGTCCCCGAGCACGGCAGTGGTCTAGGCAGTCCACGAGCATGGCAGTGGCTGTGCAGTCCCCGAGCATGATAGTGGTCTGTGCAATCCCCGAGCATGGCAGTGGTCTATGCAGTCCTCAAGCACGGCAGTGGTCTGTGCAGTCCCCGAGCACGGCAATGGTCTGTGCAGTCCCCGAGCGCAAGACATGCAGCGAAAAAATGAACGCCGCTTGTACTATTATTTGGTGTATTTATTTATCTTCTTACTCTGCCAAGTCCAATCGTACACGTCTGGTCAAAAAAGCAGACAGGTACAGCACATCATATTGTCTTCTTGCCCTTTCTAGCAAACAGTCATTTGGCACCTGTAAAGAGGTGTGTCAGTGTGGGCCTTCTCACACTAGCAATGAAGAGGCGTGTACACTGGTAACGAAGGGGTGCATTTATTGGCGTAGATCTCGAGGTTGTGAAAACAACCGTCTGCAGCACGCGCGCACATCTCCCAAGAATCTCGGGCGGATGAAACGACGGAAATCTTGGTTATTTATAATATAGAACTGGTAAGTTATTTTTTACCAACCCCCATTATCATTCGCCGCCGCAGCCTTCTTCTTCCTCTTGCCAAACCCTATTCCTCCGAAATCATCGCCCATCACCCCTCCACCGTAACCGTCCCTTTTAGCAAGGATAGATTAATGGCGAAGAAAAACACCCAGAAGAAAGCCAGAGTCATGGCGAAGGAGTGGTGGAGGTCAAGAAGCAATGATCAGACCATCGAAGACCTTGTCACCATGGGAGTGCTCCATAACAAGGCACTCGTGGGATGGCGCGCACCGGAAGGAGAAAGCTACCCCGATCCACAACCAGGTGAGATTGTGGTTTTCGAGGATTTCTTCAAGCGGGGTTTTGGGGTTCTAGTGCACCATTTCCTCCAGGGGCTCTGTTTGTACTACGAGATTGGGATTTGCAATCTACATCCCAACTCGATTCTTCTTGTCTCCACCTTTATCCATCTTTGTGAAGCATATGGTGGCTTCCAGCCCCATTTCGACCTCTTTCGCCATCTGTTCTATCTGCGGAAGAAAGGGAGCAGCGGCTCGAAGATAGCCGGAGGCGTATATCTCAATCTGCGCGACGGGATGAAAGCCCAGTATTTGCATTACCCTTGGAACACATCGCTGGACGAATGGTACAAGAAGTGGTTCTACGTCCGCGAAGAGCCGAACACGATCACCCTGTGCGACGTGGGGTTCATTCCGGAGAAGAAAAACAGCTGGTTGGAGAAGCCCGAGCACCTGGAACAGGTTGCAGAACTGCTCGAGATGATCCCATGGGGGAAGCTGGATGGTCCAAGTGTGGTCAGAAACTTCATCAGCCGAAGGATCTAGCCCTGCCAGAAGAGGGTACATCCTGGTTACGAATACCAAGGAAGCGCAGATCCAACGAGGACCAGAAAAGAAGCGCTTGACAAAATTGAAGTCAAGGCCAGGATTGGGGAGCTATTCAACTTAGCAGATCCCAATTATGTCAGGTTAAACGACATCGAGCACGCCTTCAAGCTGGCTCGACCTCCCCCAAAGGTAAATTATGCTTCCTTGTACCTGTAGAGGTACGTTGTAACAAAAATTGACTGTGTTGTCGCCTTTATGTTTCCCAGAGTAATGGTCATGACAGGGCATCAGGGTTCATGTCTCCACCCCCTGGTGTGGATTGGCCGCAAGTTGCCGGCCCAACCCCCCAGACCAGTGATAGGGCCAAAGACGTCGACTGGGCCGTACTTGGGGTTGGAGAAGAGGCAACGGCCAGGGCTGCTGGCAAGCGGCCGGCGGCCAAAAAACATTGTCAGGCCATCTTCCCTTTGTCGGATGATGAAACAGAGGATGCAGACATCTTCCGACTCGTCCCTCGAAAGAGGAGGAGACAACTGGAGTTGACGGAGCAGGGTGGCTCCTCTGTGTCAGCAGGGATCGGATCACCGACCACTGCAACACAGATGACAAGCGGTAAAGGGGTCAAACACCAGGCCCCGACACCGGTACTGGTCACGGAAAAAGACCTAGTGGAACCCGTCGAGCACGTTGAGCAAGCATGGTCGAAGAGACGCTCCTTCGCCACGTCATTCCGTGCTTCCGAGCTGTAAGTATTGTTGCTACCTTGATGTAAGCTTACAGTTTGTATTGAATACTATTGTTTTCTGAACTTATCTCTGATATATTAGGTCGGCGTCCACCGAAAATCCCAACCAGCTGGCCGGGTGCGGCACGGCTTCGCCAGCAGTGATGGAAAGAACTGCCCAGCAGCCGGATGTGGAGGAACCTGTAGAAGAAAATCCACCAGAACCTCAGCAGACGAGCGGCTAGACAATAGTCCCCGAGCAGCTGGTCGAGGAGAGAGCCGAGCCAAGTACTAGTGCTCCGAGCACTACCCCTGCTGAGGAGGATACCTCGGCGCCAAGGGGACCGGACCAAGCCGAGGAGCAGCAGCCGGAGGTTGCAAAAAGCACACTTGCCGATGCTACGGCTCGTGGGAAAGCCATAGTGGTCACAGAGACTATGAACTCCAGACCAGCGCCGCCTCCTGAACAAGAGGCCAAAGAGGACGAAGTAGAAGAGATCCTAGGCCATCCTCAAGACAAACGACAACATGTATATGTGTCGTGTCGGTGGAACGACGAGTGGGTTATGCATGAGGAAATCCCAGAGGTCGAAGAGACCCTAAAAGTTGAATGAGCGGCAAAACGTCTGGTGACAGAAGTTCAGGTATGTTTGGCTTGGCCACTTGATCCTACCATTTAGTCGAACTGTCTGACTTAGCTTGTTTATATGTAGGACTTGATGAAGACCGCAAGGTATCGAAAAAGGTGCTTTGACCAGATTGAGGGAATCGCGGCAAACAATAGAGAACTGACAGCCGAGGTGGAACGCTTGCGCCGCCAACTTGAAGCCGCCGACCGGGAGAGGATAGAACAAGATGCAAAAAACCAGAATCTGGTCGTCCAGCTCAGTAACAAAGAGTAGGAAAAAACAAGTAAGTTGTCATTTATCACAGCAAGCGCATGACACGTGTTGTTCCATTGTTGGTAGTGACAGCTGTAGCGCAGCATTAGAAGCCGAAGTAACCCGCCTCCAAGAGGAGAATATCCGTGCGACCGTAGAGTGTGGTCGCCTGAAGGAAGACAACGAGAAACTGGCGTGCGACCAGTCTAAACTCCGAGACCGCGCAACTAAGATGAAGGAGGAACTGAAAAGTAAGTGTTCTAGACCACCTTGCTCATTCTGTTGCCCGCCCTATCTTGTCACGCCGTTACATTCTGATGCCTTGTACGGTTTGCAGTTTTAAAAATCAATGCCAAGAAACATCTAGAATATGTGATTAAAGATCGTTACGGCTAGAAGACGCGATGCCTAGAGACCACCGAGGATCGAGACACATGGAAGAACTGGTGCCAGGAAGTGGCAACTGGCATTTTGCCCGTCCTCGACCTTATCGATCCGGCGCTTACAGAAGAAGCGCCAAGGACGCTAGAGCTCCGACTGGTCGAGAGGTGCCAAAACGCATGGAGTTGGTTCCAAGAGTTCGTGAAGGAGGCGGGTGAGTACACGGGTGCACATGTGCTAAGCATGGTGCGTGCCCACTACCCCCTGATCGATCTCAAGCACCTGGAGGCTAGGTACCCGAAGGAAGTAGACCCAGACAAGGCTGAGGAGCTTCGGATGGCCCAGCTGGACCTATCGTTAAAGATAATTGGCGATATTAACCTGTGTGGAGGTGGGACAGCACCTGTACAGGGTGCGCCATTGACAAGTCAACTAGAAACGCCATCAATTGCAAGCCAACCGACGAAGCCTGTGGTCTCGACCAGCCAGGCATCGACGGGGCCATCCTCTTCAGCTCGACTAGCACAGGAGTCCCTGAGACTCGAGTAGGATATCGGAAACAGCGAGCAGTAGGTGCCGCGCGCCCCGACCAGCCAATGGAATAGGCTTAGAGCTATAGAAGGAGGACATAGTTGTGTTATTGTAAACTTGAGCCTCTTCAGGATAGCTTGTAATAACGTAACTGTATATCATCATAAGCTTGTTTGCTTTGTATAAAACGTATTTAAGCTTGATACTCATGTTGGTGTAACTAAGTGAGAACATGTTAACGTTCTGTTTAGTTGTACCATTTTGCTCGACACGTCATCCCGAGAAGTTTGTACGGTCCTAGTTTGCCATGTGGTCGTAGTGTGAGGTGCGTGACCTATGCACACGTCGACGTGGACAAGTCAAACCAGGGGGGACCTGCCGATCACCCGTAACGTAGAGAACGGATCCCATGCACGTGTTGGGAGGAATCGGAGACAGGGCCTGCTCCGAAAACCATAGAAGGAATAGTGGTCGGCTTTTACTGGCTAAGTTAGAACAACCATAAAATTCGAAATGACACATTAGAGTGGTCGAAGAAATCATAATAGCTTTATTGAAATAAATCAAAAGTACAAAAGGAGTACATATCTCAGTGGTTAAGCATAGAAACATCTAAGCTTGTCGATGTGCCACGAGTTTGGTACGTCCATACCGTCCAGGTGAGCTAACCTATAAGACGTTGGGCGTGTGACTTCCTTGATCATGAAGGGCCCCTCCCATGGGGTTGCGAGTTTATGAACACCAGCCTGGTTCGTCTTCCACTTTAGGACCAGGTCCCCGACCACAAAAACCCGCTCTTTAACATTCTTGTTGTAGTACCTATGCAAAACAGCTAGGTATTTGGCCGTACGTATACAAGAATCGAGCCGCTTCTCTTCTGCGCTATTCACTTCTAGCTCCTGTACTTCATTGACCTTGCCTTCGTCGAAATTCTCTACCCGTGCTGATCTGAAAGCTATATCTGCTGGGAGGACTGCCTCGGCGTCGTAAACCATGAAGTACGGTGAGACGCCGGTGTTACGACTGGGCTGAGTTCTGAGGCCCCAGACCACGGCTGGTAACTCTTTGAGCTATCTTCTGGGAGCTTTGTCATTTTCTCTGTACAACCTCTTCTTCAATGCGTCCAAAATCATTCCATTTGCCCGCTCGACTTGTCCATTAGCTCTAGGGTGTGCCACCGAGACGTATTTTACTACTATGCTCCTTTCATCGCAGAAGTCCCAAAAAGCGCTCCGGTGAACCGGTGCCTAGATCGTTGATGATCTTTGTTGGGTATGCGAAGCGGTGGATGACCTGGTCGAGGAATGTGACACCTTTTCTCGAGGATGCTCACTCGGAGGCATGTATTCTATCCACTTAGAAAATTTGTTGATCGGCACAAAGACGCATGTAAATTTTCTAGAGCGGTTTGAAAGGGCCGATCATATCCGATCCCGAAAGATGCGAAGGGCCAAGAGGTGGTATTGTGCGGATCTCATGTGTCTTTGGTACGTGGATTCTCTTGGCGAAGAAACCGACAACCCTCATAGTGGCGGACTAGCTTCTTCTGCGTCGACTCTGCCGGCGACCAATAGAACCCTGCTCGAAAAGCCTTACCGACCAGCGTTCTCGAGGCTGTGTGGTTGTTGCAGGAGCCAGAGTGGATTTGGTCTAGGAGACATTCGCCGTCCTCCTGGGTTATACACTTCATCAAGATTTCCTACTTTGCGTTCTTGCGCCATAACTTGCCATCGACGAAGCGATATCGCCATCTGCGACGCATCAAGCGCTCGTTTTACGTCTCCGTCAAGATAACGCGCCATCATCGCCGTGTACTTGATGAAAGGCTCTCTCCAGTCGGGCTCATGCGTGGTCGGAGATGGCTCAGCGGTGCTCGACACCGGAACTGTAGCCACCAATTGCTTATCTAGAGGCTTGTCGACCGTGGGATCTTCCTCCTCAATGGAAGGCGTGAGCAGGTCTTGGACGAAAACACCATGTGGGACTTTGGCTCGGGATGATCCTAACTTGGACAGCGCATCTGCTGCTTGATTTTTGTCCCGGACCACGTGTGTGTACTCGATGCCATAAAAAACGCCTTCGACTTTACGATCGACTTGCAGTATGCATCCATCCTTTCACTGGTCGTGTCCCAGTCCTTGTTGAGTTGGTTGATGACCAGAGCCGAGTCTCCGTAGACATAGAGACGTTTAACGCCGAGCTCAACCGCAATGCGCAAACCATGTAGGCATGCTTCGTATTCAGCGGCATTATTAGATGCTGGGAAATGAATCCTAAGGACGTACCGGAGCTGCTCCTTGGACGGCGACACGAAAAGGACTCCTGCTCCTACGCCGTCGATGTTGAGGGAACCGTCAAAGTACATCTTCCAATACTCGTCGGGCCCCTGAGAGGTAGGCATGCTTAAGTCTGTCCACTCAACGATGAAATCGACGAGTGCCTAAGACTTGATCGTAGTACGGCTTGCGAATTCCAGGGAAAAAGGGCATAGCTCCATTGCCCACTTGACAATGCGTCCATTCGCGTCCTTGTTGCTAATTATGTCTCGCAGAGGGTACTCAGTCATGACCACCACACGATATCCGTCGAAGTAATGTTTCAACTTTCGGGATGTTATCAGTATGGCATAGATCAATTTCTAGATCTGTGGGTACCTGGTCTTAGATTCATTGAGCACCTCACTGATGAAATAGATTGGGCATTGTACCTTGTAGACATGGCCGGGCTCATCGCGTTCGACCACCATGGCAGTGGAAACCACTCGATTAGTTGCCGCAATGTAAAGCAGGAGTGTTTCGTCTTCTCTAGGAGCAGTGAGGACCGGAGGTGACGTAAGGTATTATTTTAGCTGTGTGAAAGCAGCGTCTGCTTCCTCCGACCACTCATACTTCTCGGATGCTTTGAGCAGTTTAAAGAATGGTAATCCCTTTTCGCCTAATCTTGATATGAAACGGCTAAGAGCAGCCATGCATCCGGTAAGCTTCTGAACATCCTTCACCTTTTTGGGCGGCTTCATGTCCAAGACAGCTTTGACTTTCTCTGGGTTAGGGCGTATGCCGTCGTGACTGACGACGTTGTCAAGTAGTATGCCGGAAGGAACACCAAAGATACACTTCTTTGGGTTTAATTTCCATTGGAATATGTTAAGGGCTGCAAAGGAGCGTTCCAGGTTGTCAACAAGGGTATGCGCTTCCTTGGTTTTGACAACTACATCATCAACGTAAGCCTCGACGAGGTCGTCTTTTATTTCATCTTTGAGGCAGGCCTATATAGCGCGCTGGTAGGTAGCCCCGGCGTTTTTGAGCCCGAACGACATGGTCGTGTAGCAGTAGGCGCCGAAAGGCGTGATGAAAGATGTCTTGATCTGGTCGTCCTTTTTGAGAGCGATCGGGTGATAACCAGAGTAGCAATCGAGAAAGGAAAGCAGCTCGCAACCAGCGGTTGAATCTACAACCTCTATGCGAGGTAAGCCGAAGGGGTCCTTAGGGTAGTGTTTGTTGAGATTAGTATAATCAACGCACATTCTCCATTCATTATTCTTTTTGCGTACAAGAACCGGGTTGGATAACCACTCCGGATGATACACTTCTTTAATAAATCCGGCTACCAAAAGCCATGTAACTTCTACCCTAATCGCCTCCTTCTTGTCGTGAGCGAACCGTCGTAGCTTCTGCTTGATAGGTTTGGCCTTGCCATTGACATTCAAGGAGTGCTCGATCAAGTTTCGAGGTACACCAGGCATGTCAGCAGGTTTCCATGCGAACACATCCATGTTGCTCCTCAAGAACCTGACGAGCGCATCTTCCTATTTGGGATCCAGGTTGGCCCCAACAAGGGCCATTTTGCTGGGATCGCCGTCGACCAGCTGGATCACCTTGTGCTCCTTGGACTTAGTGTTCTTCCGTGGAGCCTCGAGCTCTGGGATCTCTAGGTGGTCGGCCGAGGTCTTCCTGGCGTCGAGCATGGTCGCGGTCATGCGAATAGAGAGGTCGTGAGCCTCTGCTACTCTGAAGCTATCGTCCTCGCAGGTATAAGCTGCGTATACATTGCCCCTAAGAGTTAGAACTCCCTTCTCGGTAGGCATCTTCAGCACCAGATACCTGTAATGAGGTATGGCCATGAACTTGGTGAGCGATGGTCGACCCAGGATAGCATGGTAGGTACCATCGAAGTCAGCGACCACGAAGTTGACGTAGTCGGTGCGAAAGTGGTCTGGGGTCCCGAACTGCACAGGTAACGTGATCTGCCCGAGAGGTGTAGAGCTCTGTCCGGGGAGAACACCCCAGAACTGTGCCTCGTATGGCTTGAGATCCGCCTAGGTTATCTTCAGGGCCGGCAGACTGTTCTTGAACAGTATATCGATGGAGCTGCCGCCATCAATCAGCACTCTGTCGAATTAAACTTTGTTGATACAAGGATCAAGGACCAGGGGAAAACGTCCTGGCTCAGGTATTGCGGCCCATTGGTCTTTTCTGCTGAAGGAGATCTCGCAGTGAGTCCAAGGAGGGAGCCGTGGATCGGCGATAAGGTTGTCGGTGTTGGCCACATTCAAGCAAGCACGGGCGAGCAGCTTGCGTTCTCGCTTGGTCTCGATGGACACTTTGCCTCCAATGATGGTGTGTACGCGATCGGTTGGATTGACGTACTTGTGATGGGGATCTACGTCGTCATCGTCGTTGTCCTCATTATGCTGTTCCCCTACATCGTTAGGCTTGTCGGACATGTCCGGAGCCTGTTGACGCGTGTAGATAGACTTGAGAACGCGACAGTTCTCCATGGTGTGGTTTGACTTGGGATGGAGCTGGCAGGGCCCCTTCAATGCTTTGACATAATCTTCTTCGTAGTTACGACGCCCGCCCCCTTTTTTGATGGTGTTGACTTCGCCATCGTCTTCCCGAGCACGCTTGCCCCTGTAATCGTCACGGTGGTTACGTCGCTGATTACGTTGGTCGCGGTGGTCGCGGGAGTTGTTGCGCTGGTTGCGGCGGTCAAAATTGTCGCTCCGACCATGATTGCCGTGATAGTCGTCGTGGTGTGGGGGGTGGTCGGAGCGCGGAACCCTTGCTGCTTCTTCGATAATTATCTTTTTAGCATCGTCGGCGTCCGCATATTTCTTAGCGGTGGCCAGGAGCGCTGTGACCGACTCAGGCCTCTTGCGAAGGAGCTTGTCCCTTAGAGCGTCGTGGAAGCGGAGGCCAGTGATGAAAGCCTCGATTGCCTCGCTGTCGGATATTGATGGGACCTTGATGCGCATCTCTGAGAAACGCCGGACGTACTCGCGCAGCGGCTCATCTTTCCGGTCTTGAATCCGCTGCAGATCATATTTGTTGCCGGGTTGCTCGCAAGTGGCAATGAAGTTGTCGATGAAAGCTTGCCTGAGTTCTTGCTAGGAATCGAAGTAGTTTGCTGGCAAGCTGACCAGCCACTAGTGACCTGCATGACCAACAGCTACTGGAAAGTAGTTAGACATGACGTGCTCGTCAGCCATGGCTGATCTGCACGTGGTTTCGTAGAGCATGACCCATAATTCGGGGTTCTCCTTGTCGTCATACTTCTAAAGTTTTTTGAGCTTGAAGTTCTTAGGCCATATGACTTGGCGAAGGTGCGGAGTAAACTGCTTCAAACCCAGCGGGCCATGGGCAGTATCATATTCCATATGGCGATGGCTCTCGTGGGATGCACGATCGTTGGCTCTCTGGTTGATGCAATCACGCAGATCACGTCCTCCAAGGTAGTGGCGGAGATCGTTATTGCCATCGCGGCGATCTCGGTTGCCATCCAGATTAGCCCTGTGACCATGGTTGTCATAGCGGTTGTCGTCTCGGACATTGCGGTGATTGTCCTATCGATGGCGGTTGTCATCTCGACCGCCATCATGGCCGCTGTTTCCGCCTTGATGGTTATCTGATGGGTCGTTGTTGCATGAGCCACGTAGGTTGGGTGGCTATGAGCGGCATGAGTACTGGTGGCTGTGGCTCGACTCGACTGAGACGGAAGGAGCCCGGGCTTGATTTACAATCTCTCCGGTCTGGGCCATAGCAGCCGTCAGATAGGCTTGTATTTCATTGCGAACTGCCTGAGTTTCCGGGGTATTGGGTAGCCGTTGCATTGTTGCCATAGCGACTGCTACGTTGGCGCTTGGGGTCCTAAAGACCTGTTTGTCCCCCACCCTGTCGAAAGCATTGTTGAGGTCGCGTGGCTGGACCCTTATGCGTCGTGCCTCCTCTTCTGCTTCAGCTTTGATTTGTCGGCGATTAAACCGGTCAATATTACGTGCTTCGCGTGCAATCCTTTCCTGTTCTATTTCGCCGACTGCTGGTGGTTCATCATTACTAACAACATTGATCAAATCCCCTTGTCTTGGTGGGAAGGACGGGAATTGTGGGTACCCTAGGGCGTGGTCTGGGATATCCAGATCATATTCGACGCCTTCATCATCGTGACGCTGGAGCTCAGTGTGGTCGGAGGCATTGGATGCGATGCTAGACGAGGAGCTAGAGTCACCCTCTTGGACTGTGTGGACGGATCCTTCTTGATAATCCTCAATCCGGACCATGTTGACGAAATTTCACGGCTTCGACTGAGGTCGACACAGATCCAAGCGGCGTTGTATATTACACGTGTAGTTGGAGGCAGCGTTTCGTAGGCCGTAGGGCTGGGCCTGGTAGTTCTCCGTCAAGGCTTCGTACTCGAAGAGTTGGAGACCCATCGCGGAGGCTGGCCGGTGACGAGCGGAGCGCCCTTCAGGAGTAGATATGACCACGAGATCTGTACCAAGTCGTGTAGGACGACTGGCCCAAGCCGGTCGGGTAGATCTGTTGTGGGAAGCGGTTACCTGCTCATTAGGTCCAATTTGAATTGAACTTACTAGAGCTAGGGTTTCAGCGAGCTTGGTGCCGACCCGATTGATGGAGTCGAGCAGGTCGGTGTTGTCGATCTGCCTCCCTTTGTAGCGGGGAAGCAAACGACGGATTGTCGGCGTGGCTAAAAGCGATGTGGGCGTGGTCGGAGCCAGATCCACCATGGTCAGAGCCGTATCCACCGTGGTCGGAGCCGTAGCCGATGCAGGTGAAGCAGCGGTCGACGCAGATTGAATCCACGCCTCCTCCGTGATCGTGGTGATGAAGTCGTCGGAGCCGGTGGTCCAGGTGATCTGACCGATGGTGAACGTGAGGCCGTTCGGTGTAGCCATGAAGCCGAGGATGATGACCATCTTGTTCGCTTGGAGAGCAGTACGCACACCCCCTACCTGGCGCGCCACTATCGACGAAATATGGTCGGCAGTCTACCCAGGGGTATGCCCAAGGTAGTAGATTGTCGGCAGACAGATGCGCAAGCCACAAACAAGATGGTGACGCAAGACACATGAGGTTTTATCCAGGTTCGACCGCCGAGAAGGCGTAATACCTACGTCCTGCGTCTGATTGTATTGCTGTATGTCAATGAGAGATGTTTTTTCTAGAGGGGTCCCCTGCCCACCTTATATAGTCTGAGGGGCAGGGTTATAGATCTAAAAACTAATCCTAGTCAGTTATAATTGCCATAGGTGACCAGATAACGATTCCTATTCTAACCGACCGAGATCTTGCTTGATCGCCAAATCTGTCTTGACTCCTTGCGCGGGACTCCGAACAGGTTGGTCGGGCCACGCGTCGTCTTTTGGTGGACCAAACCCACTGATCCGGGCTGGCCCAATCTTAGCCGTAAGGGCATAGGGGTTAATACCCCCATAGGTATGTATGCTTGTTATCTAATTAGTGCCATAGTTATCACCCCTTTTGTCCTCGGTAAGCATACGAGTGTTGAAGAGTGCTATCCTAGAACCACGTCCAAGTTTTGGTAATCTCATGGTTGTCATTTTCAATTAAGTTCTCTCTTAGGAGCCTGAGCCTGTACATGTGGTTGCTAGCCCTTGAACGTTGCGCTACGAAGACCTTTATCCATGCCTTTGCTTGACCTTCGACCCAAGCTTAGCCCTCCTTCTTTGCTCGCATGTTTTGTGGTTGTCCTGCTCCTGTGTGGGAGGACCTTGCTCAAAAATCCTTGTTAGATCTCATTGCTCCTTCTTCTACTGATGATCTGGTGCAACAATAATCGCTATCTACCCTGCTTTGGAACCTTTTCCTCGCAGATCATGTCGTTGCCTTATCAACTGAATCCTTAGTCAGTGCCTTGGCTCTGTCCCTTGAATCTTGTTTATTTTGTCTCCAACTCTCTCAAGTCTCTGGACATTTATCAGTCTTGATCTCATGTTGCTGCTCGACAAGACCAAATCGCATGTTAATCTTGTCCTGGTAATCACTTGGTGGACACAAGACGTATATGGAAATTCGGCAATAAGTGCCCTGCTCAGTTGTCTTTGGTAATTAAGCTATGCTCTCTTGCATTGTGTTTTGATCTTCGGATCCCCTGTTTGTTGACTCCTAACGTTGTGACTACCTTTGTTTGCTGTCCCTCCTTCGCATAGTGCTTGCTCCTATGCAACCCAATTTATGCCATGTGAGATTTTTTGTGGGCTGTATGTTCAGTAATGGTGCCATGATTAGCGATCTACGGTGCCGCGACGAAACCGAGAGCCTCCTGTGGGTTCACACACAAGGCTGTGCTGCTCGGCACGCGCTGGTATCGAGGTTTCCAGTCATGATCCATTACAGAACTACACTGATATATTATTCTCACGTGAGCTCTTCCTTGGTTATCCCTCCTTATCATGGTAGAAGATATGTATGTTGAATCAGATGCAATAGGACTTCCTTCTGGAGTCACCCAACGGTTAACCTTTGAAGAACAGGTCACTAACAGGAACATAAACAGACTACAAGAGGTGGTAGACAAGTGACTCTACTTGACGATCCCTATAATGATGTCAGTCATCTAGTGAGCAACTTATGTCATTCTCATTGGATCAGAAAGGTACCCAACACTTAATGTTGGACAAGTTATCAATCTAATGATAATGGATGGCGATATCATGTGGTGTAATAGGTCACCGGGTGCTCATGAACCTCTCATTCAAGTTCTTGATCCGTAGGTGCATGATGGTCATACAGTTGAAATCAACCATCTCTAGTGTGACTCCTTATATGCAGACTTCGATGGCGACCGTCTGTTTGTGCCTCGATTGCAATTATTGTTGTGGTCAAGAGTAAGAATTTGGAACCTTGAGTGTTGAGAGACACCTGATTAGTTACCCATAGTAAGGTTAATCTCCAGCTAGGTAGCGACTTATTGGTACCTATGAAGACTGTCTCACAGAACGATGTTAAGCAAAGAAACAGCAAGGGCGTTCAGCAATGCAAGATGTTGTATCAACTAAGTAAGGAGCTAGAGAAAGCATGTGCCTAGTTTCGATCAGCATCATTGTGCCCCTAGTTACCACCAACAGATTTATTCAAGGTTCTATTAGACCAAGTGCCAGAGAATATTCAGAAACGGTTCCTTGTCTATGTAGGAATGCCCTACATGTGGACTAATGCTTTGTGCCCTGCGAAAACAGCCCACAAGTCCAATGCTTGTGCATAGTCTAGTTGGTGTCTAGAACGATGGTTGACGTATTACCAGAGAAGCATGTGAGGAAAACTCTAGCCTCCATCCTTAGCTAGGGAAAGGCTGCTGCCGCTATGAGAAAAGTTAGAGAGTGCAAAACACACACCAACGTGTGAAGCAAAGAAAAAGGAGAACAAGAAATCTGTCCAGATTTTGTGGCACTAAACCGGTTATCGTCAAGCCGACGATTAGTGACTCAAACGAAGTTGGATTGACCCCAAACTTGGTGATCTCATTCTTTGCTTAGGACCCTTCAATGCCTTAAGTTTTTTTGAGGATTGGTTGAGTGAAACATCGGATTTGAGAGATGTTTTGTCAATTCGGTTTGCTGTCATTTCAGAACAGAGCAGTTTTGGTAGATGAATTGTTTAGATGGTCAAACGGTGTCCGGTTGAGTTGAATTTTGGTGAGTAGTTAGAAGACCCATGGATCTACATGCCCACCAAAATTTGTTCATATTGGAGCAGTAGTTTGTGAGATATGAATAGAGAACAAAAGGGTACAGAATTTGCAATTTCACGGTGACTGCAATCATCCTTCACATGAGAAAGTTGTGTTTACAATTGATGCCAAGATTGGCAACACGATCATTGTCTTGCCATTAGATAATCCTTTATATGCCCTAGAGAAGACTCCTTGCACCCATGTTTGTGCCGTACCTTTGTCCTCTTGTATCGATAATAGTTGAGCAGTCAAGATGTTCTACAAGTCAACTTGTGCCGTTGCAAGTCAAAAATAGATTGGAAGGGTGTCAAACCGCAGATTGCATGTCATGGATTGGAGATATTGATTGACCCTAGAATGGATGCCTCGATGTCAAATATAGTTTAAGAAAGCTGGTTTTACTACGATGCAAGTCAACCCAACTTGCAGTGCAACTGCACCACGAAGGCAAATTGTACTTAACCTGCTTGGTAGTGAACTAGTCCCTAGTTTTGTGATTACTTGCAACTTGTGTTGTCCTCCAAGCCTCGCTAACATCCTTCTGCGTCAATGGTTCTCCAATGCTGACATGCCTTTGGTACCTTATATGTGTTTTTACCCAAGAGGTTGCATCAGATTCAACCCAGATCACTGTTGCAACTTGGATACAAAGGCTCCCTAAGGAATGATCATCGAGAATGTTGAGCCGACAAAGTCAGCTATTACGTTTACCACTCACTCGGCAGACTCAGACAATACAATATTGTTATCAGAGAAAGAGAACTGCACACATGGAACCATTACAACGAGTATCCTTCAGAAGATTATGATCTAGTGCAAAGTCCATATGGTCTGTGATATATCCACTAGGGAAGTAGATGCTACAAGTATTTAGTCTACGTTTGTATCGCTCTTCGTACATCGAGGACGAAGTACGTAGGACATTGCTATCTTGGATTCCTCCCAAAGTAACAATACTTCATGAAGGCCAACGAAGGAAATTCTTCAGACAAAACTTACTACAAAGGACAAGTATCAAAAAGTGTCTTGACCAAATTAGCCTCTTTTATGCTTGAAGCTATGTAGCCTAAAGCTATCGCTGATATTGGAAACTGGTAGCATGTCTCTCTTCCATAAAAGTCTTTCGTCCTGAATCTCGGGACGCAATTCTTTTAAGGGGGGAGGGCTGTAACACCCCAGGTGTTTGCCACCAGTTAAGCAATGGGTTTGAGCTCAAACATGGCATATTAAGTAATGATGAAGATGTCAAGGTCAAACCTATGGAAATGAGCCCCAACCTAAACTTGGATATTGCACCCTTGCTTTACATATAGGCCCTTTCAAGATATATGCTTGGCTGGTGTTATTGGAATATCTTCATGTGTCTCACATCAATACCCATCTATATTAATCCATGGAAAAGTTTCGTGAAGTTTGGAATCAACAAGTCACATGAAATGACAAGTTATATCCTTGTTGGAATGGCCTTATTAAGTGAATGAGAACATGTGTCATCAACCAAACCTTGCAACCTTGCCCAAATGACTCTAGATGAACTCTACAACAAAATTCATGAAAGGTTCATGTTGAGCAAATGCCAAGAAAATGCTCCAATGGGTCACAAAGGATAATTTAAGCTTTATCGTGATCCTACTTTGGTCAAAGTAGAACTATAGCTTCTGCACCTGTTTTAAAGTTGGACATTAAATAAAAGTTGAAGCTCATGTTATGTAGAAGAAACTTTGTTTTTGGAGTATACAATGGATCAGCTCGGAACCAAGTCTAGCAGTGGCTCAAAGTTGGAACCTGCTGCTGATTTCAGCACTTAGAAATATTCTAAGTCTAGAAATTCATTGACATCGGCATTGGCATCTCGCGTTCTCCAAATTTTGTTAAGCAACTCGATTTGGTCCCAAGATAAAAGTTGGAGTGTACATGATGGCGAAGAGCATGTATAAAGATGGCACTCAGTTGACTTCATTTTGGCTATCAATTTTTGGAAGTTGTTAATCGCCGTTAATGTAGTGACAATGTTGTCTTGGAGTGTCATTAACCACTAATATGCTGCCCCAATGGCTATGACCCCTGAATCAAGTTTGTAGAGCATCAGAAGAAGAATAATTTTGCTTCAAGGCTCATAGCCCAATTCGGAGCAGAGCTGGCCCAAAAATACACTCCAAGGCGGGCACAGTGACGCTCACCACGTGTTCGATGAAAGGGCGCCGTGGCAGCCTTGCAGCAGAGCGCGCGCTTCATTGCCGCCGCGCGTCCGATCTCCACGCCACGCGCCGCCCTGCTCCCTGCGCCTCCAAATGCGGATGCCCGAGCTGCCCTGGCATCCCGCACTTGCTTCCTCTGGCCTCCCTCGCTCTCCCAGCGCGCTCGCTCGCCCTGCTGCCGCGCGGTTGCTCGCATGGCCATGGCCGCCATTGCCAAGCGACAGAGCTCCTAGCAACCACCGCCTTGCCCCTCTGCTGCGCCATGCCTTGCTGCTCACTCCACCCGCCGCTCCCTTCTCCTTTCCCACCTCACGCAGAGCCTCCTGGCCGCCGGTGTCGCCTGCTCAGTTCACTGCTGCCGCCGAGCTTGCAGCGCCGCTGTGCCCCCTCGCCTCTACGCTCCACCGCTCCTCGCTGACAGTGGCACATCTTTGCGCAGCTCGCGCCGTGCCTCTGGACCTCCTTGACCGGCGCCATTGGCCGCTGTTGCTCCCTGCCGTCGGAGCAGCTGCCGTCGCCGCTGCGGCTAGTGTGGCCGTGCCGCCACAGGCCACGTCGGGCCAAGCTGGGCAACCCAGCGTGTGCGTGCGGTCCCCCTGGTCCTCCCCGCCACTCCACCGCCGCCGTCGACGACCACGGCCGCCGGAGCCGCAAGCCGGCCATCTCCTCTGCTGTAAACCGAGAGGAGGGACCTCAAGAAAAGAGAAGGGTCGATCTACAAAGTCCTTGACTTAGAGGAATAGTGTTAGGAAGGACCTATTCGCCGTTGTTTAAATTGTGTTTTCTACAGGGATCCCGATGAAAGATTTACATGTCTTTTCTTTGATTTTTGGTAGATTTGGATTATCAATTTTGAAAATTCATAGTAATTAGTATAAAAATCGTAAAATAGTAAATGAAGACTTTTTAGAATCCTTGTAAAATTATCTATGCAGTAGATCCATAATATGGCATGCTTTAGTTTAAAGTTTCTGCCGTAAAAATAGATTTATGCAGGTTAGGGTTTGAATGCTAGTCTTACTTGTCTTTTTCATAACTGCAGTTTTTATGCTCAAATAAATGTGAAATTTTTGTGGAGTGCTACTGTTTGCATGTCCAGAAATTGGCAGATTCCAATTATAGTGTTTGCTTGTATATTGTTAAGTGTGACGTATGCCTTGAATGATGTCTGAGTTAGAGCACTTGAGATCTTAGGAAACTTGTGTCATGCTTGGTGTTGTCGTCTTCTTTGCCATCTTAGCATGATAGATTGTGTGATGTTTAAGTTAAGCATCGCAAAGTACTTAAGTGTGTTAGTGTAAACTATGCTTGTCTTGCTTGCTATTTTGTGATGCGTCTCATGGTACTATTCTTCATATTTATGCACTTGCATATTGCATCTCATCTAGGTACGCTAGATGAACCACGTGAAGGATGTGATGTTGGAGCCGAACCCGAAGATGGTGTATGGAGGATCTATCCCGAAGATGGAAGGACTAAGCGAGTGCTAGGACCTGAGACGTCACCAGGACGGTGCAAGCTAACTGAACTGACTTGTGTCGGATCCCAGGCAAGTCCCAGAGCATTATAAGTCTCCTAATTTATAAAAGCAATTCTTTCTATATATATGAGTTTATATATTGTTGCATTAAGTTGTAGGAGTTGATTGAAACCGTTGATGCATTTATTACTATCCTTGCCTACCTTATTACCTTTTACCCTGTTAGGTCAGGATCGAATAACTACTTAGCCTTGCTTAGACCGATAGCGATCGGTGATATCCGGTCACCTACATTATAGGTGGTTACTAGAAGAATTTAGTTATAGAAAGAATGGTATCCTGGAATTAACCATGTGTGATGGATAATTGGAGACCGGACGGAAAAGTTGGAGGCAACCAGACAGGGTTCTGGGGTGCTGTTAGTTTCCGTCTGTGTCGATTAAGGACCGATCGTTGCTCGTCCCTCTTGTCATGTTGAATGCATGCCTCACATTTAGCTGGCCGAATAAAGTACCTTTCGACCACGAAGCTAGTGGCACTATTCGGGCTGGGATCTACACGAGTGCGCGTATTGGTGCTGATGGGGGTATGACAGGGACGCGAAGAGTGAGCTCAAGGGCAGGTGCGCCCTGATTCCTGGCAGTCGGGCAGTCCCTGGGTACTGCGGCTCCAGATTGTCCCGCGGCTACCTGAAAAGTGTCATTGGTGATCTGTAGCTCACTTGATCGGTGAGTGTGGTTTGTGTGAGGAATAAATCACCAGCTGGTTAGGAATCGATTCGAATCACCATCGCTCCTAGATAGTGAGCACTTGACTCGAGCTACGGCATCGTAGTAATTATTATGGAACAATGATGGTTATCTGGATGATATGGGATATGTTAAATCTAAATTGGTAACTAGATGTTATTGGTTAATCAAGTGATTGCTATAGTACAGGTGCTTACCTAGATGGATAGGTTATAATAAAGATGATTCAAAGTACTTAAAATGGTTTATTCATGATAACTTATGCTTTTCGCAAACGAGTCAGCTAGCCCACCAAAGAAAGCCTTGCATAATCCTTGGTGTCACTTTATTTCTGGTTTACGACGGGTAAGTCTGGCTGAGTACATTCGAGTACTCAGGGTTTATCCCACCTTGTTGCAGGTGAAGTTCTCGACCTGTTGATGATGGTGGCTAACCGCCGGTGGGCTCGGTGATTCTATATTTACTTCTCATCTATATGCTTTTGTCTGAGGATGTCACTTATGCTAGCAACGTATTTGGAACTTATATTAATGTAATCATTTGAAAGCTATGTTGTTTTCAATAATTGGTTTTGAAACCCAAACTTGTACTATTATTTGTGAACCCATTTGTAACATTATTTCTGCTGCAACTCTACGTATGTGATGTGTATTTGCTTAATCACGCGATCTTGGTTGTGATGTTGATTTACCGAGGTCTTTCGAGACACTCGGCGGACTACCGGGTTTATATAAGTGAAAGTATGCGCGTGTCAACGTGTTAGCGGGGACAGCCGTACTTGATCTTGTATAAATTGGGCGGTTCTGTCACAGCTGGTATCAGAGCAAGGTTAAGCATAATACCGTCATGTACATAGTTTTAAAACAAACTTTTGGTTTTAAAAAGCCTATTTTGACTAAAACTTTAGCTATAGGCAAATTTGTCTAAACTTATTTGCAAAACTATGCTAGCGACATCCTCCTTTATGCCCAGTTAAGGACTATTAGGTGGCTATCTAAGTACTAACTTTGGGGGATGTACTTTATTGCAATTTTTACTTTCGTCGTCTATACGGCGTGCTATTGTATGGATGCCGTTCACTTGAATGGTAATGTATGGATCAATTGCCTCTACGCCCAGGTAAGTGTGAGTTGCGAGAGCATGACCGTCCAACTATCGGTCTAGGGGAGAGTTAGCTGTGGTTACTAGAATATTTACATGTTACACACATGTATATATGAAGGTACTTAATTATAGGTATATCTGTCGGGTAGCCATGGATACCGAAGTATATATATCTAGGGATGTATATATGGAGAGTATCTTTGTTTACTGCTTTCATTGTGTGCTTATTTATCTCTTATGGGGATGGGCTGCAATGAATTTGCCTGCAGGTACGTTAACCATGAATGCGTAGCTTGAATGTAGCTGACGACTAGTTATATGTCGAGAGAGTACGTGTTATGCCACCGACATAGAACGTGATTGCCACCTTAGGCTGGCAATTTCGTGAGGACAAATAGGACGAGCATGCATCATGATTGTGCTTGTGCATAAATATGCTTCCCTTCCTTTGTTCTAAGTACTAAGTAACTTGTGATCGATGTGTTGCACTATCTTCCTTGTGTGGAGTTAAACAAGAATGCCTTGTTCCATGTTGCTTGAATAGGAAGTGCTTGAGAAAAGTGTGTGCTTAGCCTTGCTAGAAATAATTGTTGTTACATGCTTAAACCTATAATGTCCTCTAGTTTAGCCAAGTGGTGGGTATGTATGCTTGTTATCTAATTAGTGCCATAGTTATCACCCCTTTTGTCCTCGGTAAGCATACGAGTGTTGAAGAGTGCTATCCTAGAACCACGTCCAAGTTTTGGTAATCTCATGGTTGTCATTTTCAATTAAGTTCTCTCTTAGGAGCCTGAGCCTGTACATGTGGTTGCTAGCCCTTGAACGTTGCGCTACGAAGACCTTTATCCATGCCTTTGCTTGACCTTCGACCCAAGCTTAGCCCTCCTTCTTTGCTCGCATGTTTTGTGGTTGTCCTGCTCCTGTGTGGGAGGACCTTGCTCAAAAATCCTTGTTAGATCTCATTGCTCCTTCTTCTACTGATGATCTGGTGCAACAATAATCGCTATCTACCCTGCTTTGGAACCTTTTCCTCGCAGATCATGTCGTTGCCTTATCAACTGAATCCTTAGTCAGTGCCTTGGCTCTGTCCCTTGAATCTTGTTTATTTTGTCTCCAACTCTCTCAAGTCTCTGGACATTTATCAGTCTTGATCTCATGTTGCTGCTCGACAAGACCAAATCGCATGTTAATCTTGTCCTGGTAATCACTTGGTGGACACAAGACGTATATGGAAATTCGGCAATAAGTGCCCTGCTCAGTTGTCTTTGGTAATTAAGCTATGCTCTCTTGCATTGTGTTTTGATCTTCGGATCCCCTGTTTGTTGACTCCTAACGTTGTGACTACCTTTGTTTGCTGTCCCTCCTTCGCATAGTGCTTGCTCCTATGCAACCCAATTTATGCCATGTGAGATTTTTTGTGGGCTGTATGTTCAGTAATGGTGCCATGATTAGCGATCTACGGTGCCGCGACGAAACCGAGAGCCTCCTGTGGGTTCACACACAAGGCTGTGCTGCTCGGCACGCGCTGGTATCGAGGTTTCCAGTCATGATCCATTACAGAACTACACTGATATATTATTCTCACGTGAGCTCTTCCTTGGTTATCCCTCCTTATCATGGTAGAAGATATGTATGTTGAATCAGATGCAATAGGACTTCCTTCTGGAGTCACCCAACGGTTAACCTTTGAAGAACAGGTCACTAACAGGAACATAAACAGACTACAAGAGGTGGTAGACAAGTGACTCTACTTGACGATCCCTATAATGATGTCAGTCATCTAGTGAGCAACTTATGTCATTCTCATTGGATCAGAAAGGTACCCAACACTTAATGTTGGACAAGTTATCAATCTAATGATAATGGATGGCGATATCATGTGGTGTAATAGGTCACCGGGTGCTCATGAACCTCTCATTCAAGTTCTTGATCCGTAGGTGCATGATGGTCATACAGTTGAAATCAACCATCTCTAGTGTGACTCCTTATATGCAGACTTCGATGGCGACCGTCTGTTTGTGCCTCGATTGCAATTATTGTTGTGGTCAAGAGTAAGAATTTGGAACCTTGAGTGTTGAGAGACACCTGATTAGTTACCCATAGTAAGGTTAATCTCCAGCTAGGTAGCGACTTATTGGTACCTATGAAGACTGTCTCACAGAACGATGTTAAGCAAAGAAACAGCAAGGGCGTTCAGCAATGCAAGATGTTGTATCAACTAAGTAAGGAGCTAGAGAAAGCATGTGCCTAGTTTCGATCAGCATCATTGTGCCCCTAGTTACCACCAACGGATTTATTCAAGGTTCTATTGGACCAAGTGCCAGAGAATATTCAGAAACGGTTCCTTGTCTATGTAGGAATGCCCTACATGTGGACTAATGCTTTGTGCCCTACGAAAACAGCCCACAAGTCCAATGCTTGTGCTTAGTCTAGTTGGTGTCTAGAACGATGGTTGAAGTATTACCAGAGAAGCATGTGAGGAAAACTCTAGCCTCCATCCTTAGCTATGGAAAGGCTGCTGCTGCTATGAGAAAACTTAGAGAGTGCAAAACACACACCTCAACGTGTGAAGCAAAGAAAAGGGAGAATACGAAATATGTCCAGATTTTGTGGCACTAAACCGGTTATCGTCAAGCCAACGATTAGTGACTCAAACGAAGTTGGATTGACCCCAAACTTGGTGATCTCATTCTTTGCTTAGGACTCTTCAATGCCTTAAGTTTGTTTGAGGATTGGTTGAGTGAAACATCAGATTTGAGATATGTTTTGTCAATTCGGTTTGCTGTCATTTCAGAACAGAGCAGTTTTGGTAGATGAATTGTTTAGATGGTCAAACGGTGTCCGGTTGAGTTGAATTTTGGTGAGTAGTTAGAAGACCCATGGATCTACATGCCCACCAAAATTTGTTCATATTGGAGCAGTAGTTTGTGAGATATGAATAGAGAACAAAAGGGTACAGAATCTGCAATTTCGCGGTGACTGCGATCATCCTTCACATGAGAAAGTTGTGTTTACAATTGATGCCAAGATTGGCAACACGATCATTGTCTTGCCATTAGATAATCCTTTATATGCCCTAGAGAAGACTCCTTGCACCCATGTTTGTGCCGTACCTTTGTCCTCTCGTATCGATAATAGTTGAGCAATCAAGATGTTCTACAAGTCAACTTGTGCCCTTGCAAGTCAAAAATAGATTGGAAGGGTGTCAAACCGCAGATTGCAGGTCATGGATTGGAGATATTGATTGACCCTAGAATGGATGCCTCGATGTCAAATATAGTTTAAGAAAGCTGGTTTTACTACGATGCAAGTCAACCCAACTTGCAGTGCAACTGCACCACGAAGGCAAATTGTACTTAACCTGCTTGGTAGTGAACTAGTCCCTAGTTTTGTGATTACTTGCAACTTGTGTTGTCCTCCAAGCCTCGCTAACATCCTTCTGCGTCAATGGTTCTCCAATGCTGACATGCCTTTGGTACCTTATATGTGTTTTTACCCAAGAGGTTGCATTAGATTCAACCCAGATCACTATTGCAACTTCGATAGGAAGGCTCCCTAAGGAATGATCATCGAGAACGTTGAGCCGACAGAGTCAACTATTATGTTTACCACTCACTCGGCAGACTCAGACAATACAATATTGTTATCAGAGAAAGAACTGCACACATGGAACCCAGGCAAGCCCTGGAGCATTATAAGTCTCCTAATTTATAAAAACAATTCTTTCTATATATATGAGTTTATATATTGTTGCATTAAGTTATAGGAGTTGATTGAAACCGTTGATGCATTTATTACTATCCTTGCCTACCTTATTACCTTTTACCCTGTTAGGTCAGGATCGAATAACTACTTAGCCTTGCTTAGACCGGTAGCGATCGGTGATATCCGGTCACCTACATTATAGGTGGTTACTGGAAGAATTTAGTTCTGGAAAGAATGGTATCCTGGAATTAACCATGTGTGATGGATAATTGGAGACCGGACAAAAAAGTTGGAGGCAACCAGATAGGGTTCTGGGGTGCTGTTAGTTTCCGTCTGTGTCGATTAAGGACCGATCATTGCTCGTCCCTCTTGTCATGTTGAACGCATGCCTCACATTTAGCTGGCCGAATAAAGTACCTTTCGACCACGAAGCTAGTGGCACTATTCGGGCTGGGATCTACACGAGTGCGCATATTGGTGCTGATGGGGGTATGACAGGGACGCGAAGAGTGAGCCCAAGGGCAGGTGCGCCCTGATTCCTGGCAGTCGGGCGGTCCCTGGGTACTGCGGCTCCAGATTGTCCCGCGGCTACCTGAAAAGTGGCATTGGTGATCTGTAGCTCACTTGATCGGTGAGTGTGGTTTGTGTGAGGAATAAATCACCAGCTGGTTAGGAATCGATTCGAATCGCCATCGCTCCTGGATAGTGAGCACTTAACTCGGGCTACGGCATCGTAGTAATTATTATGGAACAATGATGGTTATCTGGATGATATGGGATATGCTAAATCTAAATTGGTAACTGGATTTTATTGGTTAATCAAGTGATTGCTATAGTACAGGTGCTTACCTAGATGGATAGGTTATAATAAAGATGATGCAAAGTACTTAAAATGGTTTATTCATGATAACTTATGCTTTTCGCAAACGAGTCAGCTAGCCCATCAAAGAAAGCCTTGCATAATCCTTGGTGTCACTTTATTTCTGGTTTACGACGGGTAAGTCTGGCTGAGTACATTCGAGTACTCAGGGTTTATCCCACCTTGTTGCAGGTGAAGTTCTCGACCTGTTGATGATGGTGGCTAACCGCCGGTGGGCTCGGTGATTCTATATTTACTTCTCATCTATATGCTTTTGTCTGAGGATGCCACTTATGCTAGCAACGTATTTGGAACTTATATTAATGTAATCATTTGAAAGCTATGTTGTTTTCAATAATTGGTTTTGAAACTCAAACTTGTACTATTATTTGTGAACCCATTTGTAACATTATTTCTGCTGCAACTCTGCATATGTGATGTGTATTTGCTTAATCACGCGATCTTGGTTGTGATGTTGATTTACCGAGGTCTTTCGAGACACTCGGCGGACTACCAGGTTTATATAAGTGAAAGTATGCGCGTGTCAACGTGTTAGCGGGGACAGCCGTACTTAATCTTGTATAAATTGGGCGGTTCTGTCACAGAGCCTACGCCAAATCTCCCTTCGTTGTGATGATGAAGTCTAGGTTCCCAAAGCGCACGTGTGCGCCCGGGACCCAGCTGACGCTGTGACTAGCCATCTGAGGCCTGGTGTCGACGTCGAGACACGCAAAAGGCCCCTACTTGGAGCGCCAACTGTCGGTGTTTTGAGTTACCACCGATGAGTAAATTTTTAGTATTTGCACATCTGACTCGGACGGTGTGCTTAGAGGACACGAGGTTTATACTGGTTCAGGCAGAAAGTCCCTACGTCCAGTTCATCGCTGCTGCTCGTGTTACTAGCACTGAAAGTTTGTAGTAGGGGTTACAAACGGGCGAGAGAGGGAAAGGATCCCAAGTCTCTGATGGAAGGAGTGGACGGGTGCCAAGAGCTCGATCGCTGCTCAGCCGTGTGCTTGTGTCATGCTTTTGTGTCGATCTAGATCGGATTTCAATGAGTCGATCGGTCCTGAATCAGATCCCTTTCATGGGACGCCCTGCTTTCTCTTTTATAGGCCAAGGGAAAGCGCGGGTTACAGTGGAGAAAAGAATAAGAACGAGAGAGAGAAGAAGGCCTTCAGGATCCTCGGGTCGTTCTTCTCCTTCATACAGGTCCCGCCGATCCTGTAGATGTCAACAAGGATAGCTCCATGTCGTGACCCTGTCCGTTACTAGTGCCATGCGTAGGCGTCGTCTGCAGGTCATGGCGTTCCATCCCGTCCCGGTGGACGTTGTGGTGAACTGGCGCGCCTGTCATTGCTCGTATGAGGGTTAGGCAGAATAGCACCGACACACCCGACGCTGTTCTTGATGTAAACCCTCAGGTATGGCCCGTCATGACCACGGGTTACATCGAGGCATGCTAGTCTCTTCCCTTGTGTTAGAGTTTTGACCTAGGCCCATACGCTTAGACCTGGAGTTGTTGGCGGCGGTATGGGTCCCCATCGGGTGAGACGGAGCACGAACCCAAGGGATCGGGCAAGGCGGAGCCCGCAGCCTCAGGGTTGGGCGAGGTGGAGCCCACCCCCAGAGGTCGGGCGAGACGGAGATCGCGGCCTTGAGGTCGGGCGAGGCGGAGCCCGCCCCTAGAGGTCGGGCGAGGCAGAGCCCGCGCACCTGGGGGTCGGTTGGAGCTTTAGTTGTGCTATTGACTGCTCAGATGAATCAATGTTGATGATCATTAGCTCCTCCTCTTCGGGTACCCTAGCATTGGTTCCCGACAGGGAGGGTGTGCGCCGAGGTGGGTGAGGGCGCCGCTGCCGGCCATGGAGTGAGCGGGCGGCGCATGCGATATAGGGAGCGAGAGGTGAGCGAGCCAGCGGATGGATGGAGGATAAGCGCAGTGTAGGCTTTTTTTTAATAGCGAGGGAATGAGTGGAGGAGTTGTGTCCGACGGGTCGGATGTCTGGTTAGTAGCATTATTGTGGCTGAACTAGCTGTGAGAGGGGGTGTGGCCGCGTGTGAAGGGCAGTTTAAGCCTCTAATTAGTAATTAAGGACCAAGTTGCAATTATGTACAACTGATAAGTGGTAAGTTGTGGCTAGTTGATGAGGGAGAATATTAGGATCAAGTGCGTGTACGAGTAGTAGATTAGTGGTGCTTTGACTTCATCGATGTCGCACTAGCCTTACGTGTTGTAATGGCAACTGCAGGATGGTTTTTCTAGGGATATTCTTCTTTTCTGTTGCCGTCCAGGTCCATGGCGAATGAAAATGCTGGAAGGTGCAAGCCTGACGTATTTGATATTTCTGTGTCATGATTTCAATTTTTTATTTTAATAACGGAGTGTTACATTATGACTTCTGAGTTTACAAGGAATAGATAGTATGCATTTTCATTCCATTTGGCAAGGAATTTGTTTCTTTCGTAAGATACTCTATCTGTTATAAATTATAAGTTGTTTTAACTTTTTTAACTACTACAAAGCTTTTTGCTATACACAGAGGTGGATCCAGCCCAAAAGGTCATTGATGTCAACTCTACTACCCCGGCTTAATTTTACATATGAACATCAATTTATAATAGAAATCACACAAACTCATTGCTATCAGATGACAATAGTGTGAACAGGGCTGGCTCCTGGTTAGGGCATGTTTGGTTCGCCTAGTAGCTACTAAATTTAGTAGCTTTTAGTCACTTTAGTAACTTTTTACCAAACACTATGACTAAAAGCTACTAAAAGAACTTTAGTCCTCTCTAATAACTCTGGAGTTACTAAAAGTGACTAAACCATTTAGTAGCTACTAAAGTTTAGTAGCTCGAACCAAACACCTCCTTATACGTCTAGATATACGATATGTCAAGGTACATAGTAAACACTATATACCTAGAAAAAACAAAATGACTTATAATTTGGAAAAAAAATGCGCAGGTATGAAGTTCTAACTAGTGTGGTGGTCATGCATTTAGCATGTGTTTTTTTTAAAGAGTTTGCAGCATGTGGTTTAACTATAGTTAGTACCATTCTAACTTATTTTCACCATGTTTAGCTCTTGAACTATAATGATTCTATTAGTTTTCTTTGTTGCTAGAATGGTGTTATAATAATATCAACATTTGCACTTGCACCTACATTTCATGGCCGCTATGACCTCGAGCTACATTTTTAAGCCTAGTGTACTCATTTTACTGTACCGTTTCGTACATTCATGTGTCCTCATCCTACACAAATAAGGGATTTTTTCGCATTCCTTGTCGTTGTCAAAAGATTGCAGTTTCACCATAAATTCTGCATATTGCATCTTGCTCTATTGCTTGGTTGAAGCTATGGAGCTATGTTTGTGATGCAACAATCATAATCCCATGATTTCGGTGATCATAATAAGGGCTATTGGGTCTGTAGTTTTTAGTTGCACTCGTCTCTCCCATCTGCCATTGAGCATGTAATCTAAACTTACCTCCCACTTTAACACTACCATGCTTTTGTAACATTCTTAGCATGAACATCCTCTAAGAGCACCCCCATGTAGACGAATAAACTTGTTAGCCTCAATCAAAAGTTGTGCTACACGAAAGAACAAGAGATTCAAGACTACCAAGCTTGCAACGCAGAGGAATGCAGAATCTTAAGGACATGGGCCATGTTCGCTTTGCTGAAAAGCTATAGCTGAAAGTATTGTTCGCTAATTTATTGTGAGAGAAAAACATTATTCGTTCGCTGAAATAGTACGACTCATAAGACAAACGAACAAGGCCATGGTCCCCCCACTCCTACTACTATGCTGAAAAGCAGCTTTGCAGGTTTGGCACTCGGTCCAATGGAGTACGTCGTGTGCTTGAGTGAGTGCCTCGGCGTTTCTATCACACGAGGCTCTTGATGCCTCCTTAGGGTAATCTGACATCCTGCGAGGCTACTGGTAGTGCTTATTTGGAATCTGAGGCTACAAGCCATGCTGTAGCGTTAGGCATGGCCTTATCCGACCCTAAAAATCCCTAGCCCATCTACTGTTGTAAAGTGGGAGGCAGCGTCAACAGCTCAAATTAATATACTGTTAGCAGTGGTTGGGAGAAATAGGATAATTTATATTGTTTGTTTTTTTATTAAGTTGATGTTTCTCTTCTCAACGATTTGAATATATCAATCACTGTGTTGGATCTAGTTTATCTCCTTTGACCTTTTTTCAAGGTTTCATTATGAACCTCTATTATTGAGTTTTTTTCCTATATCGAGTCTTGAAATTTTTTCTATTATGGTTTTGGTTGAAGTATCACTATATTGCTACTTTGGACCCGATTTTAAGGCCAACTTCAAACTTTTAAATGCACGGAGAGATTTTTTAAGCTCATCATTATTTTTTGAAACACGAGAACCCTGCCATTTTTTCTATAAAATTCAAACAGAAGATTAAACTTTTTTCTGGTTCCATCAGAAACCAAAGTTATTTTCACTCTAGAAACGTTTCTGCCAGATACCGTATCTCTGTCGAACACACTCTAAAGATACTTACTTGAAAAATCTGTTATTACTACTTGAGATTAGATACACATTTTTAGACTTTATACATCATATCCTATGAACTCAAAATTCTGAATTTCGAAGAAGGGGCTGCTGTACTCTGAGTCTCTGACCAAGCGGGCCACAACGTTCGATCAATATACCGCATCGGATCCGAATCGGGCGGCCAATCTTTGTTGTTCCACATATGACAGCATGCCAGCAACAAAGGGCCCGGTCCAAACCAGAGCTCGCCACAGGCCCGGAGCGGCGGCAGCGGGCAGCGTCCGCCGGTCAAGGGGACGGAGATGGACGGCAAGCGTACCGGCTCCACTCGGCCCGCCAGCCGGACCTAGGCCACGCGGCCACGCCGTCGATCTAGTGCCACCGCGGTGCGGGAGAGGCGTGGCCGCGCGGAATGGAGTGAAGCGGAGCGGCTGTTTCCCCATCAGGCCCTCAGGCGACACTCGATGGGCGGCTGGGCGGTCGCTGCTCCGGCTGCCGATGCGGCTGCGGGCAGCGTGCGCAACGTCAAAGTCTGCGTGGTAAAATTTGGAGTTTTATTTTTTTTTTCAAAATCCTACTGTGCCTTTTGAATCCCTGTTATTGCTTGATTTTTTGGGGGAAATCTGTGGCGGATTCAACTGTAGGAAGACTACCCTTGGCATTTAGCTCCTTAAGAGTCCAAATCTGTGTAGGTAGATGTAGTTCTGTACATTGCTAACTAGGTTATGTGGTACTGAGTGGCGGAGCCAACTTTTACTCAAGACTAGGGCCTCCAAGAAGCTAATAATTCCCTCGTTGTTTGATTTTTTTTTTCAAAAAATTTATGCAAATATAGTCAAATTTAAGTTATTTTTTTTAAGAACTTTTATTAATAAAGCAAGCCACGACAAAAAAAGTGATATTTTGCAAAAAAATTTAAATAAGACGAGTGGTCAAATTTGGTGTCAAAAAGTCAAACATCTTGTAATTTGAGATGAAGATTATACGGTACACATGATAAAATGAAAAAAATACCTACCGGTGGTGCATTCACATCTTCCATCGCCTCGTCAAGCTCTGCATATAAATAAGATCAAAATATAAATGAAATGGTCATAAAAAAGATTAATTGTTGAACATACATTTATGCTCTGAATGTAGCATACCATTATAATGAGTTGTACTAGGTAACTTGTTCAAACGAGACTTCAATTCTTGAAAATGTTGTAAGATATCGTCATCTAGTATGCTTGCAAATACATCTCACTCAATATAACAAACCATCCAATAATTCAACAATTCATCACTCATTTTATTTGACAAGTCAGTCTTGATAATTATCATAGCTGAGAATGCCATTTCCACTGTGGCAGTTGCAACCTGTAAAATCAAGGCCAACTCAATAAGACGATAAACTAATGGATTGTGATCCCAATCAAACTTGCAGCCCGAACAATGTTCTGATCCTTCTTTGCAAGCATTATGATAAATCATTAGTTGTGCCCAATAATCTGATCATGAGATGCAATATAAGCACAAACTCAAAATTCTTCATTTGTTTTAACAAATCTGAAACTGTTGTTATCTTATCTCCAATGCCATCCCCTGATATTCCTCCCATGAGATGCAATATAAGCACATCAACTTGGCGTGGCTCTCTTGACAAAATTTGGCGCGCTCCATTTATTTTAACAAATCTGAAGCTGTTGTTATCTTATCTCCAATGCCATCCTCGGCAATATTGTCCAATACCTCTAATCAGGCCTACCAGGGGGCGGCCGGGCAGGGGCAGGGGCAGGGCAGACAGACGGACAGCCGGTCGACGGGGCTGGACGCTGGGGCCGCTGGCCGCCTGGAGCTGGACTGCTGGAGCCTGGAGGGCAGGGGCCGACGTCCGGCAGTGGCCACTGGCCAGTGACCTGGAGCTCGAGGGCAGGGGCGGCTGAGGCGCGGCGCATACAAAGTTTATAGAAAAAAAAAACCACTTTAAAAGTTAATGGATCCGACCGAAACGTGAGTTAATCTCTGGTACATTTAACTCTCTCCGATGCCTCTAGTGCATGTAACTCTCTCCGATGCCTCTGATCAGGCCTACCAGGGGGCGCCCGGGCAGGGGGAGGGCAGACAGACGGACAGCCGGTCGACGGGGCTGGACGCTGGGGCCGCCGGCCGCCTGGAGCTGGACTGCTGGAGCCTGGAGGGCAGGGGCCGACGTCCGGCAGTGGCCGCTGGCCAGTGACCTGGAGCTCGAGGGCAGGGGCGGCTGGCGCGGCGCCCTGCTGTTACTGCGGACCTGCAGTGCTGCCTGCGGGCGGCCGGCTGGGTGGCGCCCCTGCCGGCAGCTAGCTCCTCGGTCCGCCGTCCGCCCCTGCTCCGAGTCGCGACTCGCCTCCTCGGCTCCTCCCGTGCGGCAGAGGTCCACGGTCCAGGTCTCCAGGAGAGGTGAGGCCTGACGCCTAGTCTGAGTGCCCTAGCTTTGCTCTTGGGCCTTCGATATTGGGCTGAAAAAAATACATGGGGTATGTAGTGTTAGTGGGCCGATGACTAGGGCCTGGGCCCTAGAGGCCTGTGCTGCAAATCCGCCCCTGTGGTACTAGCTTTACAGCAGTAGCAGTGCAGCATCTAGCAGTGCTGAAAATTGTGTTAGGTCAGCCCAAATGCACACTCTGACTGCACACAGAGATGGTATGATAACCTCATTTTTTGCATTATACGTTTAATACATGCTAATTCTGGTGATTATATCCAATATGGTGGATGCACAAGAAAGGAACGGCAAGGAAGCTGATTTCGGACATCGTAGAGGTGTAGGCTTCTCATATGTAGTGGGACATCTTTTGTTATCCTTGTTGTCAGTACTGCATTTGTAGCTGGTAACCCCAGCGTGTAAACCCCGTTAAGGCGTTACTAGCTTTCTTAAAAGCAGAGTTAATCTCCTTTAAAGAAACATATCCAATCTGGTGACAATGGTGCAAATGTCACTACAATGTTTAAACAGCGCTAGTTCTAAAAAGGGTTCTAAAAAGTTCGGGAGATCTCCTGCCAACCATTTCAGAAAAGCTCTAGAAAGGGTTCAATAATTTGTACATGGAAGTATAAGGTTCAAGTGAATAACAGTACAAGATGTAATAAAGTAAAGAAGTCTAAATCATCACATAGTCACTACTGCTACCGCCTGTGTAGGGGAACAAGGTTTTCGGTGTGGTCATCATATACCAACCGTGCTATGAGGAAGCATGCAAGCAATGAAAGAGCAGCAAGTCCACCAAAAATGACACCGAAAACAACTGCCAAGAGGGTCTTGTGCCTCCTTTTCATTGAGGCTGAAGGTGCTTCTAATGAGCCACAATGGACGCTGAGCATAGGACCACATAGCTTGGAATTTCCAATGTAGCTAGAATTTGTAAAGGTATTAAACTGTCCTCCACTTGGAACTGGCCCTTCTAGGTCGTTGTTAGACACATTGAACCAAGAAAGGAAGTGAAGATTACGCAATGCGGATGGGAGTTCACCTGTGAGCTGGTTATTTGACAAGTCTAGCGTTTGCAGGTTTGTGAGGTTGCAAATTTGTGGTGGTATTTCTCCAGATAAGCTGTTGGTGCTAAAGTTGAGGACATTGAGCACTTTCAACTGACCAATCCCTTGGGGAATTATGCCTGTCAAGCTATTGTTGCATAGATTCAATACATTGGGGAAAGCATTGAGCAAACGGTATTGACGTGATTGTGTCCAAAATACAGGTAACTCAAGGAACTTCATGTCCAACTTGGCAGCATTCTTGTCAGATTGTAGCATTGGCATCTCCATCAATTCAGGTGGGATATCCCCTGTAAGCCTGTTGCTTGATATGTCCAGAAAGAAGAGGAGTTCCAGCCTGTTAATCCAGGATGGTATTGTTCCAGTAAGGTGATTGTATGATAGATCTAATATCTCCAATTTTGTGAGTTTTGATAACCAAAGAGGGATTGTCCCAACCAATGGGCATGTGTCTATGGTTAGGACCCGAAGATTCTGAAAACCATCAATTGCTGCATTCTGTGGTATGGTTTCACCTTTGAAGTTGCTTCCAATTAGCAAGGAGGTAAGGTTCTTGCATCTGTTGAGATTCTGAAGTGCATCTGTGATATCTGTAAATGAGTTATTGGCAACTGAAAGGAAGGAAAGGGATCTGAGATTGGCTATTCTTGGTGAGAACTGGCCTTGAAAATTGTTGTAAGCCAATCGCAAAGCAATTAGATTGCTGCATGCATATATGCTTTCAGGAATTCTTCCACTGAATTTGTTCAGTGAAAAATCTGCAGTCCTCAGATCCATCTGGGTGAAGTTAACTCTGCTAAGATCTCCCACAAAACTATTGTTTCTGAGGGTGATATACTTGAGACTTCTGCAGTTACTTAGGGCCGATGGCAGCTCTCCGATCATCAGGTTGTTGTCTAAGTGGAGCTCCTCCAATCTTCCCAGCTGCCCAATAGAATCTGGCATCTCTCCTTCAAGCCCATTTGATCCAAGGTCAAGGAATATCAGATTACTGAGTTTGACTAGGCTGGAACCATCAAGTGCCCCTTGCAAATTATTGTTTGGAAAAGAGAGGTGCTCCAATGAGGTAGCATTGAACATTTCATGGGGTAGACCTCCGGTAAGGTTGTTGCGGCCAGCCTTGAGTACTGTCAACTTGGAGCAATTGCCAAACTCTGGGGAAATAGTGCCACTGAAGTCATTTAAGCAAAGGTTAAGCATGGCAAGTGATGGGGCGTTGATACAAATAGAAGATGGCAATGGTCCTGTAAAGCTGTTGTTGCTTGCATTAAGAGCGACAAGATTGTTCATCACTTGCAGTGTTGTGGATGGTAACTGTCCTGTAAAGAAGTTACTTGAGATATTCAGTACCTTGAGAGGAAGGCCAGAAATTGGGGATTGATGCTCTTGCAGAGGACCAGATAGGTGGTTGAAGCTGACATCCAGGATAGTGATGCTGCTGGAGAACACCAATTCTGCTGGCAGACTGCCGTAGAGTGAATTGCATGACAGGTTGAGGTGCAGCAGCCCTGTAAGATTGCTGAGTGATGGTGGGATCCTCCCTTTGAGGCCTTTAGAAGGCAGCAAGACTTCTGTGACCACGCCACCGTTGCCGCAGTTTACTCCTTCCCATTGGCAGCAGTCTGTGCTGTTGGCCCACGACATGTTGAGGCCGCCATTGCCCTCCTGGGATAGACCATCTCGGAAGTCGATGAGGGAGCTCTTCTCTTGCTCTGTACAGGAGCTGGCGAGGGATGCACAAGAGAGGAGGACCACCAAGGCAGTACCAAAGAAAGGCACGGGTAATTTGGAGGCGCTACTGCTGCTGCATTGCAAATTCAGCGATGGCATGATTCTCTCATGAAACGTCCTGCAGCTCGCAGAGACGCTCAATTTGGATTTTGGGCTCTGACTAGCTACGACAGCATGGGGGAAGAAGAAGCAGCTGCTTGCTCTTTCTGGTGGTGTTGAGCTTTCCTCGTCTTGTTCCCCGAGGAAGAATGGCAAAGGTATATAATGCAGAAACATCCAAGTCAGTTACTTACACGTTTGCCACCACCAATTTTTTTCTTCTTCAATAGACTCTAAAGAGGGCGTAACCAGTGCAGAGAGCTCCCGCACTGTGCGGGGCCAGAAGGAAAGAAAATCGGAAATACTTTTCTTGCCCAGTTCACATGTTTGACGTTTTGCTTGGGTTGCTACAACTCTACGTGCAAAAGTCCAACTTCCCTGTACGAAGCCTTAGTTGTTATCCTTCTCTAGGGTTGTCATCAAACTTTGGAAGTTGCCACAGAATATTTCTTTTGGAGCCCAGGTTGGTATTGAATATTGCACCATGCTGAGATAATTTACTGCTGCATATATTCATGCATATCTTCTGAATCTTTTATGCGACTCTTAAGTCTTAACTGATAAGAAACCAAACCATGTTTTTTTTCATCACCAACCTAATGTCAAATGAAAGTTTCTGCTTCATTTATTGTATTGTTACAATATTACTCCTACATGGCTGCATGTAAACCTTGAGAAGAAATCGCTTGACCATCGAAAACTGTAACCTATGACAGTTAAAATTCAGGGTATTTTTTTTACATACAAAAATAAAAAGAGAGACACTGATCAGTTTCTTTGCATGTTCATTCAGTGTTCTCCTGACAGTTGTAAACCCTTTTTCCGGATCCATTTTGCAGAACTGGAAAAAGGCGAAAGCAACAGCCGATGAGGCGCCGAAGATTCGCATTTCCAATGGGAACTTCTGGAGGAAGTGGCAGGTGCATCGAAGAGCACTACACACTTATCTTGATAATATATATCTTCCAGCCTCATCTCGCATCGCACATATATAAATATATAATCAATAATAATCTTAGAAAGGCTATCTGTCATTAACGTCGTGGTCAATGTGTGCGCGGTCTGTGGCTGATTGAGCAACAAGTGGATGGAGGAGGTCGTCAGGATAATGGCACTGCCGGGGCCGGCTGGGGTGGGTGGCCACGGCTGTGCCCGGCCGGGCCGTTTACCTTTGGTGGTCCGTTGGAGCGTCGGGTGATGCGAAAGAAATGCGTCTCTGCTTTGCCTTGGCCCTACGGCATAGTATATCTCTCTAGAAAAGAATGCAATTTTGTATGTGATCAAACTTAAACTATCTTAAATTTAACTAAATTTATGAAAATTGGTATCAATATATATGAATTCAAGTAAGTATGCCATGAAAATATATTTAATGACGAATCTAATAATATTTGTTTGTTATGATAATTATTAGTATTTTTTATATAAATCTATGAAATTTGACCTAGCAGTGTTCTAGAAATACAATCTTTTTGGTACATTTGGCCCCGTTCGCTTCGCTGAAAAAACAAACTGAAACACTGTTCCGGCTGATTTGTTGTGAGAGAAAAACACTATTCTCGACTGAAAAAACAAGTGAAAAAATATGAATTATAAAATAAGCGAATAGGGCCAAATGAGTACGACTCAGGAAGGTGACCTATGCATCTATGGGCTACGGATGGATGGATCAGGACAAAAATATTGGGAGGTAACGTGGGACAGGACATGGTCAGATGGGCAAGCCAGGTCGCCGTGAGATGTGCATAGATTTTTATTCTTATTTTTTTTCTCCTGTCAATTCAAAGTATTCTATCTATACTGTATGCCTAGAGTTGTAGGACTTGCTGGGGGATTACAGGATTGCTAATCACTCCATGTGGCTTTGGCTGCCAGCGGAATAATTCCTGCGATAATCCTGACGGATCGGTAGATGATATGCTTGAGATTAAACATGATCTGCAGAAGTGCTAGACCATTAAGCCATGGGCAACGACTTATTGCAGAATCATAAACACAAAAGATTTTTTTTTGTGCAAAAGCCATGCATGCAAAACACATGTGGTACAGTGCTAGACTAGTAGTCTGGTTCGCAAAAAAGGAAAAAAGATGCACATAAGACTGGTCTTATTCTTGATGCTACTTTTGTGTGTATTCATACTGTATCTACAAGGTCATTATTTCTTTCTTGTTCCACAGCAGCGATGGTTTACGACTTGCAGGTCTGGTTGTCTCTGTTGACGAATGAACAAGAGCCTGTGAGAAAAAAAAATCACTTGCATTGGCTACCGAACCATTTGAATCTATCTGTTCACTCTTCACTTATTACTGCCAGCATCGTGCAGTTCACATCACTTGTTGCCCATCTCGGAAGTCAATGAGGGAGCTCTTCTCTTGCTCTGTGCAGGAGCTGGAGAGGGACGCACAAGAGAGGAGGACGAAGGAAAGACCAAAGAAAGGTATATGTAATTTGGAGGTGCTACTGTTGCTTCTTGGCAAATTTAGTGACTGCATGATTCTCTCATGAAACTCACCTGCTGCAGAGATGCTTGTTGATGAAACTGGAGCAGTTCGATTGTTGTATATATCTAAAGATCTCAATGAAAAGGAGAAGAAGAAAACTTGTGCTAGTTGATGACGCAAATTACATAACGCTGCAAAAAAAAAAATCAGGAAAGCCAACCACACAAAGTTACAGTAGAATATTAGAGAACTAAAAAAAGTCGATGGGTAAGTACGGTCAGAGCTCAGAGCCACTAACATTTCCAATCCTGTTATCTATTGGAGATTACACCTTCGGTGTCCCAGTCCAAGTCTTCTCAATATAGGATAAATGTCAAAGAGATGCATTTTCTTATATTTTTGGAAACACAAGAAAGTGAGTCCCACACAAACTTGGGGCGGAAGTTCAGTAACGAGTTCTTGCAGTGATGAGGCCATAACGGGGTACGTATGTCAGCAGTGTCATGTACTCATGTAGTAGTTGAGGATGCCTACTCTAAATGTTTTCGTGGACCTTGATGGTTGATGCCCACCTTGACTTTGTCGATGTTGTCTCCATAAATTTAGTTGAGGATGATGCGGATCGCCTATGGCCTACGCACTAACTCCTTGGTTGATCTGTCCTAAACCTCCTTGTTCGTTCTTCACTGCCTTTGGATCATCGACGCGAAAACTTGCTTGACCTTAATCACTCAGCGTTAACCACCATATCGCATCCAATACCTACACGTCACAAACCAAGAGATACATTTCCTCCACACAACACACTCATCAACTCAACATCTCTGATTAGTCCACCATAGTCAATCTCAATTGAACACAACGAAAAGGCTCATACCATCTTATCAATTACTCATCATAACATAGACAGGGACACACCATCTCACAAGTTGTTTGTGAAATTCAAAGTCATGTGGGCAGTTTCCCCCAACCCCCTGTTAGTCTGTCTATTCTTCTGGAGCCTCATGCAAATGCAGGAATACAGATAAAAATTTGTTCCGTTGAAAACTTCACTTCTTTTTTTTTTTTAAATTGGCACCAATGTATAATACTGAGAAATATTTATCTTGGTGTTCAAGTCCCAACAGGCAACACCCTAGTGAAAAGGAGCATTAAGTTGTTTTTCTAGCGGGCTATGCCTATATAGAGATTACCAATATACCATTCCCTATCCTATCTGTCTTTTTCATCGTCTTGTTTTCTTGTTTATCATTATGTTGTCATCATATGCTGACTAATGACTAATCATCTTGTCCCTACTCCAATGGCATCCACCTTCCAACCACAAGCACGGGCCTGGGGGGTCATCACTGGGCCCTCAGGGAAACCCCAAATGTGGAAGTAGTAGGAACCTAACAGGCATCTTGAGGAAGTACTACTGCAAAGCGACTCGCCGCTCTTGATCCCATGCGTCTTGGTGATCAATGGCATCCACTTCCGTCTGCTCTTCGTGGCGACATTGGTCGAATTAAGCTAGCCCTAAGCGGCCAAGCCCCCCTAATCAATATTTGCTCTTGTCCCTAGATTTGGGATTTAGGAATCACATATGGTGCAGCAACCATGTTGAATTTAGTATGACATATTTTTAATTACTTACTACTTTTTGAACTCATGTTGCCCAAAAAGCATGCGCCGGCGGCTTGATAGAATCACAAAAAAGATCTATTGATAAATATTTTAAGAGTAATACAAGCACTACAAGAAATCCAGATGAGTGGGCAATAGTTGATGTAGATGAAATTGATATTGAGGCCATCATCAATGACTTCGCAGCAGTAAATGTTAGAAGAAAATTTTAAGGTAAGATAAGATGTATAGCTAGTTTCATAAGAATAATTAGTATGTATTACATTTATTAGAAACGCCATGTATTATTAGAGTTACATTAGAGGGCCTATCGTAGCTTCCCTACTACGAGAATGGACTTGTTGTCCCAAGCGGTGACCTTTTAGTCGCGGCGGGACAACGATTTGGACTAAAGGTGGTCCCGGGACGGACTAAAGGCCCTCTGTCGAAAGCAAACTGGCGCACCTTTAGTCTGGTTGGTAACCCCGGGGTGAAAAGTTCCTTCTTTTCTTTTTTTAATTTGTTTTCAGTTCGATTACCGTATTTGTTTAATATATAATATGTTTTTATGTACGTATTCTCTATTTGCTAATATAAATACACGCATGCGTATAATTACATCTAATTCTCATCTTGAGCATTATTATATCGAATAAAGTATGAAACTATATATATATATATATATATATATATATATATATATATATATATATATATATATATATATATATACAACACTTTCATAATCTTGTTCTCGAAAAATAACGATATCAATAAACATTTAATTTACATCATTTATTCCTTAGGATCAAAGTAGAACTCGCCGTTGGGATTTAGCACTTTTTCTAGAAGATATCCGCTATTGACTCTTGAGGCTGCCATGATGGTCTTTTTGCATGACCCTTCGTTTCAACCATTCAGGTCTTGCATTTGAAATGAAAAGTATTAATACACATATATGTATATATATTCATTTAAAATAAATAAAAATTGGCACGTCTGAGGACATCCAGCATGATGATAAACGGCGAGTATCCACACCGGCGCCACACCGACGCGAGAAGAAGATTATTCTCATCATCTCACACGTAAATTGAAGTACGATATAGTAATTAAACACGTGAAGAAGTGTATATAGTACACCGTTGGTATTTTAACTACATTAAGTGGTGCCTTGCAATCCTTCGATGTTCGAATAAACTCTTTCCAAACGACCAATAATGCCATCGTTAATAAATTCGGCAAAGTCTCGGGACGGGCGCGAGAGATCGAAATTACCCCGGATAATGTCTATCATATTTTGGTATAGTGCCCGTTCTTTTTCAACGAGTCAAAGATTAGTAACCGACTTGAGTTTAACTCAATAACAATGAGTATCAAATAAAAAACTGCATTGGTTTACACACACGGCATATAAGTTGTATTGATATTACATAAAATATGTAGACTACATTATTATTAACACTTACTCCACGAGAAAAGTATTGTTGTCTTGTCGGTGCGAAGAACATCATGATATTCTCTTGTGCTTCAGATACCCATCGCTCCTCGACAATAATACCGGTTTTGAATACGATATAAGGATCAATGAAGCCAACACTGGTGTCTTGTATTCTTTGAAGCTCTGACATCTGGAATCTGTATATAAATATAAGTTACATGTGAAGATAATTATATACACGTACGCATGAAAGTGAGTTTATTAAATAAAAGTAAAAATCGCTCCGTGTCTGTAAATTGACAGGACCGGGCCTGACCACAAGGCATCACCTCGAAAGAAATGTGGAGTAGAACCTAACTAGGAAGTACTACTGCAAAGTGCAAGCTCTTGATCGGAAGCAATGGATGCTGCTCCGGCGACATTGGCGGCTGCAGTTGCCGTCGTCCTTGCGGTTGTAGCATCGGTCCCCGTACTGCTCCGTATCCTCTCTGCCAGCGCCGGCGGCAAGAAGACGAATCCGAAAGCACCCCTACCTCCGGGCTCATTCGGTCTGCCTTTCATCGGGCAGACGCTGAGCCTGGTCCAGCCCTCTCGGGCCAACACCGCCGACGACTGGCTCCGGCAAAGTTGTACGGGCCCGTGTCGCGGTTGCGCCTCTTTGGCTGTCCGACGGCCTTCCTTGTCGGCACCTCCGCCAACAAGTTCATCTTCACCAGCGCCGGGGTGACCGCCAAGACCCCCGAGTCCTTCGCCCGGATGGTGGGCCGCCGGACGATCAGGGACGTGGTCGGCGACGAGCACCGCCGCGTCAGGGCCATGATGGTGCAGTTCCTCAGGGTGGACGCCGTCAAGAGGCACGTCGCCAGCATGGACGGCGAGGTCCGGCGCCACCTCGACGCCGAGTGGCGCGGCCGGGGCACCGTGGCCGTGATGCCGTCTATGAAGTCGCTCACCTTCGACGTCATGTGCACGGCCATCTTCGGCCTCGGGACGGGCGCCGTCCGCCGGGAGCTCTGGACGGAGTTCCAGGAGCTGGTGAGGGGCATCTGGGCGGTCCCGGTGAGCCTGCCCTTCTCCACATACAGCCGGTGCCTCGCTGCGAGCCAGCGTGGGCGGCGTGCCGTCGCCGGGGTCATCCAGGAGAGGAGGTCCAAGCTGGAGCGCGGGGAGAGCTCGCCGGCCAGCGACGTTGTCAACCTCATGCTTGCGGAGGGCCTGCCCGACGAGGAGATCATCGACAACGTCATGTTTCTCATGGTCGCCGCGCACGACACCACCGCCGCCCTCCTCGCCTTCCTCATCCGGCAGCTCGATGCCGACAAGGACGCCTACGACAAAGTTGTCCAAGGTAATTTACCTTCATCATAGCTAGCTCTAGCATACACGCTGACGCTGATGGTTGTTCTAATCCATGGACGCTGGAATGAATTCGATTAGAGCAAGAAGAGATCGCGCGGAGCAAGGCGGCTGGGGAGGCTCTGTCGTGGGAGGACCTCGGCAGGATGCGGTACACCTGGGCGGCGGCGCTGGAGACGCTGCGGATGGTGCCTCCGGTGTTCACCATGATGAGGAAAACGGTGGACGACGTCGAGTACGGCGGCTACCTGATACCCAAGGACTGGCAGGTGATCCACGCGGCCAACATGACGCAGTGGGACCCGGCCATCTTTCCGGAGCCCGGCAGGTTCGACCCGGCTCGGTTTGAGAACCCGTCGGCGGTGCCGCCCTTCGCCTTCGTGCCCTTCGGCGGCGGCGCACGCGTCTGCCCCGGGAACGAGTTCGCCAGGGTCGAGACGCTGGTGGCCGTGCACTACATCGTGACGCGATTCAGGTGGAAGCTCGCCGCCGGCTGCGACCGCGTTCTCCAGATTCCCGCTGCCGTACCCGTTTGAGGGCCTCCTCATTGACATCGAACCTATTCAGAAATGAATGCTCGCTCGGTTGAGCAATCGCCTTGTAAAGTTCAGTCGCAGCCATAGTTCACTTTGCTGGATGTACATGCAGGTTTACTGGCTGTGAATTTGCAGGATAATTTTGGGTTACTTGGCAGTAATTAAGCCACTAACCTGAAACTGAACCATCTGCGAATCTACAGTTATATTTTGAGTTTGCTCGATGTACAAAAGTTAACTGAATTTTACATACAGAGAAGAATCCTAGTTACCCTCAAAATTTACAAAATGTACAGCACAGATAACTTTTTTTTGTTTTCCATTTTTTACTATGTCAAACGCTCACTCTTGTGGCTCTGCACATAGAGCAATGCAGTTTGTTTCAGTTCTGGCACCTACTGTTGTCGGACAAGAATAGGTACCGGAATCTTGAATCGAATGGGATGACGCTGAAACTGCACACTCCAAGAAGGCGCTGCTTATGCGACGATGACGTATCTTGGATTGCAGCGACTTGATCTAGGGTTAGATGACGGCAGATCCAGTCGGCGAGCAGAGAGTCCTCCACAATGCCCTTGGCATAGCTCTGCAGTAACTTGGGGACTATAAGCTCTCCCTTGTCATTGATACCAACTGATGCTCGGATGTAGTCTCTCATTGATTCTTGAAGTTCGGCTCGAACATTTTCAGCAGAGAAAATCCTTACCTGGGTGATAGGAAGTTACCATTCCCAAAACATGAATAGGGAAGAACTCGGTTTAAGTATTCTGGCACCTTTACTGTGCACACTGGAAACAGAATTTCTTGTTAACAGAGTTCCATTATTACTCGTTCACTTACCGCAGGAGAAGAGAACATCCCACAACAGAGTGCAAAGAGCGCACGGGGCTCAGTATCATCGATTGAATATTTCTTGAGATTCTCTGATGTTTTAAATTTGTGAAGGGCCAGCATCAAGGACTGTAAAGGAGGAAAATAGTAAGATGCATTTTTAACTTGTATGATGAATAAAGGAACCTGAAACTGAGGAACAGAGTTCTACGAGTTGTGGCCGGTGCACTGGAGTCTTCATCTTCAGAATCAAAAACTCTATTTCAGCTGCACTGACAGGCTGCCCGCCGATCGTGTAACAGGCCTGCGATATTATCTCTAGCTTGTCAAATTACTATATATTGGAAATTCAGAGAAAGTTATAAACCAAAGAGACATTTAATCAAACCTTTTGCATTAGTGCGAAAAGCTTAATGTCATTTTCAGGGACACCGTATGCCAAATAAGCCTAGTAAAGTTCAAGTAAACATGCACGGTGTTCAGGGTGCGTACTATTTTGACAATAATGAATGAAAGAAAACATCAACTTCTATCTCTAAACATGTAACTTAGTGACATTCTTAAAAAAGGTGATAGATCATACTTACATGCATTATTAATGCATTGTACAGGTTAATCCAAAATGCTAACCGTTCATCACAGTTCATACAAGAAGGGTCAACCTTTGATAGGTGCTCCACAAGAAATCTGCAAAAGGAGAAAGGGAGGAATAGTTGCTACCTCTTAGTTGTAAAATTTTCAGCATTCAATGTGTTAATTATAATCAATAACTGAAGGCAACTGTTTAACTGGAAACCTGAACTTTTTCAGAGCTCTAGATGCATATTCAAGTTGTTCATTGCCAATATACATCCAAGACACTTCAGCTACTGAACAATAGCTTCCAATGTCTCTCCGTGTTTCCTTCCCATTAACATTGTATGGATCAAAGTTTCTAACATCATCAATAATACCATCATCATGGTTCAAGTCAATTGAAGGACTGCGCAGCACTGAGGCTATTATAGATGAATCTGACAAAGTAGTCAATGTTGAACCAGACAAACGTTCTGCTGATGAAGATGAATTAGCAAAAGGCTCCTCTGGTGATATCTTGGAAGATGTAGATAAATGAAGGAAGATATCTTTCATGGAGTGCACCATCTCTTCAGAGAGCTGATTTGGATTATTCCACAAATTTCCAGTCATGTTGCTTTTCTTCAAATTTGGCTGTCTAAATGGTAACGCATCTATCTTCTGATCTTCTTTGCCTTCTTTTTCGGTAGAGCATGCCTCTTGCATCTGCAGGGATACAATTATATTTTTCTTAACTGAAAACTTAATAATTCATAGGTCCCAAGATGTGTATGTAAAACTGAGAAATATGAATGCAGTGGAGAGTAGGACCTCTTCATCTTGGTGTTCCAACAGTCCAGTTAAAGAAACATCTTGGTGCTTTTCTAGCAGCATGTTTAGAGATACCCGTTCTCCATCTTCAGCGTCTTTTTCATCATCCTGTTGATCTTCAGGTTCAGTTGAAAAATCTTCTTTGCATTGATAATCTTTGAATCTCAATTCTCTTAACATTTGTTCGGGCTTAGAAAATTGACAAAGAAACAGTCACTAATTTCACAGTTAAAAGATGTAATTCTAAAAAGAGATTTAAACTTTGAAGATAACTTACTTCTTCCCCTGTAGAATCGCAAATTGTGGAGGCTTGGCAATCTGATGCTGTAGGTAGCAAGCATCCTGGCTTATTTTCTGCAAGTAGCCTTTCATTCCTTGCATGACATAACTGATAATGCAGGTGATTTAGATCCTCCTCAAGCTTTGTGATAGCGATTTCCAAAGAGGATATGCTAATTAATAGCTCGTGAGCCTTTAAAACAGATAGGATATCATAAGATTGCTGGGTCCATGACGAGTGTCACAAACAAATGAATACATTAATATCTAATAAAAAGTGTGCACCTTGTCTGGAAGCTTTATAGGCGACTTAAGTATCAGCGCCGCATTATATGTAATGGCATCTGCCAACGCCAGATGCAAATCAATCTCTTCTTGAAGTTGCCTTTGCAATTTCTTAACCTGTACAGGTATGTCAAGATTAGAGTATTACACTTAGTACACAGTCACATCTGGGAATATCTGCCTTTTATTCTTTTGAACTTGCAAAAAATATTCTCTTGTCATAGAAGCTGTTCAAGCTTGATGCTATTACTGATGAAGTTAAAGGTGCATGGGAAGGCATGAATAAAAAAATGCACATTCTTTTAACGAACTTTGTATATTCAGATAACAAATTTTAGAGAATGGATTTCATCAGAGGGCCACTCTCATCAGCAATTTTCAATGAAGCACTGGCCACTGGATATGCCCACGGCCAATATCAGCCAGCTTCCATTTGAAAGGAACAGAGCCCATCACGACTCCAAACAAAGCTGAATTCTTTCAACTGAAAACATCATGCTACAAAATTCAAAATTGTAGAGTTCATAAACCAAGGAAAACACACTCACTTCCTGCTCGAGCTGCGATCTGTACCGCTGCATGATGCACCTTCGTGCCCCTTCCCTCTTGGCACTAGCAATGCACACTCACTTCCTGCTCCAGCTGCGATCTGTACCGCTGAATGATGCACCTTCAATCCCCCTTCCCTCTTGGCATCTTAACGGGACGGAGGGAGTATCATCCTACAAAGAAAAACACAAACACCAGACCAGTACTGCCATCAGATTCCACAGATCACCTGAAACAGTTTGGGAACCAATGCAAGAAACGAGGCATTCCATCCGGCGATACATCCGAGGCAGGAAAGTGACAACTCCACAAGTACAAACAGTGAAGAACTAGCACAAGGGAAAGCGACGATTCATCTGGTCTGGGCCCCTCTCGAACACGGAACGCGAAGCAATCAGACAGCTCGTCTGGAGCTGATGCTACCTCACTACCCTACCCGATGCACAAGACAACACCGCAGATTCTTGCCCATGTTTTTGAGCGCAACAAAAAATAATCCTCGAACGATGAACCCAAGTTGCACACTGAAAGATGGCAGAAGCACGAGCGCATGCGAAGGCGGAAGAAATACTTCTCTTTTTTGTTTAGGCCTTGTTTAGTTTACATCAAAATTCCAAGTTTTTTCACTCTCTCTCCATCACATCAATTTTTAAACACATATATAAAGTATAAAATGTAGATAAAAAAATAACTAATTGCTTAGTTTGATTGGAAATCACGAGACAAATCTTTTTAAGCTTAGTTGGACCACAAATTGACAACAATATTATCAAATAAAACGAAAACGCTATAGTATCAAATCGAGATTGCAATTTTTTGCAATCTAAACATAAGGTTAGTTGAAGGAATTTTTCAAGAGTCAAGCAAATTTGACTATCCTTAAACAAAATATATCGTTTATATACCTCAATGTATATAACACTAATAAAGTATGTTCAATAAAGAATCATATATGAAAAAACTTGATGTATCTAAAAATGTTTTGAGGATAAAAAAAACATATGATCGGAAATTAAGTAAAAAACTAATGACATAAAACGAAAACGAGGTAGTACTAAAGAGTTAAATTTATTGCCATTCTAATTAAAACATCATTAGCGCGTTGTGTCAAGCAGCATGTTCGGTTGGTTGATATTCATTAATCATAGACTAATTAGAAAAAACATTCAATCTCACGATTTCCAACCAAAGAAAAATATCGATTTCCAACCAAACTGAAAAATTACGTTTTTGGTTTATATATTTAAACCTATGCCAAACGAACAGGCTGTGGGTCCCCAAATTCTCAAAACGGTCATCATGGTGGTCCAAACAGGTCTAACCCGTACCCATATGTGGGGGGCCACCTGTCATTTTCATCTTCCTCCTCTCTCCCCTGAGCTTCCTCAAACCTCTCTCCCGAGCTCACGGGCGACGCGCCCAGGGGCGGGGACGGCAGGGCTAGGGGCGCGGGCGGGCTACGCGGACGGCCGCGCGAGGCGCAGGCGTGGAGAGGCGCGCGAGGCCACGGGCCTGGGGAGGCACGGGCGATGCGCAGTGCCGTGCGGTGGCGGCCTGCCGGCGCGCCGGGTGGCGCGGGCGACCGGCGCTGGGTCGCGCAGATGGCCGGCTCTGGCGGCGCGAATCGGGTGCGCACGCACGACGGAAGCTCGCGAGGCCGGCGGGGTCCGCGAGAAAGGGGGCCGCGGCTTGCAGAGGGAGCCGCGCGGGGCCGGCGCGGATGAGGGGCGCGCGGCGCGGCCAGGGGCTCGGTGCCGCGGGGGGCCGCCGTCCACCGGTGCAAGGCGCCGGTCGCGGAGGCCCAACCGCATGCGTGGAGGCTGCGCGAGCCGCGTCGCAGGAGGCCACCGCGGTGCGTGGGCTCGGTGCCGCGCGGGGTCGCTGGCCGCCTGCTGCAGGCATGGAGGACGCGAGGGGCTTGGCGCCGCGCGGGGCCGTCGGTCGTAAGCTTCCTGCCACATGCGCAACCGCGAGCCCTTCATCCGTAGCCATAGCCGCTTTTCGCGAGCTCGCCATCGCCATGCTCAAGCGCCTCAACGGCGGGCTCCACACCCTTGGTGCTGTACACGTCCATGCGTGCGCGTGGCCTCCGTGTCGCATGCTGCCGCCGCCGTGTGCGCCGCGCGGCTACACGTGGTGCCCCTGCCCCCGGTCGTGCCCTGAGATGGAGAGGAGAGAGGTGGAAGACGGAGATGACACGTGGGTCCCACCTATCAGCGACCCCCGTTAGTGACAGTGTAGACTCGTTCGGACTATTTCGACACCGAACGGAGTTTAGGGACCTCAACAGTCCTTTTAAGAGTTCGGGACCGGAACGACACAGTATCGCAAATTTGAGGACCGGCAGCGTACTTTACTCAAAACTAAAAGAGGGAAGGCTTTGATCATAATGGGAAACGAAAACTAACCCCGGAGCAGCTAGCCGATGGCGACACGGACGCGTCGCCGGTCCCCGGTCCGCCGAGGCGCCGGGTCTCCTCCGGCCGCCGGCCATCCTCCGCACCGCCCTCTGGATCGTCCCGCCCCTGCACACACGCAGACGAAAGGAGCCAACTTTGAGCACACTCCAAGACCCGACGAAGCACACTTGCAAGTTTGAGAGAGGGAGAGCGGGACTGACAGGGTCACGGAGCGCATCTTGTCGGACGCCGCGGCCGCGGCTGCAGCGGCGGCCAGCGCGTCCTCCGCGCGCACGCACAGCATCCAATCCGCGCCCGCCTCCAATTCTTTACTCCCCCTCCTCCGATCCCCTAGCTGAGCAGATCCGGGACAGAGCAAATGACAAGGCGACCGCCGCCGCAGCCGCGGCGCATATGTGTGCACGCACGCACGAAACAGCCGCAGGCACAGCCCGTGGGCAGGCAGGGCAGCCACTGCGCCGCGAGTGCACAGACGGACACGGAGCCTCAGCTACGCTGCACACTGTGCTGCCGGCTGCCGCAACTATCTCGGCAGCTCGTGATGACGAACGAGAAGTGTGGCTATGACGATGATGATGATGATGATGGCTGCCATGACTAGCTCCACTCCACCCGGAGCTAGCTAGCTAGTAGGAGTAGTAGGCGACGGATGGATGGGCCAGTGAGGGTCAGGGTCAGACCCACGCCATTGGCGCCACACCTGTCGCTTCGCTGCGGTAATAATTGCGTTGCCGAGAGACCCGGCGACGCAGGAGGACGGTGTGCGGAGCAGGGGGTGGTAGCTGGTAGGGCGGGCAGCGTAGTGGTGGTAGCTAGGGCCTCGTTTAGACGGATGGATTTACCAGTGAAAATCAAGGGTTTTAAGACCCACGTCATATTGGCGCCACACCTGTCGCTTCGCTGCGGTAATAAATGTAGAAAAAAAGAAACTAAGTACACAGTTAGCCGAGAAATCGTGAGATTTAATCTTTTAAGGTAAATGGTAGGGTGGGCGTCAATTTGCAGCAAATAAAAAGCTAGGGGCTCGTTTAGTTTCTCTGACTAAAGCTTTTTGAACTAAACGGGCCTGAGTTTATTTAAAGCTTACCTGCGATGCCATAATGTTATATACGTGAGTATTAAAATAATTAAAAATATACTAATTACATAATTTGTTGAGATACGAGACGAATCTTTTAAACCTAATTAACACATGATTTGATAATATGGTGCTAGAGTACACATATGCTAATAATAGATTAATTATGCTTAATAAATTTATCTTTACTATGACTTTTATAATTTATTTTTTTTAGGATTCGATCATCTCGTGTGACATATTCCAACCGCATCATTATAAACGATCGTAAATTTCAAATGAAATAATACACACAAACAAAACTTTTTTCCAAAGAACGTCAAGACTTTCCGTTCTTAAGAGACCCTAGTTCTCTCAGGCTGGTCGGTTGGCCGCCGGGTCCCCCGGGCGCGGCGAAGTGGGCGAGAGCGGAGTTGGAGTTGGTGTGCCAGGGGAGCAGAGGCCCGGATGCTTCGGCAGCTTGCTTCTGCTTGCTTGCGCTTCAAGTGGGTGGGCCGCCCGGGAAGCCGTCAGGACTCAGGTCAGGACGAGAGGACGGACGACGCCGTGCCTTTTTCGCGCTGGAAAAGAAGGAAACTCCGCGCGCGGCGTGCATGCATCTGCGTGACTGAAACTTTCCTCCTGCTCCGCTGCTCGTCCTTTTCAGTAACCGCCCGCCATGGGTTTTTGTGTTGCTGAGCTGCGGATCGTCGTCGTCGTCAGGAGGATAATGCTGGAGGTGAGGACGTGAGGTAGGAGCGAGATCTTTATGGCTTTGGTTCGGATCTCGTGTCTTGCACATGAAACTTCCGAGGTAAGTGACGTCCGTACCACGCCACGCCATCCGGGTGGGGTGGGGGTGGCTCCTCACTCCAGCAGTCCAGTTCCAGCAGGATCGGGATCTCCGCCAAGAGTGGAGCGGAGCGCAGCTGCTGAGCTGCAGCGGCAGCCTTGCGCTTGCTCCTGCGGCCCGCGGGCGACGCACGCGCTTTCGCCTGCGTGTTCCCGTTGGTCTTCCGCATCAAAAGATGAGCCGTTTGTTATATTTTGCCATATCCATCCGGCGGCCATCCCCACTGACTAGGAGGTCAATGCCAGGGTGTTTGTGCTCTGTGACAGTGAGTGAGGCCTGGTTTAGTTCAAAAAATTTTATCTCAAACTATCACATTGAATTTTGCGGCACATACATGAAGTATTAAATATAGATAAAAAAAAACTAATTGCACAGTTTGGTTGGAAATCGCGAGACGAATGTTTTAAGACTAATTAGTCCACGATTAGCCATAAGTGCTACAGTAACTAATATGCGCTAATGACGGATTAATTAGGCTTAATAAATTCGTCTCGTAGTTTCCAAACGAGCTATATAATTAGTTTTTTTATTCGTATCCGAAAACCCTTCCGACATCTCCGAAACATCCGATGTGACCTCTAAAAATTTTCATTTCGCAAACTAAACACAGCCTGACTTAGTGAGCGAGTGACAGTGTTTTGTCTCGGTCATGTCATTACACTCTGCCTCCACTGCTACAGTGCTACTCCTTTATTTACCTCATCGCAGACTAAATGTGACGTGGAGGAGAGAGAAGAGCTACTCCTTTATTTACCTCATCGCAGGCTAAATGTGACGTGGAGGAGAGAGAAGAGCGGGCCGTAAGCTTACAGCCACGTGAGAGAGGTAAGTGAACCATATATTAATCAGCCTGTTCGGTTGGCTGGTTCGTATCGTTGTTGGTTCGTGAAAAATATTGCTGGCTGGTTTATGTGAGAGAAAAACACTCTTCTGGCTAGGAAACACTGTTCATATGACTAGTGTCTATGTGAGAGAGTTGGTCAGCCCAGCTAGCCAGCCAGCACCAGCCGAACAGGCGGAATGCTGAATAGCTAATTATTATACTAGTGGGCTTGAGGCAGGTTCTCTTAACCCAGTCTTGATTGTGGTCTACAGTTAACCGACAGCTCACGACCGTTTACAGCGTTTGACAATACCATTCTTTTTTTTTCGATGAAACTTTTAGTTCCAGTGTTGCACCTTTACTGTTCAAAGCTTTAGTCACTGGTCACTCGTTTGATACGAACCACGCCTGCAGGAAAGGAAAAGGCTCTCAGTCACCTCGTGAAGCTCTATCCGAGCAAAATTTTGAACAATGTAAGGATGTTTGGATTTTAGCAGAGACAAGCAGACATGGCGTCAAATCCATCGTCCGGTTTTTGCCAAAACGTTGGCAGAAAAAGTGGGGCTAAGGGCACGTTTAGTTCGTCAAAATTTTTGGGTTTTGCAACTGTAGCACTTTTATTTGTATTTAGCAATTAGTGTCTAATCATAGACTAATTAGGTTCGAAAGTTTCATCTCGATTTCTCACCCAACTGTGTAATTAGTTTTTTTTATCTACAATTAATGCTCCATATATACGTCCAAAGATTCGATGTGATGGGCAAAAACCAAAATTTTTTGGAAGTAAACGTGGCCTAATTTAAACAAGTCGTCGTAGTAGTAGAAGGATGGAGTATAACAGAGTTTTTTTTTTTTTTGAGGATACAGATATACCATGAAACAAGTAAAAGCTGTGGTCCACATGTCTATCACCATTTCCTTTTTTAGAGAGGAATCACCTAGACCTGTTGAGACATATACTGGAGATATGTTCCGATTGTAGCAAACTCTTGTGAGGCCTAATGAGCTCATGTTTGATTGGAGCTGCATCCACTCCACTACAATTCACAGAGAAAACTAGAAAGCCAACAATTTAAGACAGACATGGGCCATGGCTGAGGAGCCGAGCCTATTTTGACCATCAGTCGACAGGGAAAACATGATCGGAAACAGAAAGCTCATCTCCTCTCAACTCTCAAGAGAAAAAGAACACTACAGTGTCCTTAAGTTCCTTAACACTAGATTTTAAAACCATCTGATCCATGGCTTGATTCGCGTCAAAATGCTCTTTCCCCACTACGTCGATATTTAAAAAATATGTGACTTACAACTCTGTAAATTGATTTATTCAGGGAAAGAGGAAATATCTATTATGCCAATTATGTTAATGTCGACACGGAATTTTCGTCTCCGTGCCGGATACACACGTAGCAAGCCGGAAGGGTCCGCTCGATGGAGCAGATCCGCCTAGCTTCAGCGCAGGGATGGTCGATCCTGCGCAATCCTCCCAAAACGTGCCAGTCAATTTAACCCTGCAATTGACAAGGAGAGAAAGTTTATCAGTAATTTCGGACGAAACTTGCCGGTGTTGCCAGACAGTCCCGAATGTGCGGCTCTAAGAGCTGATATGAGAGGAGATCGACTAAATAGTCAATTCCAGCATGTTCATAAGAATAAATTGATTAAAGCTCATGGAGTTGCATAAGAAGAATCGATTATCATACAAGATAGATATCATTATTTGAGCAAATATTAATCAATGACAATAAGATATCAACAATGATCGGTTTATGCTGAGCCAATGATTACAAGTAACCGAACCTCTTTTTATATAAAGAAACAATTCAACACCATATAACCGTTTAATAAAGATAAATCTAATGAACATGTTAGATCTTATCTATCGCTATGACCAGTGGGGCATGAGGCAGAATCATGCAGGCCGTAGAAACAATAATAGACTCGACGACCCTAACTCATTACTAATATCAGTGGGGCATGAGGCAGAATCATGCAGGCCGTAATACAATAATAAAATCATGGGGCTAACACATCTTTCAACCTATCTTTACTTCAATGGTCTCGTGATGCGAACTGTTCGTGAAAGCATTCGATATCGCCTAAAACAGTCGATTCAGGCATAACGCACAGCTAAAGTCATGCCTTATCAGGAATAGATCTATCTTGTTTCAGTTGATGCTGGTACGCTTGATGTCTTAACCAACGCTGATAATCCTTTTCTTTCTACCGCTGCCATTTATTCAACAGAATCCGAGATGTGACCCGCGGGTTTGTCGTCTCTGTTTTTTATGTCTTCCCTACTCATATCAGCTCTTTTGCTCGGCACGACGTCTTCTAATCTCTTTGTACTCGTCAGTCGATATTTGCATCTTGGGATCGATTGTTCCAGCTTCTTTTGATTTGGTTGATGTTAGGACCTTAGTTTTTTCCTTTGAATAGCCCAGCATCAACCATGTTTTGATCTCCTAGGAAAGGATTATCATTAACTTTTATTTTCCGAGGCGTATCAAATTTGAGCCACCCCTGCTGAATAGCTCTCTGTATATGCTGCCTGAAGATTCTGCATTCATTAGTGGAATGAGAAGTAGCATTATGGAACTTGCAGAACTTCTTATTCTTCAACTAATCATGGGGCAACACGACATGACCATCGGGCAACTTGATTTGCCCTTTCTCAAGTAAGAAATCGAAGAGCTTGTCTGATTTGGTGACATCAAAGTCATAGCTCTCCTCAACTCCTCTTCCCCAAGGATTGGCCATCATCACTGTCTTCTTACCCTAATTCCATTCAGCCGCAGCAACCTCTTCTTCTTCATCTTCATAGCCATCATCGACTGAGTATGGATCATAAGCTTCAGCTACTGTGGTACTCTTTTGAAACCGGATATCTCTGCGCATACTCTGGAATTAGCTATTGAGCGTTGCTACTCGTTGAGCCAATTGACCCAAGTTATCAAATTCTTGTCCCAATAGCTTTTCTTTCCACATCGGCAGCATTTCTTGAACAGCTAAAGCAGTCAGTTGGTCATCGGCCAAGTTTAAGGAGAAGCACAAGTTCCTGGTTTTTCGGAACCTTTAAAGAAATTCAGTGTCCGATTCATTAATCTTCTATCTTATAGTTGTCAGATCGGTAATCTTCTTTTCTCCAGTCCCAGTGTAAAAATATGTATGAAACTTCTTCTCCAGGTTAGCCCAATTGACAATGGAATTGACTGACAATGACGAAAACCAAGTGAAGGCTGGCCCTGATAAGGACAGAGAGAAGAAATGAACTCGATGGGCATCCTCAACTGATGCTTCGCCCAATTGTGTAAGATATCGACTGACATATTCTATCGTGCTTGTACTGTCTTGGCCAGTGAACTTAATAAATTCTGGAAGCCTATAATTTGTGGGAAGAGCGACCAAATCATATCATTCTGGATATGGACGTTTGTATGAAAAGGTTAGACCTTTTGGCTTCAGACCGAACTGATTCTTCATCATCTCGGTCACCTTCAGCAGCAACTCGTCAGCTTATGGATTTTGATTTCTCTGTACTTGCTGACCCATATGTGGATTGAAATCCCGTGTGCCCTGATATCCTGGATTTGGCATCATGTGAAGGGTGTTATAATCTGTGCCATAGTGATACCCATGTGGAATCTCGATCTGTTGAGTCCTCTGCTGGCTTGCTGCTTGAAGTCTTTGATTATAGATATAAGGATCTATATCTCTACAGATCTTTTGAATTGATGGTGCTATTTTTTGAGCCAACGACGGTATGTGGCCTGATGTGCAAAATTGATCACCTGGTTCCGATCTTGCCCCGTCGGCTGTTGCACATGCTGTATTGACGGTCTAGGATTATACTGTATCTGATTCGTAGTAGTACCTTGAGCTTGTTCAGATGAACCTTGAATTGCCTGGACGTCACCATTACCAGCTGGTGCTGCTTCTTGATGGCTGGTACCGACTTGATTAGTCCCTTGGATTGACGGATCTGAAATGTTGTAACAAGTCGATCCAACCTGACTAACTGGAATCCCATGAATCGCCTCTTTCATGGCATTATGAAATGCGTCCACGAAGGCTTCATTACGGCTTGATATGGCATCACGAACAGATTTGTCTATGACTTCCGTAAAGAAACGCCTATCTTCAGCTTCGACTGTATATGTCTGTCCGTGTAGTATAACTCTTGGTAGTGGAAATTTCTGAACAATTGTGTTGTCACGTGTTTTGGTGTAGGACAACAAACACTTCTTCTGAAATTCTTCTGTAGCTTTGCCGATGACATCTTTATCTCTATCAAGTAGATCTTCATAATGCACCATAAAGATATCATCGTTGTTGTGAGCCGTCAAGACGATTGTGAGGTCCCACCAGACGTGCCAGAAACGTGTGTCGACATAGAATTTTCGTCTCCGTGCTGGGTACACACATAGCAAACCGGAAGAGTCCGCTCGATGGAGCAGATCCGCCTAGCTTCAGCGCAGGGATGGTCGATCTTGCGCAATCCTCCCGAGACAAGCCAGTTAATTTGACCCTGTAATTGACAAGGAGAGAAAGTTTATCAGTAATTTCGGGCGGAACTTGCCGGTGTTGCCAAACAGTCCCGAATGTGCGGCTCTAAGAGCCGATATGAGAGGAGATCAACTAAATAGTCGATTCCAACATATTTATAAGAATAAATTGATTAAAACTCATGGAGTTGTGTAAGAAGAATCGGTTATCATACAAGATAGATATCATTATTTGAGCAAATATTAATCAATGGCAATAAGATATCAACAATGATCGATTTATGCTAAGCCAATGATTACAAGTAACCGAACCCCTTTTTATATAAAGAAATAATTCAACACCATTTAACCGTTTAATAAAGATAACTCTAATGAACATGTTAGATCTTATCTATCGCTATGACCAGTGGGGCATGAGGCAGAATCATGCAGGCCGTAGAAACAACAATAGACTCGATGACCCTAACTCATTACTAATATCAGTGGGGCATGAGGCAGAATCATACAGGCCGTAATACAATAATAAAATCATGGGGCTAACACATCTTTCAACCTATCTTTACTTCAACGGTCTCGTGATGCGAACTATTCATGAAAGCATTCGATATCGCCTAAAACAGTCGATTCAGGCATAACGCACAGCTAAAGTCATACATTATCAGGAATAGATCTATCAAATAACGATTCCCAGTCCACGGTGTTAACAGTGGGGTGTGAGGCAGAATCACATAGGCCGTGATAACGGGCCATGGAACGGTTCTCGCTAGTTAATAAATCTACTCAAGACGCAACATGCTTTAACCGCACGCTATGCACGATCAAGATTGATGTAAAACAGCCAATAAAACATAACTCATCGTTTAATGTATAGATTAAATTAGTTTTAGATTAACAAACGATGGGTTAAATAAGATATAAGGCCGATCCAAATCAATCTTAATCGGGCAGAGTGATATTGCTGTAATTATATAAACAATGAAAGTAATAAGCAATATTGGTAACTTAATGAATCTACCAAAGACTGGCATTCCAAGGTAGAGCCGATAACTTGACCTTGATCTAGTTCGAGCAGTGGGGTGTGAGACAGAATCACACAGGCCATACTTGAACTAGACAAGAGTCGATAACTAGCCTATACCAGAGTCGCAGTGGGGGTTGATCGGATCGATACAGCCATACGAACAGAGATATAAACCATGACGGTACTTACAGACAAGTAGTGGAGGTCGACCGGATCGATGCAGCCGTACTCGCTGAAGAACTCGCCGAGATCTACTCTACTCCTACTTCTAAGGGGTGGCCGGAGCCAAAAAAAGTAATTGACTTGTATTTGATTGATTGTTTGTTCTTTTACCATAGCCGGAGTTTGATATTTATACCCGGAGTCTAAATATGAATCCTACTCGAGCACGATTTGTTACAATCTTTGGCATAAATGAAAACAATCCTAATTTAAGATAACTTGGACTCTAATCTTTCCCTTTTTGTAGAGTCCAGCATGTCTCGTCCCAGCGCCGATCGTAGCCTCTGTCGTTATCTGCTGGCGCTATCTGAAGAAAGCCGATTCTAGTTTTGCGTCCGAATCAGCCGGTTTCGATCTGCACGCAATTGATCCCTTGCTGACATAATTTTGGGAGCTCTCGAGCCCCTGAAACCCTTCTTCCAAATTTTGGTGTAAACAGTTAAAAAGTGAGCAATATAAGTAAATTTTATTAGTCTTAGTACTAAACAATAACATCTGATGCTTATGTCTAATGTGATTCTAAATAATGTGTCAATACGGGTTGGTGGACTAATTGCAACATAAATTATAGTGAAAATTAAGTTTTGGAGACTTGTCCCTAAACAACAACATAAAAAAAGAAACTAGAGAGAGTATAGGGACCTTGCTCTTGGTGCTCCATGAGTTTTGACGAAGCACTGGTGCACGTTAGGGATGGCATGAAGACTGTTTTCATGGGTCTCGGCACCTATATTGGCATCTCAACATATCTTTAGGCGTATTTTTGAGAGATTTTTTTGATAATGGAATAAACATCCGGCTTCATCCTCGCTCAAAGGTGAGGAATCAGACTAAATTATTACAAAAGGTTCTCACACTTACGTTTAAAGCAGACTCACAAAAAAAGACAGAAAATCAATTCGCAATCCTACACATAATGGGCCATCCATAAGAGGAAAAAAATGTCAAAGCCGATGTCTCCAGGGTCTGACAAGCTTTGTAGATATATTCTTTCTTTTCTTCACTTCGCTGCAACTGACCCCAAAAACGAAACCAATATGTTCCCCTGAATAAGACCTGCAAATATATTCTAGGACTGCACTTATCAAAAACACTATCATTTCTAGTTAGCCATAAGGACCAACAGAAGGCAGCCGCCCCTGCTAGTAATAACAAGCTTAAATCTTTTCCACACTGCTTATACTAATTCCCAAAATTGTTTTCTACAGTACAGGGTGGGGTAATGCCAAACACTATATGCAACGCACGCCAAAGAAATTTAGCATAATTACACTCAAAACACATATGTTGAATAGTCTCAAAATTACTGCAGAAGCAACAATATTTGCTTCCTTGCCAATTTCTTTTAGCTAGGTTGTCTTTAGTTAGTATTACGCCCTTTTTGAGGGACCAAAGAAAAATCTTGATTTTAAGTGGTAGTTTGATGTCGATAGTGATGAGGTATCTATGCATCGACCTAACCGTAAAACTACCACTTTTACTTAAGGTCCATGTGATAATATCCTTCCCTTCTTGTAGGTTTACATTCGCAATAGTTGCAATCCGATTATTCCATTCCAGCAATTTATTTCCTATTAGTGTCCTTCTAAAAGAGATATTAAGGGGAGTAGTGCTGAATACTTTGACTACTGTTTCATGTTTTTTGCGAACTATGTTGTACAAGTTTGGAAATTTGTAACTTTAAGGTTGGCTCCCTAATTAGGTATCTTCCCATAACCTGATTTGGGAACCGTCCCTTAAGTTGAACCTCACCAAATTCAAAACTTGATCTTTCACTGCCATTAAGCCCATCCAAAAATGAGAATTGCCAGCTTTCTTACTAACTTGGGAAAGTGTTTTATTGAGAGATTAAACTAGCAATTGTTAGGATTGCACTAATTATTAAATAAATAAAGTTATTTTTAAAATAAATCTAAAAAATATGATAGACATAATAATTAAGTTAAAAGGCCAGCTTAGTTCATTCAAATATTACTGCACCTAACCTTAGTTACATTGTGTATCACAGAAAATGTGGCAAGTAAAATTGAAGACACACTGGCGGCGAAGTTTTACAGAAAAATAAGCCTATGACGTATAAAATAGGGTGCTAAGAAAGTATATCACCTCATAGTTTCAATAGTAAATTAAATACTTGCTTAAAAACTTGTGGTATATTGATGTGACTCTGTTTGTCGAGGAACCGAACATGCCCTGCGACTGGGGTGTTTGGACACTAGGGGACTAAACTTTAGTCCCATCACATCAGATGTTTAGATGCCAATTAGAAGTATTAAATATTTACTAATTAAAAAATAAATTACACAGATGAAGGCTAATCTGTGAGACGAATCTATTAAGCCTAATTAGTCTATGATTTGACAACGTAGTGCTACAGTATATGTGCTAATCATGGATTAATTATGCTTAATAGATTTATCTCGCTAATTAGTTTACTCATGTGCAATTAAATTTATAATTATCTCATATTTAGTCATCTAGTTAACATTCGAACGTCGCAGGTGACACGGACTAAACTTTTGCACGGGCAACACGTAACTCTCGTGAGGCCTGTTGAGGTTGGGCTAGATGCCAACAATTCAGCAATGCTGAGCAGGCCGGCCCATTTTGACCATCTGTGAACAGATTTTCTTTCTCCAAAAGCTCCACACAAGTGCCACGGTTAGTCAAAGTCACTGTTCAGCAGCAGTACTCACCAGTCACCAGTCACCTGACCTGACCGGTTGACCCGTATGATGGCGCACGCAGTGACGGTGACGAGGTTCAGAGCAGGAGAGGCCCAGGAAGCGGCCATGGCGAGCCCGTTGGTCAGCTCGAGCGGCCTGTGGACCGTGCTCGGGCAGGCCTCAAACGTGGCGCAGCTGGTCGGCGTGGACGCCCTCGGGCTGGTGTCCATGGTCGTGCAGGCCGCGCTGGCCGCGCGCCGCCACCGCGACGCGTGCCGGCGCCTGGCGCAGCACGTGGATATCGTCGGCGGCCTGCTGCGGGAGCTGGAGCTCGCCGAGCTGATTCGGCGGGAGGCCACGCGGTCCCCTCCAGCAGCTCCAGGATGCCCTGCGGCGGTGCTACGCCCTCGTCACGGCCTGCCAGGACTGCGGGTACCTCCGCAGCCTGTTCGTCGACGCCCGGATGGCCGAAGAGCTCCGCGCCGTGGAGCAGGAGATCGACATGTTCATCCGCCTCGTCCCGCTTATCGCGCTTGTCGACACTACACATGAACGCCGGGTCACGGTAGGTCCTGTTTTAGCTTGTTGATTAGTTTTGGCAGTTCATGAAACATGTGTGAACATGTTATTTGTATGGCTATTAAGAACAGCTTATTATAGGGCCATTCATTTTGTCTATAATCCGATTGAAGTAGCATCGACAAACTAATTCTGTAGAAGTTACTACCAATGAATTCATCAAATGTTCTTTTATATGTGTGTATAATTAATTTTTAAAAAAATAAACAGGTTAGTCCTATAGATAGATGACATCAGTAATACTTCTTGACTTCTTTTTTTTTGACAACAATACTTCTTGACTTTAAAGTCTTTGTCCACCAGCAGGCTGCTGAAGGAGTGCCAGTTGTAATCATGAATGGGTCAAGCCATCATCACATCAGGTTTTATTTTGTTTATTAAATGTAGTTGATTAAAAGTCAACAAATTGATTCCTCGCATAATTCAAATCTATGTCATGCCTTTGAAGAAATTGGCAACATGAAAATGAAACCATGTGGATGGAAAGAATAGATAATCATCGATCATAGTTGGTCGAGATCACAACGTTCGTGCAAGAGTTCTGTTTTGGGGCTTATGTAGTAGGTCAGTCAACTTGAATCAACTACTTTTTAGATGGACCCAACTATGAATTTTCTATATGAGTTTAACTGTGACTTTGTTTGACTTTAGTTTTTTCTTGTTTCAAAAATAAAACTAATGCCTTGTCCATATGGCCACCTACTCCCCCTGTTAATTGGTGTCAATCTCTAGTCATATGTAATCATGCCATCAGTTTTTTTTCTGTTTTACACACCATTATTTTTTGTTTTTTACAATTATATGTTTTCAAGTTTGCATTGTTTAAAAATAATGTTCAAACCATTGATGGTTTTGGCATAATGATCAGATTTCCAAGAAGTGTTGAGGACTTCACCAGAATACAAGTTCAAGGAGCTCCTAAAATTTGTAATGTTGCAAAACAACCGTTTGCAGGTAGATAGTTACCTCTATAATAGTATGATTTCCTTATGCTCTTAGTCGTGGACTAAAAACATATCAAGAGACTCAAATTTTCATTTCAATGTTATCGCTTCAAGAATCTCTAATGCTTTAACTGTTGTTGATACTCCATGTTTTTGAACATACTGCAACGGAGAGAATAAAAGTGCTTGTGTGACTAGTTTTAATAAACTTGTACCACTTTCCTGTACCACACAGAATCTCATGCATCATATATAGAAAGAAACTAAGCATGAGTCATGGAAGAGCACTAAGCTAGCTAATAGTACTAACATATATTTAAGATACATATGCAAACTCTAACCTGAAGTCCTACACTTGTCTTCGAATATGATGATCTATCAAAGAAGCTTGATTGTTCTCACTGTACTTCTTTATTAGCTTAGCCAGATGAGTCCGGCAGTTCCACCGGTGACAAGGATATACTCTCAATGGCAGAAGATTCAATTGGAGCAATTGATTTGCAAGGACAGAAGATTCTGGACACTGAAGAACTGTTGGAGCTCTGTACCCGTACTGAAGAGAGTTGCTCAGGATTCAGAAAGTTTGAATTCTCTCAGATTGTCGATGCTACCGACACATTCTCAGAGGATAGAAACGTTGGGTGGGGTGATTTTGCTAAAGTTTACAAGGTAATTATAACCCCAAATAGAATGCAGCAGCAACAACAACAACAATAAAGCCTTTAAGTCCTAAACAAGTTGGTGTAGGCTAGAGTTGAAACCCAGCAGAAGCAATCAAGGTTCAGGCACGTAAATAGCTGTTTTCCAAGCACTCCTATATAAGGCTAAGTCTTTAGGTATATTCCATCCTTTCAAGTCTTCTTTTATCGCCTCTACCAAATTAACTTCGGTCTTCCTCTGCCTCTCTTCACGTTACTATCCTAGCTTAGGATTCCATTACGCATCGGTGCTTTGGAGGTCTCCGTTGAACATGTCCAAACCATCTCAACCGGTGTTGGAAAGCTTTTCTTCAATTGGTTCTACCCCTAATCTATCACGTATATCATCGTTCCGAACTCGATCCCTTCTTGTATGACCGCAAATCCAATGCAACATACGTATTTCCACGACACTTATCTATTGAACATGTCGTCTTTTCGTAGGCCGATATTCTGCACCATACAACATAGCAGGTCTAATCGTCGTCCTATAAAACTTGCCTTTTAACTTCTGTGGTACCCTTTTGTCACATAAGACACCAGATGCTTGGCGCCACTTCATCCACCCTGCTTTGATTCTATGGCTAACATCTTCATCAATATTTCCATCTCTCTGTAGCATTGATCCTAAATATCGAAAGGTATCCTTTCTAGGCACTACTTGACCTTTCAAACTTATATCTTCTTCCTCCAGAGTAGTAGTGCCGAAGTCACATCTCATGTAACCCCAAATAGAATGAACTAACAAAATGAATGCTTGTATGCATTATCTTCCACATAAGTAATGCTCTAGTAGTCTATTTTGACATAGTATAGTTCAAGCTTTATTTGTCCCATCCGATTTTAATAATAAAATAGAATGCATAAATCTTATGTGCGCCCAGAGATCAGTCGCACACATAAGTTGACAAATTACAAAGTATTATCACAGTGTTTATTACAACACAAACAATAATTCATTACAATAATATCAAGTCTATCATGAAAGCAGAAGAACTAAATAACTACTCTCCACGAGAGCCACAAACTCCATAGGGACACCGACTGGTGAAGCACAAGTCTAGTAATCCTCAAGATAGTCCTCATAACCATTACCATCTGTTATCCATCCGGGATTTTTATCTAAATAATGAAAATAAATAAGTGTAAGTACATCTTGCACTCAACAAGAATAACATGGGTTTATGAAGCTCAGGAGGCTGACACTGGTTTACTGCGGTTAGCATTTTAATAAGTCAAAGTTTTAGCACTATATTAGCATTTAGATGCGCCCAAGCCCCAATTAAACCACATGATCATAAACATGAGTAATAGTCATCATTAAAATTATCATCATTAATAACATCATCATCAAGTGAGCAACTATTCTGTCAGTTTTGGGGCCGCTCGTGTCCGTGATACCAATTTTAATACTCTGCAAAGTTTGTATACTTTCACCACGAGCCATGATTTACCCTTTCGCTCGAGGTAGCTAGTCTCTTAACCCCCTTCCTAGGGAGGTCGACAGGGTTCACTATAAAGCCTTTCAAAGGTTTCCCTAACAAATTAGTAACCACTAGGTTTTCTTGGCAAGGGAATATAGAGCCCCCCTTTCGAGGCACATTCTGTGCAGGCTATACACATAGGGACAGAGGTCGCACTATACTCAGCTCGGTAGGCCCCATTTGCGCCCTTTTGGGTAACTACTAACAAGCTAGAAAAGGTCCCACTACTTAGCTAAGGCCAGAGCCATGTGGCACCCCTAGTTGTACTGTATGTCCTAGATTTTGCCAACAGATAAGTCCTTAGGGAGGGCCAAGAGCATCTTGTATAAAAGCCAATTGCTCTCTCACCCTATCGTCCGGATGCTAAGAGCAAGTTTTACCATTCGTTCCATAGAACCATTAATCATCATTCAGATCATGTATAGTTAATTTGAGCGCTAGCAGCTACCCATATGCAAGTATAACCTATCGGTAATCAAGGTACAAGGTAACAATAACTAGGAGATCCTTACGAGTATCAAATTAGACACATGCACATGACTAAATAATTAAATGGTGAATAGGACAAGGATGTAACACCCTCGGTGTTACACTCTAAATCATTTACTAAAATATGTCATGAGCATCATGTTTATGTGTTAGTACATGTGATAAAGTGTGTACATCAATTTCTTGTAACCTAAAATGACTAATAAAAATGTTAAACGAAAGTTGATTCAATAGCTCATGTATATCAAGTAGGGTTTAAAACAATTTTTATTGAACAAAAATGCTATAGAACATATATGTGGCGCTTAAATAAAGTTTAGAATTTGAACTTTGAAGATGACAGTGAAATACTTGCTGTTAAAAAATGATATTACTATCTACTATTTCTACTAGCCAAGAAATTGCAAATTGAAATCAAGTTCAGCTCAAAAACTTAGAAAAGTTTCTAAGTTTGTCAACAGCTAGACATTTATATGTTTAGCAAATTATTTTGAGAGATTAGATTAAGGGGTGGTGTAGTGTTATAGCTCAATTTGGTAGTCTCATATGCCATCTTGAGCATGGTGAAGATGGTTTAGGTCTAGAAGCAACCGTTTAGTTTTTATAGGCGCTTTAAAATTCATGCATGACACGGTCTCAGGCTAGTTGGCCGCGTGGGCGCGGTCACCACGCTCGGGCGCTCGGCGTCGCCTCGTTGGCTGTCCCGCGCGCACACGCGCTGCCGCGTGTGGCTGGCCATGACTGGTTTGGCCTGGCTATCGTCTGGCCGCCGCTGGATCCTGGTCGCAAACACGCGTGCCTGTCTGCTAGCGCCTTTGTGTGGGCCTCCACGATCACGTCGATCGCATCCCGCCAAGGCGAGGCCGAGCTAAGCCCACCTGCCGCGCCCCGTCTCTCTCTTTCTTTCTTTCTCCCTCTATTGCCGCCGTAGAGCCGTGCCACCAAATTACCTAGCGAGCGATCACCTCCATTCAATTCATCGCATCCACGGCTTCACCATCACGCACTCTCGCTGCCTGACCCCACCCAGACATGAAGAAGGCACTACCAAACTCCAATCTTGGAGTTTCCCCACCGCCATGCCGATAAGGCCACATCCGGCCATGGATGTGGGCAGCCCTCCTACCGTCCCTTTCGAGCCAATTCACCTGCACCACTAGCTTCACCTTGCCTCCCTCTTCACCTTGCGCACGCCAGTGGAACCTCTACCGCCTCCCCGTTGCCACTAACGCGACCGCGCCACCGCTATGCATTGCCGCACGACATGGCCGCATGTGGCCACACCTCCTTCGCCATCCTCCACCCCAGCCGTCACCTCGGCTAGGTCCACGGTAGTCTACTGATGCTCCCTCGCTAGCCAGTTAGGTTCTTAGGTGCTCTAGATCGCCAGGGCAGCTGCGCCGCCACCGTGGACGGCCGTGCGTCGCTGCAGGTCGCTCTAGCGCTTCTCGTCGCCCTGTGTTGCTGCTTGGTGTAGGCGGTTGGACCATAGTTGAAGGTCAGCCCGACCGACAGGCCAGCGTGAGCCTCTGGTGGCCGGCACGGTCACGCCGTGTCATCCCCCACCCGCCGCCGGGCATCGAGCCGCCGGGGGGTGCGCCTGAGTGAATTAGGGAAAGTCCAGGGGGTTAAGTGAAAATGTTTGAGAGAGAGGGGAAATAGTGTTAGTACTTAGTCATAATTCGGAAGAAGTTTGATGTCTCTTTTACAAAATCGCCAGCGCACGCGGGATTCCCCCGCCACGGGCGTCTTGCGCTGCGGGCCGGCCTCGCGTGGGCCGCACTACGCGCTCGCTACGTTGCGTGGGCCACGCGGGAGAATTCAGTTTTCTTTTTCATAAGGAATTAGAAATAGTTTTCTAATTTAATTTTTTAGGTAATCTTTGGTGAATCATATAAAATCATATAGGTGTCCAAAAATTGTGAAACAAATTTTGTTAGGCTCCTAAAATTGTGCTCTATCTGTTAGTGTATTTAGTTCATATATGTACATGTTGATACCAGGAGCTATTAAATCATTTGAAAATGTTAATATTGTTAGGAGAATTATTGTAGGAATTTTTGTGGTAAAATTTGGTGATAGCTTTAGTCCTAAAATTTTTATAGTAGCTTCATTGTATTATTATGTGCTCACTGTAATTTTTGTAGCTTTAGAATAGACTAAGCATTAGGGTAGTTAAATGCTCTTTGTTTCAAATATACATTAAATCATTAGTAGAAATAAAGATATATCATTCATTTGTAAAACTAGGTGTTTGTTAGTTGAACCCAACACTTTGCTTGGTAAAGATGATAGTTAGCTTAGTACCTTAGTCATTAGAGCTTGCTTAGTAGCTTAGTATGCGTATTTTAGTCTAAGAGTTGTTGTTGTCTTAAATGCTAAGTGTTGTATCATCATTGCATGCATGTAGAGAATGAGTTGGCGGAGATCGTGACCATCGGCAATCACAAGTTCGAGGAGATCATCAAGGAGTACGAGGAGGAGATTCTCGTGCAGGAGGAGGTTCTAGAGCCGCCACTGACTGACTCAACTGACACCATGCCTGCCCAAGGCAAGCCCCGGTGCATAACCTTTATTTTTGATAATCACTAAATATATATATGTGATGTGCATTTACATTACAGAAATTTTATGAAAACCACATGCATAAATATATCTATCCTATGAATCTTACTAGTACAGGTTCGGGTAGCTGCTATGCTTAGGTTTTCGGTAGCGTGAGTAACCTGCCGTTACTCACAATAGGTGATTATTATTACTCTCATAATAAAATGATGAAAGGAAAAATAGAGATAGGGTAGTGATATGGTATGGATATTAGTGAGTGTATCAGGTTGTGTCCTACGACCAACAGGGCTTAGCTTGGTTACACTGTTTTCCCTATTCGTGTTGATTAAGGACCGTCCATTGCTGTGGATGGTAGTTAGGTCACATACTTATTATCCTGAGCACATACTTGCTTATGGGGGCGAGAAGGCTCGTTACGCTCTTGTCGTAGGTTTCGGCTCTTTTCGGACTGACTGATTGGAGGCGGGGAATTGTGGAGGTCTAAGCACCATACTGAGACCGGGTCTCAAGTGTGGGGGTTTGGAGTCCTAGTTTGGACGGGGACCTGGACCTCGTGACAGGAGTGAAATGGGTTGGTCTTGTTTGTGCCTGGGGTACAAATGGGCGTGTGTTTCGGGGTACCCAGCTGGGATACATTGGTTCACAAATCACCGTTTTCGTGAGACGGTACGACTTGGCTATGGTCTAGCACCGTAGTAAGAACTGGAAGATAAAAGATGGTGAAATAGTTCTAATTGCTTAACCCTTGCTTAAAAGTGGAACAAGTGCTTACCTAAAATGGTTAGTTAATGAAGTAATCATGACTGCTAATTAAACTTATCTTAAGGACGTACTTCTAGTAATGCTTTTTGCAAACAAAAAGAAAACAACAAACCCATATTGCCTATCATATCCTTGAGAGTCGGGAAACTATTCCCACTAGTTGGATAAGTCTTGCGAGTACATTGTGTACTCAGGGTTTATTTTATCCCTGTTGCAGGTGCAGCTTGAGGAGTAGCTCTTGTGTGGAGGATTCTTCTGGTGGGCACAGACGGATCCTTGTATCGTTTCCGCTAGATGTTTATTTTCATTCCGCTGTTTAATTATCGCACTCTAAACTCTGGTATTGTAATATATAATTTCTAAGAACTCTTGTTGTATGAAATTGACTAAGTATTGTAAACTCGTACTCATTATCAGATTCTGGAGGTAAAATGTGGATTGATTCGAGTTCTCCCATGGGGTGTGCTCGACGGAATTGTCCGGTGTAGCTAACTTTCAGGGTGCTTAGTGTCTAGTGGAAGACGAGCGCCTCTGAAAGCGTGTTATTTCGGGCGATTCTGCCACAAAGGAGATCCCATGCTATGCTTGCCTTGCTCAAAGTTTCCCTGCTGGTTCTAGTCGTCAAAGTAGTACTCTTGATCACCCATGAATTGCTCACCGTCTATACTTGATCATCACATCAACATACAAGCATCCACAGGCAATCATGCATATCAAACAAAGACTATAGATTAGAATAGTACACCAATAGAGATAAAACAAGACAAATGGTTTATAAAATGAATCTACGTCTCGCTAAGAACACACAGACACAAAGATCACAAAAATCAGAGCTAAAACGTGAAAGTTATGAGTTAAACAAGATTTCTTATAGTAGTTTAATAGATTAATTCTAACCATGGATTTTAAAAGTGGAAAACATGATTAAAAGTACCATAAACATGTAGATTACATAACTATGAACCTAACACAACTTGAACGGATCAAATCGGATCTAAAACGGGTGAAAAATGGTGAAAATGGCTCTGGATGGCAAAACCATAAATAATGCGAACTATTTTTTTGTAATAAAATAAATCAAAATTTGGGTTTTTTAATCCGTCTGAGGACTGCGGGCGCAATTACAAAGAAACTGAGGGTCTCTATATCAATTTTGCCATGCGAAGGGGTATGGATGAATCTGATCCATTGGATCCGATCTGGTCGGACCAGATTAGAACAGAGAGAGAGATGAGCACCGGCCGGAAACAGGGCTCCAGCAGCGGCGTAGCCATGGCCGGCGGTGAGACTTCGTCAGCACGCACGAAATAGGGCCCTATGGGCCATGATTTGATGAACCAAGAGCACTAGGAGATAGCGGGGATGAAGGCAACCTCACCCCGGTGTTTAACGCCAAGGAAAGAAGCTAGCGAGGTGACGGACATGGTCGGTGGAGAGAAAAGCTCACCGGTCAGCGCGCGTGAGACTGGCCCTAGAAGCCATGATTTGACCCAAGAAATGCATAGGAAGCAAGAGGAGGAAATAGAGATCTCACCACATGAAAAACGAAGGTGAAGACGAGTCGAAGATGGCGAACGGCTCAAAATGGTGGATGGAGCCTCCCTACGAAGTTGGCGAGGGTTAACGGGGTCCAAAGCATGGTAGAGATCAAAGGGAGGGGCTAGACACATCCTTCACCTCGTAATGATGAGTGGCAAGGGACCGAGAGATGACATAGGGGCTCCCAATGATGGGTGCAGCATCGGTGGTTGCGAGATAGGGTTGTAGGACGGCACTGTGAGCTCGGTGGATGGGAAAAGAGAGTCCGAGGGGGCGGCGGTGGCTTAAGTAGAGTGCCCAGGCGCACGTGCGGGAGGCCAATGACACCGAGAAGCTTCGGGCATGGGTGGCACGATAAGCTATGGTGGCGTCTGGATAAGGGAGAAATCCTCCCATCTTCAGCGGGAGGTTAGGGATGGCATGAGGTAGAAGGAAGCGCTGACAGGTGGACCCCAGCGTCAGTGAGATAGAGGGGGAAGAGAGGGAGAGAGCTAGGGCACACCTGGGTTGGGCTGGGCCAGCAGGCCGATGTAGGCCACGGGTGCACATAGTGCCGAAGAGCGGCAGAGCGGGCCGACATTAGATGGATGGGCCACCAGGCCAAAATGAAGAAGGGAGAGAGATGAATTCCTTTGCCATTTTATTTTCATAAATGATTTTCCAAATCCATTTTCAAAATAATCTGAATTCCTTTTCAGTTTTGGTCAAAACCAATCATCACAAAAATAAATATGCAGCATCATGAATGCATCAACATGTATCTAGCCTTATATTTGATTTTAATTTCATAAAAATATTATTTCCCTAAGTTTGAATGCTCACAAAATGGATAAATAAATCAATTTGACCTATTTTGAAATGATGCAAATTTTAGGGTGTTACAATTCTACCCCCCTTAAAAGAATCTCGTCCTCGAGATTGGATGGTGCTTACTCAAACAACTACAGATATGCTTTCCTCAGATCCTCTTCACTTTCCCAAGTAGCCTCATCCTCAGTGTACCAATTCCACTATACCTTGTACATCTCTATAACTCAACTCCTTGTAACTCTTTCTGCTGTCTCTAAGATTTTTACCGGGTACTCCTCATATGTTAGATCTTCCTTAACAACAAGTTCTTGTAAGGGGATTTGCTCTTCTGGTACTCGTAGGCACTTCTTTAATTGATACACATGAAACACATCATGCACATCTGACAGACTCTTAGGCAATTCTAGTTGGTAGGCCACTTCTTCATGTCTCTCTAGAATTTTGAAGGGACCAATGTAATTTGGTGATTACTTTCCCTTCATATTGAACCTCTTCACACTTCTCATTGGAGACACCTTCAAGTACACATAATCCCCTACTTCGAAAGTCAAATCTCTTCTACGAGTGTCAGCATAACTCTTCTGTCGAGACCGTACCACTCTCAAGTTGTCTCTGATCATCCTCACTTGTTCCTTGGCATTTCTAAGAACATCCTGTCCAAACACTTGAGTCTCTCCTGTTTGATTCCAAAGCAGCGGGGTCCTACACTTACGTCCATACAAAGTCTCGAAAGGTGCCATCTTGAGACTCTTCTGGTGACTGTTGTTGTATGAGAACTCAACATATGGCAAACTCTTAGCCCAACTAGTACCATATTGCAATGCACAAGCTCTCAACATGTCTTCCAAAGTCTGGTTGATCCTTTCAATTTGCCCATCAGTTTGGGGTGATAAGTAGAACTGAAATTCAACTTGGTTTCCAAAGAGCTATGTACCTTCTGCCAGAATTGCGATGTAAGCTGAGTACCCCTATCGGACACAATCTTCTTCAGGATTCCATGTAGGTACACTATCCTTTCTATATATAGCTCTGCTAGTCTTGCTCCTGAATAGGTTGTCTTGACTGGTAGAAAGTGGACAACTTTAGTAAGAAGATCCACTATTACCCATATAGAATCATAACCTCTCTACGTGCGAGGTAATCCAACAATAAAATCCATTCCAACTTCTTCCCACTTCCATGTAGGTATCTTCATTAGTTGTAACAATCCTATAGATCTTTGGTGCTCAGCTTTCACCCTTTGACAAGTGTCACACAAGGCCACATACTCTGCCACATCTCTCTTTAATCCATACCACCAATACTTCTTTTTAAGATCCAAGTACATCTTGGTACTTCCGTGGTGTATGGAATAAGCTGACTCATGGGCTTCTCAGAATTGCATCATGGATGGTCTTCACTTCAGGTACATATATCCTTTTCCCAAACCGTAGAGTGACATTCTCATCTATCATGAAACCTAGTGCCTTTCCAATCACTATATTCTCTGCTATCTCCTTGAGTTTCATATCCTCCAATTGACCCTTGTGAATCTCTTGCTCCAAGATAGGCGTCACTTCTAGCTCCATAACATTAATGACAATGCTTAGGTTCAGTTGCTCAAACTCTGCACATAACTCCTCAGGCATTGGTGTCACCTGAACCTCATTAACATAACTCTTTCTACTAAGAGCATTAGCTATAACATTTGCTTTCCTAGGATGATAGTGCACCTCCAATTCATAATCCTTAATTAATTCCAACCAACGATGATGCCTCTAATTTAGATCTGACTGGGTAAAGATGTACTTTAAGCTCTTGTGATTAGTATAGATGTCACTCTTATGTCTGATCAAATAGTGTCTCTAGATCTTCAAAGCATGAACCACTGCTGCTAACTCCAAGTCATGAGTGGGATAGTTCAGCTCATGCTTCCTCAACTGCCTGGATGCATACGCCACAACTCTTTCTTCTTGCATAAGAACACATCCGAGGCCCTAGCAAGATGCATCACAATAGATAGAGATTTTTTTACTCAAGTCTGGCAAAACCAACACTAAAGTTGTAGTCCATCTCTTCTTCAACTCCTCAAAGTTAACCTGGCACTTATCAGACCATACAAACTTAGCATTCTTCTCTAACAGGGATGTCATAGGCTTGGTAAGTTTAGAAAATCCTTCGATGAACCTTTTATAGTACCCAGCTAATCCCAAGAAGCTACGAATCTCACTCACATTGGTTGGCGGTTTCCAATTCAACACGTCTTCTACCTTGCTTGGATCCACTACTATTCCACCATTGGAGACAACATGGCCCAGGAAAGAGACTTCCTTCAACCAAAACTCACACTTGCTCCGCTTGCTTCTGCAAGATCAATCTTAGATGTTCAACATGTTCCTCTTTAGTCTTGGAGAATACCAATATATCATCAATGAATACCACCATAAACTTATCAAGAAATTCCATGAACACCTTATTCATCAAGTACATGAAGTATGCAGGTGCATTGGTCAAACCAAATGACATAACTGTGTACTCATACAACCCATACCTCGTAGTAAATGTTGTCTTGGATATGTCAAAGCGTCGAATCTTCAATTGATGATAACCAGAGCAAAGATTAATCTTCAAGAACACACAAGCACCTCTCAATTGGTCAAACAAGTCATCAATCCTTGGCAACAGGTACTTGTTCTTGATAGTAACTTCATTAAGTGATCGATAATCAACACACATTCTCTGAATACCATCCTTCTTGTCAACAAAGATAACCGGTGCTCCCCAAGGTGAAGAACTAGGATGGATAAAACCCTTCTCCTGTAACTCCTTCAATTGTTTCTTAAGTTCCTCTTATTCATTAACCCTCTATATGGATGCTTAGCTATGGGTGCAGTTCTAGGTAATACCTGGCAAGTCATTAGGGAAAACATCTAGAAACTCGTCCACAACACGGTCCTGTTGGTTGACATTATCATTCAGCTGATTCACTGTAGTTGTCTGTTGCTCTTGCACTACAACATCGACATTGAGTCTATCACCCTTTGATGTTGTCAAAACTACTACCTTCTCCTGACACTGGATCACTACCCGGTGTTGCTTCATCCAGTCCATACCCAGAATAACATTAATACCAGCAGTTCTCAACACAATAAGGCTCACATTGAAGTCTACCCCCTTAGAGAAATACTAGCTGAGGGACAGCAATAAGAAGCTGGCATGCTACCGCCCAGTGAATTTACTAGTATGGGATCTTTCATGGCACATAAAGGTATGTTATGCATTCTAACAAAAGCTTGTGAAATGAAAGAATGTGAAGCACCTAAATCAAAAAGAAAGGTAGCTGAGATAGAGTTGACACTGAACATACCTAGCATGACCTCAGGCGCCTCTTGTGCAGTATCAGCAGACACATGGTTAACCTTTCTAGTATTTGGTGGCGGCTGATATCTCCCTTTTTTATTACTGTTTTGACCATGGGGTACCTACTGATTCTGCTTCTTAGGACAGTTATAAGACATGTGGACCTCTTTGCCACAACGGAAACACTTGTTGGGGGTGTTCAGGGCACTAGTCTTCATGGGGGTAGTATTGGGGTTCCCTTGACATGGTGTCTACTGACCACCTTGCTGCTGGTTCTACTGCCGCTGATGCTGAAACTAGCTGCGCTGTGGGTATGGAGCATGGTTCCACTGATTAGATGGACCCTGGTACCTCTGCTAAAAGCCTTGCTGTGTGTTGGCATGCTGGCGAGTGTTGCTTTCAGAGGCCTATCCCTGAAGTCTCCTCTTCTTGGCGTCTATCTCCTTACGCTTATTGTCAATCACAATAGCGTGGTTCACCAAGGCTTGGAAATTAGGGTAGGTGTTGGACATGGGCTGGAGCTGGAGACCATCATACAGCCCCTTGAGAAAGAGACGCTGCTTCTGGTGGTCCTCAGCTACTTCATTAGGGGCGTAGCATGATAGTTGGGCAAACTTATCACGGTACTCCGCCACAGACATTGACCCTTGTTTCAGGGCCCTCAACTCCTCCTATTTCAACTCCACCACTCCTTCTAGGATGTGATATGCCCTAAACTCCTCCCTAAATTTCTGCTAGGTGATAGCAAGAGCATTGTTGGGATGTCCATACTAGTATGACTCCCACCAATCTTGGGCTGCACCCTGAAGCTGGCCAAAAGCATCGATCACCTTTTCCAGATCGTTGCACTATGCTATGTTCAAGTGTTTCTCCATAACACGTAGCCAGTCGACTACCTCCAAAGGATCAGCAGTGTGAGTGAACACTGGAGGGCATCCCTTCATAAACTCCTCGCGCTTGTCCCTGAGTTGGACAGGCAGTGGTCCTCCTGTTGGCTGGTTATCCATGCATTGCATCATTGCTTGCATCAATTGTGCTTGCATTCCCATCAGTTGTGTGGTGGTGGTGGATCCATGGGGCCACCTCTACCACGACCCCTGCCTCTGCCTCTACCTCCTCTGGCGGCCATCTATTTTCCAAGGCACATAAGTGAAATTTAGAAATTTCCCAAAAAAGATCACTTGTATAAGAGAAAAAGTAAAAACTGCACAGTTCTGGGCGAGTTCCAACGACACTAGACCGGTAAACACAGGCATATCTCGAGTTCCAGACATTATTTAAAGATGTTCTTTACATGGTTGGAAAGCTTAAGAAATTATCTACAACTTTCTTATATAAAACTTTTCAGATTCTGCCATTAAGTTAATAAAAAAACAGAGCGCAACCCAATCTGTTCTGGACTCCAGACAACGCAGCAACCTGAGCTTGCGACAGTTAGATCTCCCAAACCAGAACTGATAAAAATGTGATTCTAGAGGCATTTGAAAGATACATAAGTCTAGTTATCTCCATAAAATTTTCACAATTTTTAGACATACGGATAATTAGTTATATGATAAAGAACACAGACTGCTCCAGAAATCGGAAACAACAGAGACCTCAACTAAATTATTCATCAACTCAAACTTATAGTTCTTAACCATGGGATTTGTGGACATGCCCACAATCTCCCAACAATCATGAAAACTCCAAATCAACCAATTTCACAAGCACAAGCCACTAAGCAAATAAAGTCTCACAGGACACACAATGACTTGACTCAACTCACAACTAACATGGTTTTTATTATAAAATGGCATCATAACTCTAAGGGGAGGTGTCGATGATGGTAAACTCGGAGGCTTCTTCTCATAGAGCAGAGGCATTCTGAGCTGAGCTCTTAGGGCATCAATCTCCTTTTGGAAGTGCTTCATGGACCTCTGCACCTCATGTAGCTCTTCTTTGAGGTCTTCATTCTCCATTTGCATCACATGAACATGCTTGACTGTTGCATCCAAAGTTGGGTCACTGTTTTGGGGATTTTGAATCACCCAAGTCCCATCATTTGGATCGTAGCGAGGAAGGAACCTGAAGCGATCCTCCTTCATGGCCTCATAGCGTCGACCATGATAGTGGATGTAGGCCTCCTGAGCTGACTCCTCCATACTATCCATCGTTGTAGCCCATCTTGCTGTGTGGGAATGGACAATCTCCACCTTCTGACTATCACCGGCTTCATTCCAAACTATGATGGACATATCTATCTTCTAGTAAGTGGCCTCCAAGGGGTGTGTATGCTCGGCACAATAATACTTGATGGTGGCATTGAGGTCTAGGTAGTAGTCTTCTAGCATGTTGAGGAGCATGAATGGTAGTAGGCCGTGTCTAGAGCATACTTGAAGTGGCACGTGCTGGTCCAACCCGGCTCATCCTCCACCTCTGGAGCCGCTAGTGCTGGCACTTACCGCTTCCTCTGGAAGTGGCTCAGGCGCTGGTGCAGGAGCTAGTGAGGCAACCCACTCCTCTTCATCTTCTTCAGTGATGTCCTCCACGAGCACGGGGTCCTCCTCAAGCACGGGGACCTCCTCGTCATCTGAGATGACCACGACCTCCTCCTATGGCGCCTGTGGTGCAAACAGAGCACGCGCTAGGTAGTAACCTCTAGTGCTGATGCAAGCGGTCTTCTTAGCACGATGCATCTATAGATTTAGATTGAGATGAATTAGAAACAATAAATTTTAAGAATGGAATAAACTAAAAGAAACATAATAATTTTAGCAAATAACAAGACTAAGGTAGTAAGCATGAATAAGTGAAGCAAAAGATGCTAAAACGACCATCTCTAACTAGCCTTGCATCCTATAGTCAACATGGCTTTGATACTAATTTGTCATACCGATTTTAAGGATAAAATAGGATGCATAAATCTTATGTGTGCCTAGATATCAGTCGCACACATAAGCTAACAAATTACAAAGTATCATCACAGTGTTTATTATGACACAAATAATAATTCATTACAATAATATCAAGTCTATCTTGAAAGCGGAACAACTAGATAACTACACTCCATGAGAGCCTCAATCTCCACAAGGACATCGACTGGTGAAGCACAAGTCTAGTAATCCTCAGCCACATAACCATTGCCATCTATTACCCATCCGGGATTTTTATTCAAATAATGAAAATAAATAAACGTAAGTACATCTCGTACTCAACAAGAATAACATGGGTTTATGAAGCTCAGGAGGCTAACACTGGTTTACTACGGTTAGCATTTTAATAAGTCAAAGTTTTAGCACTATATTAGCATTTAGATGTGCCCAAGCCCCAATTAAACCACATGATCATAAACATGAGTAATAGTCATCATTAGAATTATCATCATTAATAACATCATCATCCAAGTGAGCAACTATTCCATCAGTTTTAGGGTTGCTCGTGTCCGTGAGCATGGCCGATATACTAGTTTTAATACTCTGTAGAGTTTGTACACTTTCACCATGAGCCATGATTTACCCTTTCGCCCAAGGTAGCTAGTCTCTTAACCCCCTTCCTAGGGAGGTCGGCAGTGTTCACTATGAAGCCTTTCAAAGGTTTCCCTAACAAATTAGTAGCCGCTACGTTTCCCTAGCAAGGGATATAGAGCCCCCCTTCCGAATGGCACATTTCACGCAGGCTATACACATAGGGACAGAGGCAGCACTATACTTCAGCTCGGTCAGGCCCCATTTGTGCCCTTTCGGGTAACTACTAACAAGCTAGAAAAGGTCCTGCTACTAAGCTAAAGCCAGAGCCATGTGGCACCCCTGGTTGCACTGTATGTCCTAGCTTTTGCCAACAGATAAGTCCTTAGGGAGGGCCAAGGACAACTTGTACAAAAGCCAATTGCTTTCTCACCCTATCGTTGTTGGTATTTGTTAACGTCACTACTAAGTACGGGGTTTGAATTCATCCTCAGCAATGGCACCATAAATACCTTGTTGGTGCTTCTTAGCAACATAACTAATGTGTAGCCATGCTACTAAGAAATAGTCTTGATAATTCCTTAACAATTTTAGATATTTATCCGCAAGCGCACGGAGCTATCACTGTAGCATTTCACCCGGAAGTATTTAGGGTATCGTTATTTATATTTTCCCAAAGGAAGACATTTGATTAAGAGTCTAGTATGGATATGAACATGAATAATAATGCTTGCAAGTACACCAATGCTTATAATAGGGGTAAGAATGATAATTTCAAGATAGTGGACACACACTTGGCATTCCTAAAAGGATAAAATAGAAAAGAAAGGATAAAAGAATAATCCTAAGTCGAGTAGGCATTGGTCTAGTATAGTCACACAAAGATTAGTTGATAATCATACAAATTACATAATTAGTTTTATGGCTAAATGTGAAGCAGGTCGGGAGGCCACCGAGTACTGGTCTGCCAGCAACCTCATGGGACAATTTAGACTCCTACACCCTAAACAAACGAGGGGATTACGAAGGACGGATAGGGCTGTCACCACCTACCATCTACCCCTCAACCGAAGAGAAGGAAATGCATTCACCTGTCTCTCCATACCCAAGCACCATGCTTGCATATACAGAAACTACCCAAATCTCCTCGAGTCCCCGACCCTATGGATCGATAGGTAAAGAACTTGGGCACACCTAATGACATGATGAACCGCCACCTCAACTTAGCTCTAATTCTGATTATATAAGTTATATGATTGTTTAAGCATAAAGTTAAGTGTGCTATTCTCATGACACATAAACTCTGCACTAGTTCATATATCAAGATCATAACACCATAACTATACTCTAGTTCATAAGTATGAGTATAATAATAAAGTGAAGACATGACTTTGGAAGAACCCATATTGATATTCATACCAAGAATCTCTTCTTCCAAGGTGGCTTGGCCTTGCTCTAATACAACTAAAAGGTAAAACTAAAGAGAGTAGAGTGTGAGGTGTTGCTCAATGTGGTGTGTGTTGAGAGGGGGGTTACCCCTCTATTTATACATGGCTCTAAGGCGTTGCTCTAGCTATTCTTGGCGCGAAGCCTCGGGCTGCACCACCTTAGCATGAAGTCATGCCGCCTCCTGTCAAAGGAGAGGCTAAGGCACGCTAGCAGGGGGCTGGCCACCCCTAGGACCGGCCGCCCCTTGACTGCGCCGCCTCGCCACCGCCTTTGTGTGGCAGGCCATGGGCTGGTCATGGATCACTGCTCCATGGGTTTTTACCCAATTTGAATTAAGTTGATAGCCGTCTCCCTAGTTCCTTTGCGCAAATCAGCGTCGGAAAGCGCCTTTTGGTGATTTATTCCATGTATTTGTGTTTGTGACCTGCAAAATAATGTTCTCCAAATACATGTGGAACTTGGTTAATAGTAAATGCATATGTGATTAAGATTACTAGTTTCTCCTCTTTTTGTGACTTATTTGGCGGTCGAATTTGATCGATAGAGACCGCCAAAAAGCTCCCCAAGCTTAACCTTTGCTTGTCCAGAGCAAATAGCTAAGTTATTGGTTGTTGATCAGTAGTTGCTACAATGACAAATATAATTCACAAGTGCCATGCCTATAACAAAGTATTCTTCCTCAATTTAAATAAGTTTGGCATTCTATCCACCCTTTTAACTTAATCCCTGTGGGGCTTATTGTTTTTCCAAGTCTTAGGCGGTTGCAAGATAGAGCGGATTTAACAAAATTACCAGTCATTCATTCTTTGATCAACCTTCTATCCGGAGGTTTTATGAATTTTGCAAAATAAAATGTAAGTTCCTCAAATGATTCACTTGATCGCTCAATGTGTATGATCCTCACCAAGGCATTTGATTGTTTTGCCTTCTTTTCATCCTATCTCTAAAAAGCTTTGAGTGGAGTTTTAGGTAGGTATGAATGAGAGGCATACTTACATCACATATATTGCTAAGTCAAAAACTGGATCCAAGGAGATGCAAGTCATACACTTTGATCAAGAAGTGCGAGTGTGTGGAATATTTTCTAACCCTAGTATTTTGGATAGTTCTTTGATCATGACTTTCTCTCTTTTGAATAATTGCCTTAGAAGTATGGGCTATCTCTCTTTTTTCAATACTTTGGAACCTTTGTGTGTTCCATTCTTTTTTCCTTCTTTTCTTTTGCTATTTTGAGAGTTTCATATGTCTCTCTCTTTTTTTCAGTATAGCCCCATACTCTTTTTGGCATATGAAAACTTTGGAGAGAAGGACTCATGAATGGAGTTTTTATTTTAGGTGGACGGAAAACATGTTTTTGCGTAACTCTCAGTGTAAGAGTCAGCATTTATTTGTGGGTGTACGTGAATCTTGATCATGGGTGCATGACTAGAATCTCTACAAGGGTCACAACAATTTGACAAAACTCATTGTAAATATAAGTAGCACATGACTAAGGTTTTGAATTTGAATCATGTCATATGGCCGTGGTAGGAATTCATAATCATTGAGGAACTTTTGATTTTAACATTTTTAAAAGAAAACTCCGGATGTCAAGTTTCTCTTAGAATAAAGTCATAGTATATCCTATTTACCATATCATAACTTGCAACAACTTAGAAAAGGATCATGCTTTTGCAACCCACAAGTTCCAAGTTTTTAGGATGGGACATTTTTAGCCAACAAACTTAAATCTTGGATAATACAAAGTTACAGCCTAGGCACAGATGAATTATAGACAGAGCAACTATCGACAGAATATCATCGGCAGTCCTTCGAGGGGTATCCCACGAAGGTAGATTGATCGACAGAGATGCGTGTAATCGAGAACAAGAAGGCAACAGAGACACAAGAGTTAGGCAGGTTCGGTCCATCAGCGCGACGTAATACCCTACTCCTGTGGTCTGTTGTATTGTATGATATTGCGCTTGTTTTGAGAGGGTCCCTGCCCGCCTTATATAGTCTAGGGGGCAGGGTTACAAGTCGGTTAGATCTAGGAGATAACCGGAAAGTAATATCAGATTACAGGAATCATGACATCAAACGTATCCTAACAGATCTCGTAGCATCTTCAGGATATCGCCCTTGATGTCTTGTGGTGCATGCCGAGCAGTGCCGTGCACCATAGGTCTTCGTCTTGTGGGCTGGACCTCCCCTAGGAGTACAGCCCATGTAGTCTGCCATGGGTATCCAGGGTTGTACCCCCCACAGCTAGTCCCCGAGTGCCTTGTATCCGCTGTGCAACGCCATCTTGAGCTTGTCCGAGCAAGTGTAAATAGAGCCGAGTAGTCAGACTCATGGTCCAACCACCATAATGAGTCGTCGAGCAGCTGTGAACTATAGCCGACCAGCTTAACTGTCAGGCCGAGCACCAGCTTACCCAAGTGAGACTTGCTAGAAGGATGTAAGGAGCTCAAGTTCAAAATCAAAAATTTCCTCACAGTGGACCAAGTGTGCCCACTTAGAGTCCGACCACGAGAAAGGGAGATAGTATTCTTCAACTTCAGGAGGCGCAGAGTCTTTAGATAAAGCAAACACACTCACCGCAAGGTGAAGTGTGCCCACTTAGTCCCCGAGCCTGACAGTAGGTGACACAGTCACGTGGTGCCAGGGTCCAAAGTTGAAGAAAAGCAGAAGACCAGCCGAGCATGCATCCAGTCCCTGAGCGGAGCCCTAAAATGAGAAACGCACATTCACCGCAAGGTGAAGTGTGCCCACTTAGTCCCCGAGCCTGATAGCAGGTGACGTGGTCACGTGGTGCTAGGGTCAGAAACAATAGTAACTAGATGAAAGTCCCTAGTGCGGTGAGAAAGCAAGTCATAATGACGACGTAGTCCCCGAGCCATAAGTGGAAACCTTGGAGAAATCAAATCGTGGAGAAAAAATCAGAGTAACGGCTGTACAGTAGAAGTTACTAAGCCTTGATGATATTGTGGAGAAGTCAGCGAATATTCAGTGTGCAGTTCTGAGTTGGGGTGGAAAATGGGCGATATGGGCTGCAGTTGCGCGGAAGCCCGGATAACGGCCCATTACACTGCTTCGGGGAATTCAAAAAGGTGTAGATCGTGGTGCGGTTTCCCAAAAACCCTTGAATGCGAAAAGTTTGGGTGTCTTTATAACTGCGCCGCCAGACTCCACGCTCCCACCTTTGTCACTTTGCCACTTCTTCCTCCTCAGCCTTTGCGCTCCCCATCCGCATTCACATGCGCTTCCGCCGCCAATCCCAATCTAGATCTAAGAGATGGCGCCGAAGAGGAGAGGTGGCAACCCAAAGAAGGCAGCCGCCAGGATAAGCCATGATAAGGAGCGGGTACAATCCCTGATGGGGGAGACGGAGCTCAATGAGATGGTGGCAGTGGGCGTTCTCCCTAAGCAAGTCACCGCCCGATGGCGTCCGACCAACGGTGAGCCCTATCCAATACCGCACACCGACGAAGTCGTAGTATTTGAAGATTATTTCTGACGTGGATTAGGAGTTCCTATTCATCCTTTCTTGTGCGATTTGTTGGAGTATTGGGGAATAAGCCTATGCAATCTGCATCCCAACACCATCTTGCATATTGTCGTCTTCATCCACTTCTATGAGGCGTATCTCGGCATTCTTCCCCACTTCAACCTCTTCCGACACCTGTTCTGGCTGAAGAAGAATGGTGGGGCGGTTCTAGAGTGGTCGATGGAGTGTATCTATAGCTCCACGATGGGATGGCGGGCGAGTACATTACTGTGCCGCTGAACACCTCACTGAAGGGGTGGAATGCCAGATGGTTCTACATGAAGTAGAGTCACCCAGCCATCAGATGCGACGTCGACCAAGTTTTGGAGAACCAGAGGAGCTGGTCAGAGAAATCGAGCAGTGCTGATATGGGTCAGGTGAAGGAGCTCCTTGGTCTGATAAAGGGCATGAAGATGAACGGCGTAGTAGTGGCGGTGAGCTTCATAGTGCGTCGCATGCAGCCCTGCAAGGAGAGGGCCCATCTAGGCTTTAACTTCAAGGGAGACACTGATGGCACCCATGATAGGATGGAGAGGCTGTCGAAGGAGGCCGTGCTACAGCGGGCCTCAGAGCTATTCGCTCCAAACGTGCCGTTCAGCATGCCAGGGCAGCCGAGAGCCTTCAACTACACGAACCCACCTCCTCAGGTAAAAATCTCAACTGTTGTTCCTGGTGGTTTTTATCCTATGTCATGCCGAGCAGTTAACTGATTCACTTATGGAAAGGTCCATTTGTAGGAACGGGCGGCATACTTCTCGGGCGTACCGAGGAGCGACTAGCCGAAGGTAGTGGACGCCTGCCCAACCACTCAGGCGGAGGAAGGTGCCGTCAGCGCCTCATCAGACTCTGAAGACGAAGGTGCTGGTCGAAAGGAGAGTCTCCCCTGGGTGTCGGAGAAGGTTTGAGGGAAAAGGGCGGCAACAGATGAGCTGGCCCGAAAGAAGAGGAAGACGGCAGGAGTAGCTGCCCGCAAGCCGGGCGACATCTCGTTTCTCGGCGATCAGACCACTCGGACGCAGAGTGCGGCGGTGTCTGAGTCTTTGGACGACGATGGGGCTCTAGTAGCTCCTCCTTTGAGCACTGAGGTGCCACCGCGCAACACGCTCGCGGAGGTGCAATCGGAGGGAGGGGAAGGAGTCCTCGAGCAGCAGGCGAGAAGACGTCGACGGTAGGGGCCATGCCTTCAGCCCAGGACACGGGGTTGACCCTAGAGCGGCGCCTAGGTGCTCGGGGAGGCCGCACCGGTTCAATACCGTCTACTAGGAAGCCGTTGTGTAAGTATACTTGCCTTGGAATTGCTTGCTGTCCGATCTTTATAGTTGCGGTGATTGATGAGCTGATGTGATGTAGGATAGGACACGCGGAGGATCTGAATCCTTCCATCTAGACTGGTGAGCAGCCGGGAGCTGTTCCCGGCTCAGAGACAATGCCGGTAGACTCTGTCCTGGAGTCCCCGAGCGCTCGGCGGCTTGCGGAGGAGCCGGCCACCGCTACCGATGGAGCTGAAGGTGGAGAGCGATGGGCGACGATGGCGAGCGAGACGGCGGAGACACCAGGAGCAACGGCGAGAGCAGCCGAGCCTTTGGAGGCAGAAACGGGAGCCGCCAGCACTGTGCTGGAGCTAGGAGCGTAGAGGCCGGCAGCGTTGGAGGAGCAAGCGGCGTGCCCTGAGACATCGCAGGGCATGGTCGGACGCTCTGTGCGGCCACCGAGCCCCTAGGGAGCGCCACCCGCTGCGGAGGAAGAGGACGAGGTTGAGGAGATTGAGCGTGAAGAACCACAACCTCAAGCCGTCCGGATCCTCCGCAAGTGGGGGGATGAAGTGGTGGTTGTGGAGGAGGAGGACACCACCAGGGAGGTGAGGAGGCTAGAGTCCACCCTTTCCATAGCCATGAAGCAGATCAAGGTTAGTATTGCGTCGGCGATGTCCGTTTTTAGCGTTGGAGAAATAGGGTACATTATAATCTTGGTGCTATTGTAGGGCATAGCGCAAACTGCCGAACAATGGTAGCAGCTGATCAAGAGGATGGAGCCCCTCACCGAGGAGAATGTGAAGCTGAAGGAGGCGATGGCACTGATGGAGAAAAATATCTAGAGGGCCCAGCGCGAACGAGATCTTGCCGAATCGAACGCGAGGGACCTGGAGTACCAGAAGGGGGCCTTATCTGAGCAGGTGTCAACCATCACCGAGCAGCTAAGGCGCACCTCTGAGCAGCTGGAGCGTAGCTTCGAGCAGCTATGAAGCATCTCTGAGCAGAAGAAAGGTACTGCAGACCGGTGAACTTGTTCTGCATTGCCAAAAAAACTAGATGTTGCTGACGATCGTCACTTATGTAGAGCAAGATGTAGAGCTCGATCGGTTGTGTCAGGTTGTCAGTCAACTCTGGGAGGAAAAGGAGAAGGGGTCTGGGCGAGCAGAGAAACTAGCTGAGGAGCTGAAAGTTGAGTAGTTCGTGGTCGGAGTTATTGCTGATATGTTTGCTTCATTTGACAAATCCCTCTGGTGTCAGCAGAATACCGTCGAAGGACCAAGGCATAGTTCGATGTGCTGGAGCAGGAAGCCAGGACCCAGAGGGGAAATCTTGACACCGTGGTGGCCGGAGTCAGGCTGGTGCTTGACTGCATCGACATGGAGGCAGCTCCTCAGCCCGACGACAGGCCACCACATCCGGACACCATCATCAACAGGTGCAAGGCGGCGTGCGAGAACTTCAAAAGCTTCAACCGTGATGCCACTGTCTCCGTTGCGACACACGCCCTGGCGGTGGTTTGGTCCCTCTATCCTACGATCAACCTTCAAGCGATAGGGGCCGGATTTGCTAGAGGGACGGGTGCGACGAGGCAGGAGCAGTTGAGGGACGAGGTGGAGGACGCGATGAAGAAGCTGGCCGGCGACATCGACCTATTCGGCGAGGTGGATGGTGATGGCCAAGCCTAGTAACCTGAGTGGAGAGGACCTGTATGTAACATCTGGAGAGGAGGGTTAGATGCGCAAGGGCATAAGTGAACATTTATGTATGTGTATAAATGTTGTAAAGTGACATGTGCATGTTTATGCAGTTGTCTAGCATTTTTCATTGAACTTGTAACTTGGTGTTAACCCTAACGCAATTATCTTTGGTATAAGTAGCATCCGAGCAGTTAGCTCATTACTGAGCTCTTTGGCCTTGGATAGCCCATATTCCATAACGTCGAGCGCAGAGCCCGTGCACATGTAGGAGGAACAAACATGACCAAGGAACCACAGCCGGCCACCCATAACGTAGAGCGTGGAGCCCATAGCACGTGTAGGGAGAGATCGGAGACTAGGTTTTCTCCAAAGAACACAGAGCGAAACATGTGCTGCTCGGTGGTTGGCAAAATATCTTAGAGATATTTTAGTATGGAGAAACATGGCGGAGCATTTATGGAGATCCCGTATAATTGTCGGAGTTCATTTAGGAGTAGCTTAGAGCTGGCGACCGTAAATGGAGATTAAACTGGAGTGGAGAAATAGTGGAGACAAATTATGGTGACAAAAACTTTATTCATCATGGAGTGCAGAGTACATATCTCGAGCGTTTCAAGGATAGAAACGTATGAGGTGCTCGATGTGCCACGAATTGGGGATGTCGATTCCTTCCATGTCACATAGCCGGTAGGACCCTGGTCGGGTAACCTCTTTGATGATGTAAGGCCCTTCCTAGGGGAAGGAGAGCTTGTGCATCCCTTCGGTTTTCTATTTTCTATGGAGAACGAGGTCACCGACCGCAAATGAACAACCCTTGAAATTGCGATTGTAGTATCTTCGCAGGCCTTCTAGATATTTGGCCGTGCAGATGCAAGTGATCAGGCGTTCTTCTTTGGCCTTGTCGACGTCCTCTGTCCGAACAGCTATGGCTTGCTCTTCATTATAATGCTCTACTCTAGGTGCTCGGAAAGCAATGTCCGCAGGAAGTACGGCCTCTGAGTCATAGACTAAAAAATATGGAGATACACCGGTGCTGCGACTAGGTTGAGTGCACAGTCCCTAGACCACAGCTGGGAGCTCTTTGAGCCATCTGCTTGGATGTTTTTCCTCTTGCTGGTATAGCCTCTTTTTGAGGGCATCGAGGATCATGTCGTTCGCTCATTCGACCTGGCCATTGGCTCTAGGATGGGCAACAGAGACGTATTTGACGGAGATGCATCGGTCTTCGCAGAAGTCCCAAAAATGGTGCCCAGTGAATGTAGTTCTGAGGTCGGTGATAATGCTGTTCGGAAGACCGAATCTATGGATGATATCTTCAAAGAGTTCGACTTCCTTCTTTGCGGTGGCCAAAACAAGCGGCTTGTATTCGATCCACCTAGAGAATTTGTCAATGGCGACGTATACGTACTGGAAACCGCCTGCCGCAGGCTTGAAAGGCCCAATCGTGTCCAGTCCCCAGCATGTAAAAGGCCAAGAAGCTGTGATGGTCTGCAATTCCTACGCCGACACGTGTATTTGCTTGGCAAAAAATTGACATCCTTCACAACGTCGGACGAGGTCTTCTGCATCGGTGATGGCCGTGGGCCAATAAAAACCAACTTGAAAAGCTTTACCCACCAGGTTTCTGGAGGCCGCGTGATTGCCATAGGAACCACAGTGAATTTCAAGAAATAGTTTCACTCCTTCTTGGGTGATGCATTTCTGCAGTATCCCTTCCTTAGCACTTTTCCTCATGAAGTTCCCGTCCACCAGCACGTAATGCTTGCTACGGCGAATGAGGCATTCGGTTTCGGTCTTGTCGGCGGGTACGTCGGTGCTGGTGAGGTACTTGATGAACTGTTCCCTCCAATCTATGACCCACGAAGGTACCGCAAGTACCAGCTGCTCGGTAGGGGAGATTTCCCGAGCTTCCTTCTCTTCCTTGATAGACGGCGTAAAGTGGTCTTGAACGAAGACCCCAGGCAGAATCGCGGCACGAGAAGAGCCTATCTTAGATAGGTGGTCGACGAGTTGATTTTGATCTCACACCACGTGGTGGTACTTGATACCGTAGTGCTTTCCTTCGAGTTTCCTGATCTCGGCGCAGTACGCGTCCATCTTCTCACTAGAACAGGACCAATCTTTGTTGAGCTGGTTGATGACCAGTGCGGAGTCTCCGTATACCATGAGGCATTTGACGCCATGCTCGACGGCTATACGGAGTCCGTGGAGGCATGCTTCATATTCCACGGCGTTGTTGGAGGCTGGAAAATGTATTCGGAGGACGTATCGGAGCTTGTCCTTGGTCAGAGTAATGAATAAAATACCAGCACCAGCACCGTTGATGTTGAGGGCGTCGTCGAAGTACATCACCTAGTGCTCGGGGCAAGTAGCGAGGATGGGCTCTTGGATCTCGGTCCACTCAGCGATGAAGTCAGCCGGCGCCTGTGACTTAATGGTAGGCCTGCTTCTAAATTCTATGGAGTAAGTGTCGAGCTCGATAGCCGACTTGATGATGCGACCATTGGCCTCTTTGTTGCGGAGGATGTTCCCTAGAGGGAACTCGGTGACCACGACGATCTTGTAGTACTCAAAGTAATGGCGAAGCTTGCGTGACGTGATCAGAATGGCATACAACAGCTTTTGGACCTAAGGGTAATGAGTCTTGGACTCATTAAGAACCTCGACGATGATAATTGTGCTAACGACACGAGAAGTGGCGGCGATGTAGATTAGTAGGGTTTTGTCTGGTTGAGGCGCCATCATGATCGAAGGCTTCGTGAGAAACAACTTGAGTTGCTCGAATGCTGTGTCAGCTTCCTTCGACCAGGAGAAGCGCTCGGTGACCATGAGTAGTTTGAAGAACGGTAATCCCTTTTTGCCAAGACGCGATATAAAGCGGATGAGAGCAACCATGCACCCTGTGACTTCTGTATATCCTTTACGTAGGTTGGCCATTTCATATTGGTAATGGTGGAGACCTTGTTGGGGTTGGGTTTGATACCGTGGGCGCTGACAATGTAGCCCAGGAGTATACCAGATGGAACTCCAAAAATGCACTTTGAAGGGTTCAACTTCCATCGGTATCTTTTCAAGTTGGTGAATGTTTCTTCGAGGTCGGCGATAAGATTGTCGACGGTTTTGGATTTGACCACCACATCATCGATGTAAGCTTCGATGTTGTGGCCTATCTGTCGATCAAGGCACATCTGGATGGCCCTTTGGTAGGTCGCATCGGCGTTCTTGAGTCCGAAGGACATGGTGGTGTAGCAATACGCACCGAAAGGCATGATGAACAACGTCTTGATCTGGTCGTCCTCCTTGAGGGATATCTGGTGGTAGCCGGAGTAATAGTCGAGGAAGGAGAGCAGTTCACAACCGGCGGTGGAGTCTACAACCTCGTCTATCTGAGGCAGACCGAAGGGGTCTTTAGGGCAGTGTTTGTTGAGATCAGTGTAATCAACGCACATTCTCCATTCTTTATTCTTTTTTTGAACAAGAATAGGGTTTGCTAACCACTCAGGATGATACACTTCTTTAATAAATTCGGTAGCTAGGAGCCATTTTATTTCTACCCTAATAGCATCCTTCTTGTTTGGCATGAATCGTCGGAGTTTCTGCTTGATCGGTTTGGCGGTCGGCAAGACATTCAAGGAGTGCTTGATCTTCTCCCATGGTACCCCTGGCATGTCTGCAGGTTTCCAAGCAAACACATCGGTGTTGGCAAGCACGTAGGAATGAGATGAGCGTGCTTTCCTATTTGGGGTCGAGGTGAGCCCCAATCTTGACGGTCTTGGAGGGGTCGTCAAGGCCGAGGCCGACCTCCTTTATTTCCTTGGACTTATCGGAGGCGCGAGGAGGCTCCAGCGCTGGGATCTCCAAGTCATCGGCAGGCACCGTCTTGGTGTCTATGACCATGCTAGCCATCTGGATGGAGAGGTCGGTGGCTTTGGCGAGGGCGAGACTCTCTATCTCATAGGCGTAGGCGATGGAGAGGTTGGCCCACAGGGCCAGAACTCCTGCAGGCAAAGGCATCTTCAAGACCAGATAGGTGTAGTGCGGTATTGCCATGAACTTGGCCAGAGCTGGCCGACCAAGTATGGCGTGGTAGGCGGTGTTGAAGTCGGTGAAGTAGAAGTTGATGTGCTCGACACGGTAATTGCTAGCCGTGCCGAATTGTTCCGGGAGGGTGATCTCTCCAAGTGGTTTGGACGCCCTACTAGGTACCACACCCTAGAAGGAGGAGTTAGAGGGTGTGAGGTCTTCTGTTCCAAGGCCCAGCTCCTTTAGGGCTCCGGTGAAGAGGAGGTTCAGAGCACTTCCGTCGTCGATGAGTACTTTCCTGAACAGTACTTTCCTGATGGTTGCATCAAGGACGAGGGGGAACGCCCTATGTAAGGGATGTTCACCCTCTGATCGGCCCTACTGAAGGTGATGGGGACCTCGAACCAGTGGTGATAGCTGGGGTTGGCGATGGCGTCTTCTGCGTTGTCGGGGAGCACCCGACAGGCGATGAGCTTCCGATCTCTTCTGCTCTCGGTGGTGGTGAGACCCCTGAAGATGGTGGCAACCACTTTGTCATGATCCTAGAAGGCGTTGTTGTTGTCCCTAGGTGGTCGGCGCCCTCTAGCTCTGTCGTTATTGTCGTCGTTCGGCTTTTTGGCCTAGAACTCCTTAGCCAAGCTGAGGCAGTCCTTCATCTTGTGCTTGCTGTTCTTGTGGAGGGGGCATGGGCCTTCAAGGATCTTCTTGCACTGCTCGTCATAGTTGCACTTGGCTCGAGGTTCGTCAACAGCAGCGACAATGTGGTCTGGTCGGCGGTGGTGATATTGACCAGATTTGGACCCTTCTGGCCGATCACGGCCACTGTCCTAACGGTGCCCGCGATCGTCGTAGCGGCGGTCACTATGGCATCGGTTGTTGGGGTGCTCATCGCTACGGTGAGTTGGGCAATGAGTGCCCGCATCCTTGTTGAAGCGAACTTTGGCCTCTTCAGCATCCACGTACTGATCAGCGGTCGTGATCATCTCGCCAATCCCCTTTGGCAGCTTACGGTTGAACTTGGAGCAAAGGTCGTGGTGATGGAGTCCTCGGATGAAGGCGGTGATGACTTCTGCTTCCATGATATTGGGAATGGAATTCCACATCTCGAAAAAACATCTGATGTAGCTACGGAGGAGCTTGGATAGTTTTTGATGGATGTAGTTCAGATCATGATTGGTGTCCAGCCGAGTACACGTAGCCATGTAGTTGTCGGTGAAGACCTTCTTGAGCTATTCCCAAGATCCGATGGAATCCGGGGTGAGACTCGTGAGCCAGTTCATCGTAGTTAGCATGAGCATGACGGGAAGATAGTTCACCATGACACTGGTATCTCCCCCGGCGGTGCGCACGGTGGTGGCATAAGCTTGTAGCCACTGTGTGGGATTCATTCGTCCCTCGTAGGGCTCGACCCTAGTGATTTTGAAACCACGGGGCCATTGGAGTATTCGGAGTGCCCTTGTGAATGCTCGGGGCCCTTCAGGATCATCACCATCGTGATCTGCGGCGTTGCCGGCATTGAGTGGCTGTAGGGCTGAGTCTGGATTACCAAACTCTTGCTCGTATTCCTGACGCCGGCGTACTTATTCTTCATGGCGAGAGAAACAACGCCCGTCGATATGATGGTGCGCATCCTAGAGATTGTTAATGTGCGCTCGGACATCTTGGTCGACTTCTTGGTCGTGTTGCCGAGGGTAATCGATGCGGTTCCCCCTAGCTCCCCACTGGAGGGGTTGTCCATCATCACGATGCTGGTCGGTGAAACGGCTTCTGCTGGGGCGACGATTGGATCTTGGCACGGCAGATCGGTGAATTGAGCTTGTCGAGTAGGAGGGTCTCTGATCCTGGCAGATCTCGTTGACCTGGCAGTGCGCCGCTTTAAGCATAGCATCAACCTTGGCAACCTCTGGCGTTTGTTCGAGCCGAGCGAGCTCATTAGCGGCCACGGCCAAATTGGCGCTTGGGATCTTGTAGACGTCGTGGCCGTCGACATGGATGAATTCATCATCGAGGTTGCGTTGGAGTGTGCATGGCCTCCCTTGCGAGTCGAGTTGTTCATTGCGAGCAGCCTCGGCTAGCGCAATGGCGGCCTCATTTGCTCGGAGCTGCGCACGGTTGGCGTTTCTGTTGACGCGAGCCGCGAGGTCCTCCTCAGTTTCTCCATCCCATGGAGGGCTGTCGACGCTGACATTAAAAATCCCACCCCCTCGGAAGGGTGGGAAAGGAGGTTGGACGGCGGTGGTTTCGGCGATAGTCTCCGTAGAGCCCTGGGACTCAGAGTCTGGATTTTCCTCCAGGATGGTTCGGAGGGATGCTTTGGGGTGTCAGCCGATTTGTAGCATGTTGACAGTCAGCGAGATCTAGTCGGCGATCTGGTCGGCGAGAGGATAGATGTCTCCCGCCTGGTCGATGAATTTGCCCCTTAGCGCATCTTGATGGGTGGCGGCGATGCCGGTGAGCCCAAAGGGTAGGGCTGTAACAACTTGAGTTTCCTGATCGGCCTTTGATGGATCAGATTTGGGGGGTAGTCGGCGCTGAACTAGAGTGGTCAGAGCCGATTCTGCGATGGAGAGGCAATCGCGAGCTTCTGGCCAACCTGATCGATGGATGCGATCAGATCGTCGTTGTTGATTTGCTTCCTCGGGTAGCGGGGGAGCGGGCGATGAGTTGGTGGTGAAGACAACCTCGGAGGTGGTTCTGAGATCGGATCTGCTATCGCAGGTGTTGGGGTGATCGGCGTAGAATCAATCTGCACCAGCTCAATGATCTCTCTGTCTCCGTTAGCGTTGATGATCCAGGAGATCGATCCGACCATGAAGATCTGGCCGGGCTATGGGAGGGATGAAGAGCCTACAAAACATACCATCTTATTCGACATGGAAACAACACACACCCCTACCTGGCACGCCAACTATCGACAGAATATCGTCGGCATTCCTCCGAGGGGTATCCCACGAAGGTAGATTGATTGGCAGAGATGCGTGTAATCGAGAACAAGAAGGCAACAGAGACACAAGAGTTAGACAGGTTTGGGCCGTCAGCGCGATGTAATACCCTACTCCTGTGGTCTGTTGGATTGTATGATATTGCGTGTGTTTTGAGGGGGTCCCTGCCCGCCTTATATAGTCTGGGGGGCAGTGTTACAAGTCGGTTAGATCTTGGAGATAACTGGAAAGTAATATAATATTACAGGAATCATGGGATCAAACGTATCCTAACAGATCTCGTAGCATCTTTAGGATATCGCCCTTGATGTCTTGCGGTGCACGCCGAGCAGTGCCATGCACCGTAGGTCTTCATCTCGTGGGCTGGACCGCCACTAGGAGCGCAACCCATGTAGTCTACCGTGGGTATCCGGGGTTGTACCCCCCACAGCAACTATTCATCATTTCAATAAAGGAGAAACTAAACATTCTTAAGTCACATATGAGAGTGGAAATCATCATTTTTAGTCATATCTCATCATTTTTAAGATAATAAAATAACTACAAGAAATGTGAGATACAAGTTACCTCTGTGGGAGTCCTCTCTCAAGCTAGCTCCTAACTTACGGTCCATGGTTCAGCAAGGAACGCTGCTAGCCGGTGGACGTTGTGGCCTGATTTGTGATTCATGGCCTCCTTTTGAGCGTGCTAGGAGGATCCCCAAGCTTGTCTTATGGTGCCATCAAGATAACAAGACAACCATACTTGGGGTCGAAAGTTTTTATTATTATTATCATCATTATTATTATTATTATTATTATTTTAATCAAGGTTTACCAAACTAGTTTTCATCTCAGTTGTTATCTCAAAGACTTACTCTCATGAAGTTGATAAATTCCTGCAAGGGTCAGTCCATATGATCAACCAAACTCTACACTAGCAGTTTTGGTTCAATGATCAAACTAGACGCCATGTCTAATTTGATGAAGGCAGGCTTATTAACCTAAGCACCATGCTTAATTTAAAATATGTATGACTAACCCCCAAACCAAAACATACCAGTGTAGAGAAAGGAAGCATGACAAGATAAACAAGATTCATCCAACGGAGGCAAAGACATTGAATGGTGAATAAGAGAACCAAAGAATATTTTTTAATTATCATTATAGTTTTATTATCATAAATACGAAGGATAACTTTCGATTTACCTCCGGCAAGGACTCACCATTTTAAAGTCCAATGAGCAGGACTCTTCTCCTTTCGCTTTTTTGCTTGATGGAGGTACATCCGTGTCTAGAGAAGTAGATGCGGATGTTGATGCTTGTAACTGCCATACCTATTTGATCCCTTTACGTGGTTATTTCTTGGGCCAGTTTGTTTTAACATGTTTATGCATTTTAAACCCATTGAATGGGCATCTCATTGTTTGATCTTGAATATGAAAGCTAACATGCCCTGATCCCTTGTGTAAGACTGCATTTGTAGTGTTAAGAAATGGTCTCCCTAAGAGGAGGGGTACTTCCTCATTGCGGCCCATTTCTAGAATGACAAAGTCCGTGGGGATGTACGTGTCTCAAATTTTCACCAAGATGCCCATGGCTAATCTGTTCGGATTTTGTAAAGTTTGATCTACCATCTGCAGTCGAAAATGTGCAGTGGACAAAGGTCCACCTAGTGTTTTATCATATGTTACCTTGGACATGATGTTGATGCTTGCTCCAAGGTCATAGAAGGCATTGTGGAAGACATGCGGGCCAATTGAGCATGTAATTGTCGGGCGGCCAGGATCTTCTTTCTTGACAATGAATGGTGGATCTACAAAATAAATATGGTTTTCCCGACATAGAGGCTTATTGAACCTTGTTGAGACCATTTTAAGAGATTTGAGAGAAGTTTCAGGTTGTCCCAGAATCTTTCTTGAATCAGAAACAGGTATAGTGGCAGTAAGGTGACCTATTTGAGTTTCAATCATTTTATTAGAGCTCATTTGGTTATTGATAGAAGAAGTCAAACCTTCAATTTTAGTATTTATGTTTTCAATCATTTTGTTATTATACATTAACTTTTTATTGATATTTTCATTAATTTTAGCTTGGCTTAATACCAAGCCTTTGAAAGAAGGTTGATTTAATTGTAATTGGAATTGTAGTTTGAATTACCTTGCGGGCGGAATTGGTTGTTCCACCCGTTATTACCTGGTTGGCAAAACCCGTTGTTGATGAAAGCAGCTTTTTTGCGGGTTTTGGGGCAATTGTTCCCGAATGGCCAACATTCCCACAAACTTCACACGTCATGTGTGAGTCCGTGGCCTAGACGGTGCCCACTATGGCGTCTTTTTCTTGGGCCCGTTCCTCCAGTCTTTTCATTAATAAATCTATTTTTACTGGAAAGTATGTCCGTCTCCTTCATGGTATGCATTCCTTTTTGTATTTTCCTTTCCTCCCCAGCTTTGATTTGCCACCATTTTATTGATGAGAGCCATAGCTCCACCAATGGTGAGGGGAAGGAATGCGCCTCTAGCAGCTACGTCGATGTGGTCCCTAGATATGATTGTTAATCCATCATAAAAATATTGAAGCACTAACCAATTTTCAATCCTATGGCGTGGGCATGCTTGAATGTAGTCCTGCAGCCTTTCCCATGCCTCGGGAATGGATTCTGTGGCGATCTACTAAAAGTTCAAAATCCATCCCCTCAGGGCATTGGTTTTGTCCATGGGGAAGAACTTGGCGAGGAACGCCGTGGAATATTTGTCCCACGTCTTGACAGCTTCCTTTTCCTTATAGAACCACTGCTTTGCCTTTCCTGAATAGAAAAATAGAAACAAGCAGAGCCTGATGCTCTCTGGTGCGATGTCCTTGATGATGATCGTGTCGCACAACTTGAGGAAGTGTTGGAGATGCATGTTCGCGTCCTCGCTTGGCAAACCATGGAATTGGTTCGCCTGCAATATCGTGATGAGGTCGGTACGGAGCTCGAAGTTCCCATCCCCAATGTTAATAGCGGGCCCAATGGACACGTTGGCAATAGTGGGAGTGGAGTAGTCGCGGAGGGTCTTGGCCATGATTGGAGCAGTGGATGGTGCGGGGTTGACTGGTTCGACTGTTGGAGGAGTTATAGAAGAAGAAGCGGCATGAGACCGTTTCTTCCTTAGGAGTGCCTCTGGATTTTCAATGCATGTTCGCGTCCTCGCTCAGCAAACCATGGAATTGGTTCGCCTGCAATATTGTGATGAGGCAGGTACGGAGCTCGAAGTTCCCATCCCCAATGTTAATAGCAGGCCCAATGGACACGTTGGCAATAGTGGGAGTGGAGTAGTCGCGGAGGGTCTTGGCCATGATTGGAGCAGTGGATGGTGCGGGGTTGACTGGTTCGACTGTTGGAGGAGTTATAGAAGAAGAAGCGGCACGAGACTATTTCTTCCTTAGGAGTGCCTCTAGATTTTCAATGTAGTTGTTCGGCATGTCATAACCGGTCATACACTATCCTGTTTTCACCCACAACAGGAGAAAACAAGTGAAGTTATCCTGCATAAACAATGGCTACCTTACATGCATATTATCATGAACATGTCCTACTAGATTCTTTAATCAATATGCCTTCCCCGGCAATGGCGCCAGGAATGTTTGTTGGTATTTCTTAACGTCACTACTAAGTACGGTGTTTGAATCCATCCTCAACAATGGCGCCAGAAATACCTTGTTGGTACTTCTTAGCAACATAACTAATGTGTAGCCATGCTACTAAGAAATAGCCTTGATAGTTCCTTAACAATTTTAGATATTTATCCACAAGCGCACGGAGCTATGACTGTAGCATTTCACCCGGAAGTATTCAGGGTATCATTATTTATATTTTTTCAAAGGAAGGCATTTGATTAAGAGTCTAGTATGAATATGAACTTGAATAATAATGCTTGCAAGTACACCAATGCTTATAACAAGGGTAAGAATGATAATTTCAAGATAGTGGACACACACTTCGCATTCCTCAAAGGATAAAATAGAAAAGAAAGGATAAAAGAATAATCCTAAGTCGAGCAGGCATTGGTCTAGTATAGTCATACAACGATTAGTTGATAATCATACAAATTACATAATTAGTTTTACGGCTAAGTGTGAAGCAGGTCGGGAGGCCACCGAGTACTGGTCTGCCAGCAACCTCATATGACAATTTAGACTCCTACACCCTAAACGAACATGGGGGATTATGATGGACGGACAGGGCTATCACCACCTGCCACCTACCCCTCAATCGGAGAGAAGGAAATGCATTCACCTGTCTCTTCATACCCAAGCACCACGCTTGCATATATAGAAACTACCCAAATCCCCTCGAGTCCCCGACCCTACGAATCGACAGGTAAAGAAGTTGGGCACACCTGATGGCACGATGAACCACCACCTCAACTTAGCTCTAATTCCGATTATATAAGTTATATGATTGTTTAAGCATAAAGTTAAGTGCGCGCCAGTAGGGGGCCGACCGCCCCCTAGGACCGGCCGCCCCTTGACCGCGCCGCCTCGCTACCGCCTTTGCGTGGCAGGCCATGGGCTGGTCATGGATCACTGCTCCATGGGTTTTTGCCCTATTTGAATTAAGTTGATGGCCATCTCCCTTGTTCCTTTGTGCAAATCAGCGTCGGAAAGCGCCTTTTGGTGATTTATTCCATGTATTTGTGTTTGTGACCTGCAAAATAATGTTCTCCAAATACATGTGGAACTTGGTTAATAGTAAATGCATATGTGATTAAGATTACTAATTTCTCCTCTTTTTGTGACTTATTTGGCGATCGGATTTGATCGATAGAGACCGCCAATAATCGTTCAGTTGCTAAGAGCAAGTTTTACCATTTGTTCCATAGAACCATTAATCATCGTTCAGATCATGTATAGTTAATTTGAGCGCTAGCAGCTACCCATATGCAGGTATAACCCATAGGTAATCAAGGTACAAGGTAACAATAACTAGGAGATCCTTACGTGTATCAAATTAGACACATGCACATGACTAAATAATTAAATGGTGAATTGTACAAGGAGATCACATGCTATACTTGCCTTGCTCAAAGTTTCCCTGCTGGTCCTGGTCGTCAAAGTAGTACTCTTGATCACCCGCGAATTGCTCACCGTCTATGGCCTTGTTTAGCTGGCCTATAAGCCGCTTGTGCTGATTTATATGGCTAATTTGTTGGGAGAGAAAAATATTGTACCATGACTGATAAGCCGTCTTATATGAGCAACCGAACAGGGCATATACTCGATCATCACATCAACATACAAGCATCTACGAGCAATCATGCATAGCAAATAAAGACTACATATTAGAATAGTACACCAACAGAGATAAAAACAAGATAAAGGTTTATAAAACAAATCTATGTCTTGCTAAGAACACACAGATACGAAGATCATGAAAATCGGAGCTAAAACGTGAAAGTTATGAGTTAAACAAGATTTCCTATAGTAGTTTAATAGATTAATTCTAACCATGAATTTTAAAAGTGGAAAACATGATTAAAAGTACCATAACATGTAGATTACGTAACTATGAACCTAACGCAACTTGAACGGATCAAATCGGATCTAAAACGGGGGAAATATGGTGAAAATGGCTCTGGATGGCAAAACCATAAATAACGCGAACTATTTTTGTAATAAAATAAATCAAAATTTGGGTTTTTTTAATCCGGTTGAGGACTGCGGGTGAATGTTCTAGTTTGGTTTTGGTGAATTGATGAAACCCTAAGTGCTAACCTAGTTTGTCAAAGTGATTATGAGATAGGTAGCACTACTCCAGGTGATGAAGCAAATGAAGATCATGACATGATGATGGTGATGGCATGGTGATGATCAAGTGCTTGGACTTGGAAAAGAAGAGAAAAACAAAAAGCTCAAGGCAAAGGTGAAATTGTTAGGAGCTTTATGGTTCGGTGATCAAGGCACTTAGTGAGTGTGATCACATTTAGGTTCGATAGCCGTACTATTAAGAGGGGTGAAACTCGTATCGAAATACGGTTATCAAAGTGCCACTAGATGCTCTAACTCATTGTATATGCATTTAGGATCTAGTGGAGTGCTAACACCCTTAAAAATGTTTGTGAAAATGTGCTAAGACACATGCACAAAGGTGATACACATTGTGTTTAGCACTTGGGAGCAAGAGTAAGAAACTTCACTGGTGGAGTGTCTGCCCGTAGAGTGCGGACAGTCCGACGGTGCCACCGGCACCCTGTATAGAAAAGACAGGGTCTCACAGAAAGCACCGGATGCTGGTCTCAACTGGACAGGAGCGTCCGGTCAGTGGAAGCAGTGAAGACGCTGGCGTCGGTCTTCGACCGGACACTGGCTGGGTGAGTCCAGTCCCGCTGACGTGGTAGCACAGAGGAGATAGTGGGTGACCGAACGCTGGGTGAGTCCGGTCGGGCATGACTGGAGGCGTCCGTTCGCGACTGGAACCTTACTTGAAACGACCGGACGCTGGGATCCTATGTCCGGTCACTTTCAAGCAGCGCGCCCAGTCACAACTTAAGTGCACCGATGACCGTTGAGATCAGGCAATCAGCGTTTGAAGCCGATGACATGTGGCAAGCATCGAGTGACTGTACGCTGGGGTCCTACGTCCGGTCGCCCTATTTTTTAGTGGACTGAGGAGCCAACGGCTCTATTTCATGGGGGCTTCTATTTAAGCCCCATGGCCGACTCAAGCTTACTCGCTTGGCCATTTGCATTGATATAGCAACCTTGTGAGCTTAGCCAAAGCCCTCCCACTCATCTCCATCATTGATTTATCATCTCTGTGAGATTGGGAGAGAATCCAAGTGTGTTGCTTGAGTGATTGCATCTAGAGGCACTTGGTATTAGTGTTTCGCTGCGGGATTCGCTTGTTGCTCTTGGTGGTTGCCACCACTTAGACGGCTTGGAGCAGCGGAGGAGGATTGGCACGAGTTGGTGATTGTTCGTAGACATCTCCGGTGATTATGAGGGGATTTGTACCTTCCCCGGTGGAGCGCCAAAAGGTAACTCTAGTGGATTGCTCGTGTCATTGAGTTACCTCACTTGTGGGTAGGTTCTTGTGGTGTCCAATTGTGTGGACGAGGTTCGTGCAACACCTCTTAGCCGCCGAACCACCAAGTGTTGGTCGACACAATGGGGACGTAGCATGTTGGCAAGCACGTGAACCTCGGGAGAAAATTGGTTGTCTCTTGCTCTTTGGTATTCTCCCCGTGATTGATTAAGTATTCATCTTGTGATTGGTTCACTCCTCTACGCGGCGGTATAATCATCTACTTACTCATTTACATTCCCGCAAACTAGCTATAGCAAGCTCTTTAGTGTAGCTAAAATTGAGAGTTTGCTTTGTAGATTAAGTTCATCTAGTGAAGCTCTATAGTGTAGCAATTGTGAGAGCTCTTAGTGAGTAGTGACCTAGTAGATTGTGTGCCTAGTGATCATAACAACTAGAATTATTGGATAGGTGGCTTGCAACCCTTGTAGAGCTAGAGCACGTTTGCTTTTCGCTATTTGTCATACTAATCAAATTGCTCTAGTTGGTTTATAGATTTTTAAATAGGCTATTCACCCCTCTCTAGCCATATTAGGACCTTTCAGCGGGGACAATTACAAAGAAACCGAGGGTCTCTTTATCAATTTCACCACGCGAAGGGTAATGGATGAATCTGATCCATTGGATCCGATCTGGACGGACCAGATTAGAACGGAGAGAGAGAGATGAGCACCGGCTGAAACAGGGCTCGGCGGCGAGACTTCGCCGGCGCGCACGAAATAGGGCCCTACGGGCCACGATTTGACGAACCGAGAGCACTGGGAGATAGCGGTGATGAAGGCGACCTCACCCCAGTGTTTAACGCGGCCAGAGCAAAGCTCACTGGCGCACGTGAGACCGGTCGTAGCGGCCACGATTCGACCCGGGAAATGAACGGGAAGCAAGAGGAGGAAATAGGGATCTCACAACGCAAAAAACGAAGGCGAAGACGAGTCGAAGATGGCGAACGGCTCAAAATGGCGGACGGAGCCTCCCTGTGAAGTTCAGCGAGGGTTAACAGGGTCCAGAGCGTGGTAGAGATCAAAGGGAGGGGCTAGACAGATCCTTCACCTCGTAACGATGAGCGTCAAGGGATTGGAGACGGTGCAGGGGCTTCCAATGACGGGCGCGGCGTCGGTGGTTGCGAGCTAGGGTTACAGGCAGCGCTGCGAGCTTGGTGGATGGGGAAAGAGAGTGCAATGGGGGGTGGCGGCTTAAGTAGAGCGCCCAGGCGCACGTGCGGGAGGCCAACGACACCGAGAAGCTCGGGCGCGGGGCGGCGCGATAAGCTACGGCGACATTTGGATAAGGGAGAAATCCTCCAGTCTTCAGCGGGAGGTTGGGGGCGGCGTGAGGTAGAAGGAACCGCCGACAGGTGGACCCCGCGCGTCAGCGAGACAGAGGGAGGAAGAGAGGGAGAGAGGGGCCACGGGTGCGCGTAGCGCCAAAGAGCGGCATAACGGTCCGGCGCTGGATGGATGGGCCACCAGGCTGAAATGAAGAAGGGAGGGAGAGATGAATTCCTTTGCCATTTTATTTTCAAAAATGATTTTCCAAATCCATTTTCAAAAGAATCTGAGCAATCATCACAAAAATAATAAATATGCGGCAGCATGAATGCATCAACATGTATCTAGCCTTATATTTGATTTTAATTTCATAAAAATTATTATTTCCCTAAGTTTGAATGCTCACAAAATGCATAAATAAATCAATTTGACATATTTTGAAATGATGCAAATTTTAGGGTGTTACATTATTTATTAGTAAACACTGCAGGGTGAGTTGCCTGATGGACTCACGATTGCCGTCAAAAGGTTGAATGAACATGCAGCAGTATATGATTTCAGCAATGAATTTCTAGTCGCGAGGCTTGAGCATATCAATCTAGTTAGGCTGTTGGGGTGGTGCATCCATGGGAAAGAAAGAATTCTGGTGTATGAGCTCATGCACAAAGGTGGCCTGCACCAATTCATCTTTGGTATGTTTTCCTATAACCAGAGTTGTTCTTCAAAACATACTTCACTTGATTCCTTTCCTTGTCTATAAAACCATTCTGATCAAATGAAAGACTTGAACAACTCCAATTTTAGTTCATTCCTTCTTGTCTCAGCTGATCTGAATTTATTGTCATATGATTCAGAATAGCTTAAAATTGTAAACAAAAGGATTCTAAATATGCTTGTTGCCTTAACATTTTGCAGACAAAGCAAAGGGCCATTGCTAGACTGGTCTAAGCGACTTAATATAATTAAAGGGTTAGCAGAGGGACTTGTTTACTTGCACAAGCACTCCATGTTTTGCATTGTCCATAGGGACCTGAAACCAGAAAATGTGCTCTTGGATCATGACATGAACCCAAAGATTTCGGATTTCGGATCAGCTGTAACTCTGAATTCAGATGCATCAGAAGGGCATACAAGTAGGGTTGTGAGAACTTGGTAAGCAATTCACAACATCGATTGTAACAGGACTATGCGCAAAACAATTGTGTTCTTGTGCACTGATGCCACTCTCCTGATTGTTTATTCAGTGGTTACAAAGCTCCAGAGTATGCATCTCGAGGCATTTATTCAGTCAAGACTGATGTTTTTAGCTTCGGGGTGTTCGCTTTAGCGGTCATCAGTGGGCGAAATATCATACTGGAGCATCAAGGAGACACTGTTGGTAACCTCGTAAGAGATGTGAGTGATTAGACTTTTGAAAATGTTGAATATTTGCTTAGTTTCGTCCTTCTATGTATTTATGTCAAAACTTTGACATACATATGTGAACTTGGATTAACACTATAAAATCTTTGCTGACAGCTAAACATATATTTCAGGCATGGCAGTTGTGGCATGATGGAAGGCTACATGAGCTTGTAGATCCAATATTAAAGTGATGGATTTGAACTTGCTGAGGTAACGCAGTACGCTCAGGTGGCACTACTCTGCACTCAGGAAGATCCAGCAGATCGCCCCACTATGTCAGACGTTACTGCACTCCTAAACTTTGAAAGCATAAGCCTATTGCCCGATCCTAAGCAGCCGCCTGAGCTGATTAATGGTGGTGCTACTGGCGATAAATTATCGACGTATGTTAATCAGTCAAGTAGAACCATAAACATAACCATCACAAGCTCAGCTCCAGTATCAACTAGGGTCTGCATCATTGTGGAGACAGAGACTTGAAATGTTCAAAATGATGTAAAAACAGAGAATCCATAATGTTTCTTTCTGTGTAAATGATTTGTTTTGAACGAAATCTTTGTGTGAATAATGTTATTTATTACTTTGAGAATATTATAGTATTTTGTTTGAGGTTTGCTACAGTGCTTGGAGGAACCACCGGTTCCTCTCTTAAGATATTTTTTGCAGCCGTGTGATTAAAAAAGAATTGATTATGTGTAATTATGGGTAGTCTTGTCTTTTTACCATGGACACTAATTTTGATTGATATCTTCCTCCTCGCGTCATGCTGTCACATGAACTGGATGCTCGATCGACAGAATAGGGGCTCGCCACTATTGTCCGTATACACACAGCGCCTCGGCGACGGCTGCCTGTCCTGGTCTCACCGCCGGACACGTGCAAGGGCTCGATGCCGACCATCTGCAGGGCTTGCCAGCGCTCGCGTGCAAGGGCCTGCAACTCAGCCGGTACAGGGATAACGGGCACCGCCCACCTACACGAGGCGCACCGACTGCCGCCTAGGAGTACCTCCGGCCACCTATAAGGGCTTGTCGTCGCCGGCTGCATCTAATTCTTTCACTGAACTTCGTACTTTTATTTCTTCTGAATCTCACGTCACAAAAAAAATTTGAAGGAAACTATAACAGTTTAGGCTTCTCGCTATGCTAAATTGAGAAATAATTGATATCAACTTAAGGACAGAAGCACATGATCTACAAAGCATGTCACCTTCAAGGTGTGCAATATCTTGTAAGAGATCAGACCACAAGTCCATAGATACTTAAAGGTACTGAGCTCAAGAGCATGCACCCTTGATACAAGAATTGGGGTTTTGACGTAGAGCATCTGGTTGTCGGCCCTGATGCAGAACGGGATCGGCGTGTTTGCAGCATAAGAGTGGGGAGAAATAAGAAATAAGCAGAGAGGAAACGGGACAACGAGAGCCCGCGCGTCAAGAGGGAGGGTCGCTGCGCCCACCGCCTAGGAGAGGGAGGGAGCTGCAGGCCCGGCCATCGGAGTCCGCAAGGGGCAGCCACGCCGCCGACGCGTCGAGAGGAAGGAAGCTGCGGAAGAAGCAGCTCATTTTCTTTGATTCAGAAAAGCCGCTGCTGAGACGTCAACTGTACCCTCCAAATTTAATCAGAAACCAGTTCCGGGTCCACATATTATTTAGTTCTGGCCCACAACTTAAGTTCGTTCCACCTGGTTCCTCTTATTTTTAGACTATCGGATCTAGCGAAACAGAGAGCTCCCATTATTTCCGAGCGCCGTAAAATTTCACATTTTACTTCACCTCGATCTAGGCTCTACTAAAGCTCGTTTTGGTGTTTGCCTTGTCTTTTTTGCTTTTTTAAAAGGATCAAAATCGGCAAGCTAAGACTCTTTTTCGCGAACGTCCTGAGGGTGTATTTAAGAAGAGAGCAAGCACGACCACAAGATTCCAAAACGAGCTCAGCCTCTTGTCAACAGAGAAAAAAATCTGACGTCAAAACAAGCGAGAAATTCCACGCTTAGTCAAAGTCCAAGTCCAGACTAACCTACTCACCTAGCCCATATAATTGGGCTCGTCAATGGCGGCGACCAGGTCCGGAGCAGGAGAGGCGGTGGTGTGCACGGCAGCCGGCAGGAAGCATCCATGGCAGGCCTCTTGGACAGCTCGAGCGGTCTGTGGACCGTGCTCGGGCAGGCCTCGAACGTGGCGCAGCTGGTCGGCGTGGACGCGCTCGGGCTGGTGTCCATGGTCGTGCAGGCCGCGTTGGCGGCGCGCCGCCACCGCGACGCGTGCCGCCGGCTGGCGCAGCACGTGGAGGTCGTCGGCGGCCTGCTGCAGGAGCTGGAGCTCGCCGAGCTGATGCGGCGGGAGGCCACGCGGCGGCCGCTCGAGCAGCTCCAGGGCGCACTGCGGCGGTGCTACGCGCTCGTCACGGCGTGCCAGGACTGCGGGTACCTCCGCAGCCTGTTCCTCGGCGCCCGGATGGCTGACGAGCTCCGCGCTGCGGAGAAGGAGATCGACATGTTCATCCGCTTAGTCCCACTCGTCGCCCTCGTCGACAGTACGCATGATCGCAATGCCAAGGTATGCGTGTTTTACCTTGCTGATTAGTAAGTACTAATACTTATGAGGTGGCTTCTTGATTTGGTACTTCAGTTCATATATCTTGTATGTATGAGGTCAAGAAGAACTGATTTGAAGGAGATTAATTCGACCTGTCTGTAATACCATCCCAAATTCTCCTTTCAGTTGACCCTAGGAAGTAGGAATTATGCAAATGGAACCCCTCCGTCCCTTTAATCTACTGTTCTCACTTCCGGTAACTCGAACATACTTAATTTTGACTAAATATATAAAATAGAATATTAATATTTATAGTACATAATTAGTACCGTTGATAGATCGTTTAATCTATTTTTATAATAAGTTTATTTAGAGATATAAATGTTGATAATATTTTCTATAAACTTAGGTCTTGTTTAGTTCCTCCTCTAAAGTTTAGTCCATATCATATCGTATGTTTGGACACATGTATGGAGTATTAAATATAGACTAAAAAAATAACTAATTGCACATATTGCGACTACTTTGTGAGATGAATTTATTAAGCCTAATTAGTCTATGATTTGACAATGTGGTGCTACAGTAATATGTGCTAATGATGGATTAATTAGGCTTAATAAATTTGTCTCGTGGATTACTGAGGACTTGTGTAATTTGTTTTATTATTACTATCGAACACTCCCATATGACACCCCATGTGACACCCCTAAATTTTAACCTCTGGATTTAAACACCACCTAGTTAAACTTGAGAAAATTTGATTGACACTTAAATATGGATGGAGGGAGTAGCTCTCAGTTGATCAAATCTCCCTTAATTTTTCTAGCATTATTTTTTAAGAAAATCCTAAAAATATATGGCTTACTGTTCAATCACTCAATATACATCTGTAGCATTTGTAAATTTTGACTGTTCCGTTCGTTGAGTTTTCTTTCTACCGTTGTCCAGCAGACTGCCGAGGGAGTACCAGGTCTAATCACGAATGGTTCAAACCATCATGTCAGGTTAGATTACTTTTAATGTAGTGGATTACTCAGCACGTGATTGCCAGGTGTCAAATAGCAAACTTTATCATGCCCTACAAAATCCTAAATTATATCATTATCAATTGTTTATTAAGAAATTGGCATCCTAAGTGAAATTCAATTTATGAACAATTAGAACATTACCGTTCATATTTGGCTAATTAATGACTAATAACTGATTTTAGATCGTACGTTCTGCAAAAAAAAACATTTCTGGACATAGAGTTCTGAAAAAGCATTTCTATTACTGTATACTATGAATTAATTTGTCTAGAAAGAATTTTGTGTTAGAATATCTAGTTACTCATGTGAACACTCTACCGGTTAGGCCTTTTCCTGTGTGAATGCGGCACTGGTCAGGTCCTTTGGGCCCCTATATACTTGTAATCCCATTGGTACCTCAAATCAAGTATGCTAAGCCTGTTGGCTTAACCTTCTTTCATGGTATCAGACGACTAATTGATCCTGTGTCTGTTTCTCTCCCACCCAATCCCCTGCTTCCGCTCCTTTCCCGGCACCCGCGTCCGCCTCTTCGGCCGCCGCGCCTGCCTCTTCGCGCCGCGCCCACCTTGACGGCCGCCGCGCGCCTCCCGACACCGCCGCGCGCGTCTCGTCGGCTGCCGCGCCCATGGCTGCCCCTCCATCGGGCGACTCTAGCTCCGGCACCTCGACTGCCGCCGCCGCGGCCAAACTTCGCGACGAAGCCATCGCCGCCGCCAAGACCCTGGAAGACGAGGCCGCTTCTCTGCGCACCTCCAACGCCGAGTGCAGTCAGCAACTCCAGGAGGAGGCGGGCCTTCTCAAGTCCGCCGCCGTCGCCCAGGAACGCGTCCGCGCCGCCGCCGCCTCCCTCGATTCGGAGCGCGCGCAGGCCGACGCTCTGGAGCAGCAGGCCTCTACCCTCCGGGATCGGCTCCGCGCTGATCCCCTCCGCGACAACGACTCGCTCGACGACGACAATACGCGCTCCATCTCCTCTGAGGCCGCGGCCATCGCTCACCTGCATAGCCAAGCCGCCGCCGTACAGAACATCAAGAACTTGATCCCCATCGTTCTTGATCTGCAGTCCTCCAACTACTCCAAATGGCGTGGCTACGTCCTCCTCACCCTCGGCCGCTTCACCCTGAAGGACCACGTCCTCAGCAACGTCACCCGCCCCCACGATGCGGTGTGGTCCCGCATGGACTACGTCGTCGTCTCGTGGATCTTCAACACCATCTCCCCCGACCTCCTCGACGTCATTCACGAGCGCGACGGCATCACTGCTCGGGCGGCGTGGCTCGGCATCAAACAGCAATTCTTCAACAACAGCGAGTCCCGCGCCATGCTCCTCGACGTCGAGTTCCGCACTTTCTGCCAGGGTGCCCTCTCCATCGACGAATACTATCGCAAGATGAAGAGCATGGCGGATGCGCTTGCCGATCTTGGCGAGCCCATCCTGGACCGTACTCTGGTGCTAAATGTCCTGCGCAGACTCAATGAACGTTTCCAGTTCATGTCGTAGTTCGTCACTCGACAGAGACCCTTCCCCTCCTTCACTGACGTCCGCGCTGACCTCCGCCTGGCCGAGCTCAACATGGCGCCACCCTCAGCACCGCCCTCAGCCCTCGTCGCCTCGTCGTCCAGTAGGCCGATCGCTCCTCCACCGCCCTCTGCACCCCCGCGCCCCCATCAGGCTGCCGGGGGGCAGCCGTCTGGCAACAGCAACGGTCGCGGTCGGCGTCGCCGTGGCGAACGCGGCCAAGGCGGCACACAAGGCGGCTCACCAAGTGGCCAGCAGCCCCCTGGCGGCCAGCAGTGGCCCTCCATCCTCAACCCATGGACCAGGTCCATCCATATGTGGCCCGGGTCCACCCTTGGAGGTCCTCGCAGTCCACCGCCTAGCGTCATCCCGCCTCCATCACTGCAGCAAGCCCTAGTGGCTGGTGTGCCCCCGGGGTACTTCACTCCATCGCCGGTCCTCGGGGCATACTACCAGGCGCCCTCTCCTACTTGGTTGCCATGGACTACCGAGTCCCTCGCCAACGCCTTAAGTACCGTCGCCCTCACTCCGCCACCAAGCTCCTCGAACTGGGTCATCGACTCTGGTGCTTCCTCTCACATTGCCACCAACCCTGGTATGGTCACAGCCTCGCCATCGTCCTCTTTTCCTTCCTCCATTGTTGTTGGCAATGGTGCCACCCTTCCAGTGGTTGGCACTAGCTTCTCCATCCTTCCCGGCCCTTTTCGCCACAACAATGTCCTTATAGCTCCTGACATTATTAAAAATCTTCTTTCTGTACGCAAGTTCACCACTGACAATTCTGTTTCAGTTGAATTTGACCCTCTTGGCGTTTCTGTGAAGGATCTCCACTCCAAGGACACCCTCCTTCGATGTAACAGCTCGGGACCTCTCTACACCTTGTAGTTGCCTACATCTTCCTCCAGTTCCTGTGCTCTTGTGGCTACTCCCTCCCTGACTATCTGGCATCATCGCCTCAGACACCCTGGCAAGGCTGCCCTTCAGAGTCTTGCCCAATCCTCTTCGATCATCTATAGCAAGGCTGACGACGACTCCCTCTGCCATGCGTGTCAACTTGGACGCCATGTTCGCTTACCTTTTACTAGTTCCTTGTCTATAGCAGCTAAGATTTTTGATTTAGTACATTGTGATCTATGGACATCACCTGTTACCAGCATATCCGGTTTCAAATATTACTTAGTTATCCTCGATGACTGCTCTCATTTTCTTTGGACTTTTCCCCTTCGTCTAAAGTCTGATACTTTCCCTACTATTTCCAATTTTTTCGCTCATGTGAACACTCAGTTCAGCTGCACCATCAAAACGGTACAGTGTGACAACGGCCGTGAGTTTGACAACTCCGCCTCTCGTGCGTTCTTCCTTGCCAACGGTGTTTCCCTCCGCATGTCCTGTCCTTATACTTCACAACAAAATGGGAAAGCCGAGCGCATGATTCGCACCACTAACAATGTCACCCGAACCCTCCTTTTTTAGGCTTCCATGCCACCCTCCTACTGGGCTGACGCCCTTGCTACTGCTACCCTCCTCCTCAATCGGCTCCCTACCAAGATGCTGCACATGAGCACTCCTTTCTTCGCGCTCTACGGCACCCACCCCTCTTATCATGACCTATGAGCTTTCGGATGCACCTGTTACCCTAACCTCACCGCTACCACTCCTCACAAACTTGCTCCTCGCTCCGCTCTATGTGTGTTCATCGGCTACTCGCCTGATCACAAGGGCTACAGGTGCATCAACCTCGCCACCAACCATGTCATCATCTCTCGGCATGTTGTTTTCGATGAAACAACATTTCCTTTCTCCCTTCGCCGACCCTCACCTCCTCCACAAGAGCTTGATTTTCTAACTAACGATGACCCCCTGTCAGTCTTCCCTTTACCTGCAGGTACACCCGGGCTTGCTGGCTCCTTGCCAGCACCCACACCTCCACATGCCCGCTCCCAGCCATCGCCACCGGTCACCCCGATGGTTGGTCTGGGCACCCCAACGCCCAGATCACCTCCACCAGGTTTCCCTGTCCTGCGGCCGCTGATCGCCCCGGCGACTGGCTCGCGCACGCCAGTCCCCCAGAAGTCTCTGGTACCCTCGGGTGCGCCCGCGGCACCTCCGGCACGTCATGTGCCCCCAGCGCCTCCTGTCCCGGAGCCCCCGGTACCCCCGGCGCCCCCAGCTCAGGAGCCTCCGGCCCCCGTGGTGCCCCAGGCGCCCGCCTTACCTCAGGCGCCTTCGGCTCCCTCCTTCAGCAAGCCTCCTATCATCCACGTCTACTCCAGGCGCCCTCCTGCACCCGGCTCACCTTCTGAGCCCGCTGCGGGGGCCCCTCCTCGACGCTCCAGCATTGTTCCCTCTCCGCCATGCTATGTCAAGTATGGCCCTCCGGTTCCGACAACGGCCGTCTCCATCCCTCTGGTCGCCAACTCCCATGGCATGGCGACCCACAGGAAGTCCGGGTACCGGTAGCCTCGTCTCGCCTTGCATACTGAGGCCCTGTCACCGATATCGCAGTCGTGTCGCGATGCTCTTGCCAATCCGCATTGGTGTCGGGCCATGGAAGAACATGCTGCTCTTCTGGACAACCACACTTGGGATCTTGTCCCTAGCCCGGCCAAGGCCAATGTGGTCACTGGAAAATGGATTTTCAAACACAAGTTTCATGCTGATGGTTCCTTGGAAAGATACAAGGCTCGTTGGGTCCTTCGCGGATTTACACAGTGCCCCGGTGTTGATTACGATGAGACCTTCAGCCCTGTCGTCAAACCAGCCACCGTTCGCACTGTCCTCACCTTGGCACACTCTCGGGACTGGCCGATCCATCAACTCGACGTGAAGAATGCTTTCCTCCACGGGACTTTGTTAGAAACTGTGTACTGCTTTCAGCCCACCGGGTTCGTTGATCCTGCTCTCCCGGACCATGTTTGCAAGCTCAACAAGTCTCTCTACGGGCTAAAGCAAGCACCCCGTGCGTGGTACAGCCAGTTTGCCGCTTACCTGCTCCCCTTGGGCTTCACTGAAGCCAAGTCAGACACCTCCCTGTTCATATATCAACGCGGCACCGAGACAATATATTTGCTCCTCTATGTGGATGACATCGTCCTCACTGCCTCCTCTCAGCAGCTCCTCCTCCGTATGATTGCCACCCTGAAGAAGGAATTTGCTATGAAAGACCTTGGTCCCTTGCATCACTTCCTAGGCGTGGCAGTTCAGCGACACAGGGACACTCTCATCCTCTCACAGTGCCAATACACCCTGGACATCCTTGATCGACATGGCATGAGCGGCTGCAATCCCTGCTCTACCCCCGTCGACACTTGTGCCAAGGTATCTGCAGATGCTGGCCCTCCTGTGGATGATCCCACAGCCTACCGCAGTCTTGCAGGTGCTCTCCAGTACCTAACGTTCACCCGCCCCGACATTGCATATGCCGTCCAGCAAATTTGCCTTCACATGCATGATCCCCGAGAGACTCACCTGATCGCTGCCAAGCGGATCCTTCGCTACCTTCAGGGCACCATCAGCTATGGCCTGGTCATCCCCCGGTCTGCCCTGACTCAACTCGTCATTTACACTGATGCTGACTGGGCCGGCTGCCTGGACACTCGCCGCTCCACCTCTGGATATGCTGTCTTCCTCGGTGGTAGCCTCGTCTCCTGGTCATCCAAAAGGCAACCCACTGTCTCTCGGTCGAGTGCCGAAGCCGAGTACCGTGTTGTTGCCAACGGCGTCGCCGAAACTTCATGGCTGCAGCAACTTCTACAGGAACCGCACCACCCCCTGAAGACTGCCTCCCTCATCTAATGCGACAATGTCAGCGCCGTCTACCTCTCCACCAACCCCGTTCAGCATCGACGCACCAAGCACGTGGAAATCGACCTTCACTTCGTCCGTGAACGGGTCGCCATTGGCACTGTCCGCGTCCTACATGTTCCCACAACGTCGCAGTACATGGATGTCTTCACCAAGAGGCTTCCTTCTTCTGTCTTCATGGAATTTCGCTCCAGTCTGAACGTTCGTCCCAGCAACGTTCCAACTGCGGGGGGTGTTAGAATATCTAGTTACTCATGTGAACACTCTACCGGTTAGGCCCTTTCTTGTGTGAATGCGGCACTGGTCAGGCCCTTTGGGCCCCTATATACTTGTAATCCCTTTGGTACCTCAAATCAAGTATGCTAAGCCTGTTGGCTTAACCTTCTTTCATTTTGCTTCCATAAATTTCTAGCATATTTGTTCATAGAGTAACAAGTATTTTTTACTTAAAAAATCCGAGTGAACCTCTAATTATGTAACCAAGCAACCTATTCTTCTGTTGAACATATTTTTCATCTTTTTCAGACTATTGATATTATTGATGGTTTTGGCATAATAATGATCTTTATCTACCATTAGGCTTCCAAGAAGTGTTTCGGACTTCACCAAAATACACATTCAAGGAGCTACACAAGTTTGCAGTGTTGCAAAACAACCATTAGCAGGTAGACAGTCGCCACTGTAAATTTCCTAGTTCTCGGGAATGTAGAATCAACCAAAATAATAATAATAAAATAAATCAAAACTCAAATACTAAATTCTCATGGTAATGTTTTTGCTCCAAGAATCACTAATTTTTATTACATGCATAATTTTTAATACTCTACTACTCACGTTTTTGAACATACTGCAACAGGAATAATGAAAAAGGGTGACATGTCACTAATAATTTAATATCTTTTATACCACTTTTGTATGCCACACAGAATTTCATACTGTATATATAAAAAATGAAATTAGCATGAGCCATGGGAAGAGTATTAAGCTACTAGTGTTACTAACATATCTGTAAGAGGCAAATTACACACTCTTGCATAAAGTTCTACACTAAATAGTTCCTTTCAAAGTAAAATGATATTTCGGTATCCACACTACAAAAGTCTTCCAATGTGTTGATTCAATGATCTACCAAAGAAACTTGAACATTTTCATGGTATTTTTGTTTTTGATTAGCCATATCAGCAAGTGTTGAGATTCTACAGTTAACATGGATAGCTTATCCATGATTCAGGAGCACTGGACTTAAGAGAACAGAAAAGTCTGGACATTGAGGAACTGTTGGAGCTTTGCATCCGTACTCAAGAGAGTTGCTCAGGATTCAGAAGGTTTGAATTCTTCCAGATTATTGATGCTACAGACAATTTCTCAGAAAGTAGAAAAGTCGGGTGGGGTGGTTTTGCTACAGTTTACAAGGTAATTATAACCCAAAATAGAAATAACTAATGGAGTGATTGCTTATATCCTTTGACTTTCAAATGTGGCGCTATTTTTGTATTCTTGAAAGGTTGTTTAAAGTAGATCTAATTAATCATTGCAGGGTCAGTTGCCTGATGGATCCATGATTGCCATCAAAAGGATGGATGAAAATGCTACAGTGTTTGATTTCAGCAGTGAATTTCTGCTTGCGAGGCTTCAGCATACCAATCTAGTTAGACTTTTTGGGGTGGTGTATCCATGGGAAAGAAAGGATTCTAGTGTATGAGTTCATGCACAAGGGTAGCCTGCACCATTTCATCTTTGGTACACATCCCTATGACCTGTTATTTTCACAGTATGTTTCTATATAGTTCCTCCATTTGTTTTTTCTAACATGAGTCATAACTGGTAGGAGCTCTGCCTTTCGATTAAGAAGGGAAACAAAGTTTAAACATCTTTATAATTTATATACACCCATGGGCATGGCCAGTCCCGAAACTCCACAGGAGCACCACATAATTCACCTGGCAAGATTTTTCCACAACACAAAATTGCACACAACGCAAGATTTACAGGTTGAGGTCTACAGCAATGAATTAAATGCCCTCTTAAGCTACTCAATGTCATCCTAAACTCTGGATGCCACTTGCTGCACTGTTTGGAATTTATTTTCAAATATATGCCTATTGCACTCTTTCCAAAGATTCCACTCTTGTTTCACTTTATTCTTGGTTTTTTATCATAATTGATCTGAAGCTATTCTCATTTTGATTGTAGTTGTGTAAACTGTAATTTCATTTTAAACTGAATCACAATTGTTCTTTTGCACATTTTCAGACAAAAGAATGGGGTCGTTGCTAGACTGGTCTAAGCGAATCAATATAATCAAAGGGTTAGCTGAAGGACTTGTTTACCTTCACAAACAGTCCAAGTTATGGATTGTCCATAGGGATTTGAAACCTAAGAACGTCCTGTTAGATCATGACATGAACCCAAAGATTGCTGATTTTGGATCAGCTAGAACTCTGAGTTCAGATTTCGCTGAAGAGTGTACAAGCAGGGTTGTGGGGACTAGGTAAGATACACATAATTTCAATTCTAGGCTTGTGCAACAATAGTGTTCCAATGTGTTAATGTCTCTCTTTTGGTGTTTATGAAGTGGCTACAAAGCTCCTGAGTACACGTCTCAAGGTGTATATTCACTAAAGACAGATGTGTTTAGCTTTGGGGTGATGGTTTTAGTGACCATCAGTGGGCGAAAGAATACCATACTGGAGAAGCAAGGAGATTCTGTTGGCACCCTTGTACGAGATGTGAGTAAACATGGCATTTCAAAATGCCCCCCATTTCAAAATATTGAATATTTGCTGTTGCTTTCTCCTCTACATATTTGTTCCAAAACGTTATATACCATTTATGAATTTGTATTTACACTACAATATTATTGCTGGTGCTAAACAAATTGAAGAAAAATATTTCAGGCATGGCAACTTTGGAATGATGGAAGGTTACATGAGCTTGTGGATCCAATATTGGGTGATGAATTTGAACTTGCTGAGGTAATGCAGTATGCTCAAGTGGCACTACTCTGCGCTCAGGAGGAACCCGCAGATCGTCCCACCATGTCGGATGTTGTGTCACTCTTGAACTTTCAAAGCATAAGTTTATTACCAGATCCTAAGCAGACGTCTGAGCTGTACAAGCGAGGTGCTACTGGTGACAAGTTATCGACATATGTTAGCCAGTCAAGTAGGACCATAGACATAACAATCACAAGTTCAGCACCTATGTCAACTAGGGTCCGCATCATTGTAGACCCAGAGACCTAAAATGTAGACACAAATTAATATATAACAGAACATGGAGAACTTGAAATGTGATGGGCTTTGGGCCACTTCATGCAGAATGTCAAATATTAGGAGCATACTGTCTGTGTGTGTATATTACATCACTCTTACCGTTTTTGGATTTTACCTATAATATCTAATGGTTAATCGGTAACTATCCATGACATTGTCAGGAAAAAAGTATTTGTATCTTCATTGCTGATATGGTGATATCTTAGTCAATGTGTTAGAGCTTGTTGGCGCACAAACACTGCCTCAGCCATCAAATTCATAGCAGATTTCACCAACGAGCCTGGATACTAAACTTTACTAGCATAAAACCAAGTAGAAGAGTAATATCCACATGCATCACCACCTGTTAGCAATTACAGAATTACTCTTGCTCAACAGGAAACAAAAAGGCAAAAGCTAAATGGAGCAGGTCCTCCATTTTAGTCTAAAAAAAGGAGAGTCCACAAACTTTCTCAGAATACAAATATTTCATCCCGCCATTTTTCAGGAAAAAGAAAGAAAGATGATTTGTTTACTTTGTGCCTGTAACCACAAAAGTAACTTTATGGTCCGTAAATGTAACATGTGAAAAGTTACATCTAATAGGAAAAGGAATTTTGTAAGCTATGGTCTATAGTCTGTGAATAGAACTAGTGAAAAAGTTATGTCTGATAGAAAATTAACCTTGTTGTCTCAAAGATGTAACTTTGATGTTATGGAAAAGGAACTTAACTGTTTTGTAAATTTAACTTCTTTGTTGTTCAAAATTATTACTTATACTCTGATGATGTAATTTTATTGTTTTAAAAAATTAACTTTTCCATTATGATCAAATAACTTTGTTGTTTTCTAAAAATAATTAATTTTGAATATACAATTTACGCCTTGACATGTAACTTTGTTGTTCTCAAAATGAATCTTTTTTGTTCAAGATTGTACCTTATGCTTGATGATGCAACTTGGATGTTTCGAAGAAGTAATTTTAGTATGTCTATATAAGACAAAAATCTACAGCAGATTGAGAATTAAAAATAATTCTATTTTTGGAAATTGGCAGCAACTATTTTTTTTTGGAAAGTTGGACGGAAATAGGAATAGAGAAATTGTTAATTTTAGAGAGGTGAAGGACAATTTTTTTGGAAAAGATCAAGGACTAATTGTTTTTTTTTCTAGAAAGCTGAAAGTTAAGACTCAGTGGAGAGTGCTCTCCATGTAGTGTTTATTATCGAAATTAATGATTAGTGCCTTTTTTATTTCCTTGTGCCCCTCGACCCTCGTACGTGCTCTGACTCATCTTCGATGGCTCCTTGCTCTCCTAAGCTAGGCCACAGCCCACTGCTGCACTGCTAATTCATCTTTCATTCTCCATGCTATGGCTGACTCACCCCTACCCTTGTCGTGCCACTTTTCTCCTATAGTCTTCGTTTGGGCTGATTTGGCTTATAAGCCATGACTGAAAGTATTGTTGGCTGGTTTGGTGTGAGAGAAAAATATTGTTCGTTGGCTGATAAGCCATGGCTTATAAGCTAAATACGACCAAGCGAACAGACTTTTCGATATGGCTCCTCCCCACACTCCACAACTGTGCTGCTAATCTGTCTTCGACCATGCTATGGCTGACCCATCCCTACCTGGTGGCGGATCCAGAAAAAATTTTAGGGGGGGCTGAACAAAAAAGTGCGAGAGCAACATATCTCCGACTGCTACTTGATCTTAAGTCTCAGCCCCACATACATGATAAAACTTTGCCTAAAAATTCATGGGGGCTCCAGAGCTCCGATATCGGTAGGGGGGCTCGAGCCCCCCCCCCCCCACACACTGTTGAATCCACCAGTGACCATCCTGCATGCTCCGCCACATAACCGACAGTGCTCCTTCCACCACACGGTTTCCCCATAACCGTCATCACTATAGGGCGTTGTTCCTCCTAAATCTAATATTTGTTTAGAGGTTTGTGAGAGCTGCCTTTAGCCTCCAGACACAGACTCTAAAGACTCAACGAGCCCAACCCATAAATCCAAATAACTCGCCTGCGAAAATAGCACAGTTGATATAGTCTTATTAATAACATTTGGGTTTTTTAAGTTGAGAATAACTTTTGCAAATTACTATTTATTTACTTATTCCTATGGAACCATCTTTTATGCTGAGTTACTGCTCTTGTGCCTGCATCTATACCACTCTACCGCATTGCTATTGGTCAGCTACGACCATGTTTGTTCTTGCTTGTGACTAACTTTTAACGAATAAAAAAATCAATGATATTTTGGTCTTGTTGGGGAGCTTTTCATGTATTCGCATTGGAAAATGGAACAATTATGCATATAAGATACTGAAAGATACTATGGTTTTTGTGATTATGTCATATTCTTGTCTGTCGGAAATTGTTTCTCACATAGATCATCGACATGAAAACTGAGATTTACGCCACAATCATTAATTGTAATCGACTTGTCGACGTCAATGGTAGTGTTCTAACCAGGAACATGAGGAAAGAGCAACTCGACGATCTTAATTATTAGGGCTACGACAAGAAGACATGCTGAGATGTCGAGATGTGAAACACGATGGCATAAAGTGGTGGGATATGGGAATTCTTAATGATGGTTTATGGGCATGCAAAGACATTGGTGCCAATAGCTCATGTGCATGCATGTAATAACCTCTCCTCCTATCAGGGGTTTAGAATTTTGGCCTTGTGTATTCAAAGTATGAAAGGGTGTCAATTTTCTTTTAACAACATAAGCTCCTAAAGTTTAATATTTGGATGCATAATATCGCAGCGTATAGTTCTAATTGTATAATGTGTAGCACATAATATAACAATAATTGAACATGATTTCATAAATTCATAGAATTTCTGTATAACTTGAAACAATTAACATAAAGAAATATCAATTTCTGTATAATGCAAATTAGAGTACCAGACTACGAACCAATTCATGCTAACTTCATATTCGAAGCAATAAGCAGAGGAACAAGATACTAGGAACTTTACCCAAAAGCAAATCAGACTACGAACGATTCATTCTAAGTTCCTATTCGAAACAACAAGCAGGCGAACAAGATACTAGGAACTATCAGACTGATTCTTCCCAATAACAACGGTATTCGAACCAACAAGCAACCGAACGAGATACTAGGAACTATGAAACTGATTCTTCTCAATAACAAAGGTATTCGAACTAACAAGCAAACGAACGAGATAAACCGAGGGCTCGATGAACTAACAACCAGACAAACGAGTTAAACTAAGGGCTCTGACTAACTAACAAAAAGCTTCTCTTGAAGTGTCACATCATATCTACAACTAGTGCTCTAAGTGTTAGCATTGTTAGAAACTAGTACTCCTACATAACAAAAAATAGTGAAATTTGTACTAGTATATGGCTTTGGTATAAGAAAGAGGCACTTGACAACCTTAGTAGTCCTTTCGCCATGTTGTGGAAATACAGTAATCCCCTAGTAAAATTCTAAAGAGAGTTTATGTTTGAACTGACAGTTTCAAACAGGGTGGAGAGGAGAGGAGAGAGCTAGGCTTTGGCACACATGAGAATGAGAGGAAATGAGAGCCCCCTTTGCCCTCATGCCCTTAGGCACTATATATATAGGCAATGTTATTTACAAGTGGCCCGTTGGTGGAGTTGGATTTTACATGACACTACTCTAGGCACTAGTTAGGGGAAACATGGCCCAGATACCTTATGGGTTCCCCAATAGTAGCCCCTCAGCTATTAGGTTATGGATGGTACTACATGACCTAGTAGAGACCCATATTAGAAGAGGCACAAATACAACTTGAACCCTAGTCGTGAGGATCACTCTTTGCAACCTACACGTGCGTGCCTCACTAAAAACTCTACCCGAAAACCCTATGGGAAAAAAGGACATGGAGAAAAGAGCACGCTCACGACATTGGTCTATACATGTCCTAATTCCTAAAGCTTCTACTCTTAGTGCCTTGATGTTGATTTTCCAGAAATACTCATCTTCGGGCTTTGAATCCTTTGGGCGCCGCTTCTATGACTTAGCTTGTTGGCTTTGCTCAGCACATAGATCTTTGCTTTGAAAACCTTCTCGCTGGAAGCTTTGCTTGATGACATGTTCTTTCTTTAGGGACCCTCATGCCAGGAGCTTCACTTGATGACATGTTCTTTCTCCAGGGACCTTCGTGCTAGTAGCTTTAGTGGATGGTGTGTCCTTTCTCTAGGGACCTTGTCACCGAGAGCTTCACCCATTTCGAGAACTGATGTGGTCATTGTAGTTGATGTAGTCGAAGTAGTCGTACTAGAAGGTTGCTGTGAATCCTCCAAATCTTCTCTCATGTGCCCCAGGTTTTGCCCTTTGGAGTGGCCAGTCCTCCAGTAGCTCCGCTAGCCCCTCTTGGCTGGTGCTCTCGTGACTCTTTAGGCGTGATTGGTGTAGTCGACATACGTAGTAGTAGAAGTAGATGTCTGAGCCAAAGTTGTCGGTGAGCCCCTTGAGCTCCGTGATGAAGGCAAGTCATTGTAGGTGTTCATGTCGAAGGTGTCTACGAAGGCTCTTGAACCATTATAGTGGGTGAAGCCCCTCCAACCAAGGTGTTGGCGGAAACGAGTCGTTGTAGTTCGCCAAAGATGATGGTGAAACCTCCTACCGAAGTGTTTGGTGAAGACAATGTTGGTGTAGACGCTAAAGATATGATGTCTCGATGCCCCTCATGCCAATGTGTTGGCGGAGGCGGTGATGAGGTAGACTTCAAATATTATGGTGAAGCCCCTCATGTCGAAGTGTTGCCGAGAGGCGATGCCAATGTAGATGCCAAAGTAGCCGGTGAAGACCCTCCTGCAAAAGTGTTTTGCAGAGGTGGTGTTGGTGTAGACATCGAAGATGTCGGTGAAGTTCTCCTTGCGGAAGGGCGGAGATGTTCCCCTTTGTCACGTTTGTCAATTGCCTCTATGGCCCAGGCTAAGAGACAAACTACAATTGATAGGTGCACTGGAATTGCAGACAACGTCATTCTACCTGTCAAATTCAAAAGGTTCCCCTTGCACTGAAATTGATTCTTTCTTTTTTATTTCTTTATTTACAATGGACGAAGAAGCTTTTGATACATCTCCAACAATTTCCTAGTACCACTCTTTACATATCCCCATAAAACAGTGGTGTGGAAGGAGATAGAGTTATTTCCTTTTAATCTAGCAGTCTCTATTAACCCCAATTTCTTTGCCACAAAAAACTATTAGAACGTCAATAAGGGTCTGCTTGGGTCACCGAACTAAAGTTTAGTCCGTTGTTGGATAACAAATTAAACATGGACTAATTTAAAATTTCCATTTTTAATAGGTTTTACTCATCAATTAGTCTCTATTAGTTTTCTAATCCATAATTAGTTCATGTTTAGGCCTTCAATTTGGCATTCAAATAATGGACTAAAGTTTAGTTTAGTGCATCGAACCCCCCCTAGCGTCAATGCTGCTGCCATCCCTCCCATCATCACCTGTGCTTTGGCCACCACCGTTGCTTATCCTACAATCTTTGATCATTTATTTGACTAATAATTCTTTAATTAATAATAATATAAATTTAATTCAGTTAGATTTTTAATAAAATTACATTGTCTAATAATCATAAATAAACAATATAAAAAACAAATAGTTAAAGCGTACTTCCTCCGTTCGGTATTCTTTTAAGTCAAACAATTTTAAGTTTGACCAAACATATATTAAAAAAAATTATGGTGCATAATTATTATCAGTAGATGAATAGCTAATTAGAATGTCATAATAAACTTATACTTAAAAAAACATTACTAATATTTTTAATAAATCTAGTTTCATTTATGCAGGGAGACCGTGCCCTTGCCGCTGGGTCGTGCTATGCACCGACCTGGGTGGCAGGCAGCATGGCGTCAACCAGTTTTTCACCTTCCTGTCTGCGCCGGTCCACTTTCATGCGTATGTGTATGGCCCAATTATCACGTCTGACCACTGTCTTTCTGCATGCATGCATGATGCCTAGGAAAGCGAGCCAAATATTTCTCCAAAGTTTTAAAACTGTAGCTGTTAAACTAAGAATTGAAATTAAATTTTGATTTCACCATTGTGTTTGTTAGGCCAGTCTCAATGCTGAGTTTCACTATACGGTTTCCAAAACGCCACATCAGCTAAAGCGGGATGAAATAATGAATGAAACTAGCATTCACAATGCAGGGTTTCATTTCACCAATTCCAAAACTAAGTAAAGCATTTAATTGTTGTAGAATGATGGGATCATATGCACCCATTGCTCGTGTAGTCATTCACACACAGAAATAAGATAAACTGGAATACCAGGACTGCATACGCATGTTCATATAATCGGAATAACAGGACTGCATACGAAGTAAGACAACTACAGCACTGCATATTCCAAAGTGACAGACAACAGGATGATTCACTGGAATACATAGATAACCAAGATGATTCATCACTGGAACTAAGATAGTTGAAAAAAAAGTTCAGATAGCCTTCAGCCTTGCACACGGCCTCTCACTGGTTCTTCTCACAAGACAGACATCTGCACCCCATAGGTTTCACATAGTTGCTTTCATCCTGCAGAAACAAAAAACACATTATTACACTATGTCCATGTCTCTCTGTACATGTCAATAGCAATCTGGTATTCTAATGACAACACAAGCAAAGCTAGTTAGCTGTTGTTTTTCTCAACACACAAGTGAGTTGCTTGTCATTAAAGATAAAAAACAGTATAAGAAACCCATAACATCAAACACACACTCCAGCGCATTCTTAATTAGCTGTTGTTGTCATGTTCTGTTTTCTTTATTGCTAAATTGCCCAGTTTTTAGTGATTAGTGAATAATGGGCTGATCTCTTTTTTTTCTTTAGCCCTGTTAGTTACATGGCTCTTCCAGTTTCTTCTTATATAGTAGCATCATTTTTGTATCTTTATGATCGATAATGTGCAATGTTACCTGGGTTCCTGAACAAATCTATCTGGTTATGAAATGCTTATTGACCTTTTTTGCTCTTCCTGCAGCTCCAGCAGTGAAAGTTTCAGGTGTAAATGGTGTACTTTATGTTGTGGAACCTATGGATGCATGCAGTCCATTGAGAACAAAAGCGATCAAAGGCTCTGTCTCACCATTTGCGTTGGTTATAAGAGGCAGATGCCAATTCGATGACAAAGTTAGAAATGCACAGAATGCTGGATTCAAGGCTGCTGTAGTATATGACAATGAAGACAACGGCGTCCTTGTTTCAAGTAATGATTCAGACATCATTTTTTTTTACCATAGCAGTTACATGTTATCCTTTATCAGTGCGCATAAAGGGGTGTTGCTCTATAAGGATTTGAGTATTTCTTGTCCATAATGCTGCAAGTCATTATAAACTGTTGAGAAGAGGAAAAGTAATTTTGCAAAGCATCTCTAAACTATTAGATTAATTTCATTGAACCTAAAAGGTAGATAACTGAAGTTATCAAACTTAATGGTAAATTTTTTACCATTTAGAGTACTTGGTGAGTGCATATATTTGCAATTAATTAAGCAAGGATTATTGCAGTGGCTGGAAGCTCGTCTGGAGTCCACATATATGCAGTGTTCGTCTCTAAGGCATCAGGGGAGGAGCTGAAGAAATATTCAGGTCAAACTGATGCAGAGTTGTGGATAATAGCAACATATGAGAACTCAGCTTGGTCAATCATGGCAATTTCATTTATATCACTGCTTGCTATGTCTGCTATCCTAGCTGCTTGTTTCTTTGTGCGGAGACACCAGATAAGACGGGACAGGGCTCGACTTCCCCAAGCTCGGGAGTTCCATGGAATGAGCAGTCAATTAGTTAAAGCAATGCCAAGTCTTATTTTCACAAAAGTGCAAGAAGACAACTGTACATCAGCAACATGCGCCATTTGCTTGGAAGACTACAGTGTTGGAGAAAAACTAAGAGTGCTACCTTGTCGACACAGTATGTTTCTCACACATCTATTTAACTGATGTTTGGGAGTTTGTGGTCTATTCATTTTATATGTGAGCTGAATCTGGCTTGCTAGCCATTACTGTCCAAAAATGCCATTGCTTGTCCAAAAGCGTCAAGTTAGTAATATTTGTGAACTAAAGTGCTGCCTAGACAGATTAATGAACTAAAGTGAACTAAAGTACTAGATTCATCAAGGAAACTACTTTCACATATATAGTGCTGCCTAGACAGATTAATGAACTAAAGTGCTGCATTCACACTAAAGTGTTGTGCAGTAGCATTCAGGCTGTGGAGTAGACAGATTTGAGAACTAACCTTAGTCAGCAAACAACTTTTCCTCAAGCTTGCGTAATGCCTTGTCTCGGCTAGCCTTTTGATCTTCAGACATGTGACTTGTATCTTGATTAAGTAGGGAATTGTAGACCTCAAACATCTTTGCTTCCTTTTGCTCTTTTGCTGCCTTCAAATTTGCATTTGATATCTGAATCTGTGCTTCCGTGACCTTTTCGCGCTCCACCTTCCGATCTTGCTGCACCTTGATAATTTTCTCAATGTTGTCCCCAAGGATGACAATTCCTTCCATAACATTATCCTTCTTGCGCTTTCCACTGCGCTCAGCCTTCGCTGCTTCTCTACCAATGGGACGTGACTGTTCTTCTGGAACATCAACTATGTTAGTCTTGTCTTTCTCTTTTTCCTCAAACTGTGCACACCATTTGGGCTCCTCTTTCAATATCTTCCACCAATGCACCAACGAAAAACGCTTTCCAAACCTGTTTTCATATATCTTCTGTGCCTCTTCCTCTAGCATGTCATCGGAGTATCCGCTTGTATGCATTTGAGTTATCTTAGTCCAAGCGTCATTGAAATCAGTGATCGATGACTTCAGGCGTGACCAGTGAACCTTCAGTTGGTTTAGTTCCCTTCTACGCTTCCCATTCCCTTTCCTGTTAAACTCCTCAGTGATTTCCTTCCAAAATGTATCATATTTCTGGTCATTACCCCTAATTGGGTCTTTTGAAACATTCAACCAAGCACTGGCCTACAAAATATGAAATAAAAAGTATGAACAAATGAAGTATTGTACCAAACACTGGCCTAAAAAAGAAAAATAAATTTATTTGTTAAATGGTGAATACATTTATTTGTTAAATAGCTTTACTTTGGGGATGTGATGTTTAATTTGATTGATGGAATACACTATGTTTGACAGCCCTAATTAATCGGGCTTGCCTCCTTGCACATACTTAGAGGTGCATACGTAATGAATATCAATGGCTAGATACAATCATGCAAATCACTTTGAAGCGGCTGTTCCCTTTCAAGAGAAGTCAGTAGATGACTTGACCCCACTACAGTCAGGTTGCAGACAGAGAAATAAAAAACACTGGCCTACAAAAATAAAAATAAAAAACTGATCCGTGATTACCAGTCTCGTTTCCTCGTCATGAGTCCAATATCTTTTCTTTACTGCCCTGTTTGCCTCACTATTCTCCCCTTCCTCAATGTCAATATTCACCGTCTCCTTTGCTGAAGTGCCTCATTTCACAGTTTGGGATGTTACTGTTCCATGGGCACTTGGTGGTGCTGGTGGGGATATTGGGTTGAAGCTCATGGTCTGGCCAACAAAATGAAAATTTTCTCCTTGCATGTGTGGGTGCGGCGGATACTGTGGATTTCCAAAAACAAGTTAAGTCCTCCTCGAAGCAGTAAGACATATTGCACATAAAGAGAAAGTACATGCTTTACTATTATATAACGCTATATATAGCATGTAGTTCCTGTCTAGTAAGGAATTGATGCCCAAAATAGTGATTAAACTGTTAGACTGTATGTTCTGTACAGAAAAATTCAGTCACTTTCATATGCATATGTATGTGCTATTGTAGGTATCTACTTGAATATAAAAATTCAGTCACTTTCAAAGATGTCTGAGAGATTCAGTTTAACTCTAAACCAAGTCCTGAACATTTGAATCCAAATAAATCAGATCTACACATGCTCTGAGTTGCAGTAACAAAAGATAACATAGTAGCATGAAGGCTCAGTAACATTTAACAGAGCACACAAACGATATATCATACAAATTGCAGATTAAATTGTAGAGATCAAACAAATCACTATCAGTTCAAACACTTGCAGGCATCTAAATCAACTACTTCTAGGCATCAAAATCAACTAATTACAGGCATCAAAATCAACACATACCATAGATTTGGGGCTTGCTGGTTTCCTTGTACATATGGAAAATTTGGGGGCATGGCACCCAATGCTACTCCTTGCGTTGGCCTCGGCGGCACTCCTACTCCTTGCGGTGGGGATGAAGACGACGCAGCAGGGGCTGGCGCAGGGGAAGAAGATGGAGGGGCCAACGCAGGGGAAGAAGATGGAGGGGCTGGCGGCGCAGAGGGGAAAGTAGGCGGCGGAGGAGAAAATGAAGAAGCCGGCGGCGTAGGAGAGAACGCCGTCTTCATTCCAATGCGGCTGCCTCCGCCCCCTTTCCCTCCTCTGCCTCACCGCCCGGAGCTACGACTAGGATCCATGGCGCTGGATCTAGCGGCCAGGGCGGGATGGGGAAGGAGAACAAGGCACGCACGGGAAGGAGATTGGCGCGTAGGGAAGGAGGAAGAAGAAATCGCGCGGGAGGCGAGAGGAATCGCGCGCGCGGCTGGGGAATCAGGCGGGAAGGAGCGCATCTTCGCGCGTGGAGCATGGGATCGGTGATGAAACTCTTCCCCCCTCAGTGCGGGTGTCGTGCGATTACCGAGTGGTTGGAAACCGAGCTCGCGAGTGTCGTGGCCATGAAACGAACTTGTTCTCTCTCCTCCTCGTTTCATGCAAAAATTGCTCTAGTGCTGATGTGTCACCCTAATTAATGTGCATGACACTCCCATGACCTCCCCATTGAGACTGGCCTTACAGTAAGTCCTTTCAATGAAGATCTCACATGAATATAAAGGGAGCGTACCCATTGCAGAGAGTTCCCGCTCTGTGCGAGGTCTTGAGAAGGGTGTTAGATCTCACATGAATATATTTAGGTAAAATTTTATTAATGAACATTGAAAGCATCTAGGTCCCTAGTTGGGTTTCGGTGATTAATGACAATACGTGATTACTATGACTAACGTGTGTTTTGTAGAGACAATTAAGTTAGGTCATGGTAATGGAGATCGATTGGGCAATAATGGTTGTCATGCCCCTACGATGGAAATCGTTTCGGTTTTCAAAGGATGGACGACAAGGTTAAGGATGGACTAGTTCTAAGTGTCGTTTGGTGTTGAAGAGACACTTAGAGTAGTTTAGGACTTTGTTTTTCCTTTGGCCGTACTATTAAGGGGGGTATGGACGGGTAGCTTGACCTAGGTGAGTCTAGTGGGTTAGGTGTGGTGCACACTTGTCAAATCTAGCACTAGGTAGCTCCTAAATAGCCCTTAGATTAATTGGAGCAAACTTCATCCACATATGATTGAGAGATAGAAATGAATGGAGGGTCAAATGCTGACCAGACGCTGGTTCCAGTGTGACCGGACACTGGCGCAGAGTCCGGTCAGTTCACTTGATCAAGGTGAAATCGTCTGGTGCGACCGGGCGCTGAGAGGTGAGCGACCGGACGCTGGGTGCCAGCGTCTGGCCGACTTCAGTAAGGTTCTATAAAGGGAAAATTGCACAGCGTCCGGTCACAACTTAATCACTCGGTTTCGGGGAGAACAGACCGGAGCGTCCGGTCAACATGACCGGAGCGTCTAGTCACCCCGTAGAGACACATAACGGTTCATTTTGAACACGGGTGTATAAATACTTCCTCCATTCGTATGAGGGGGTACTTTTGCTCATTTCAACAGCTGAGAAATACCCTTGAAAGTGCCCAGAAGAGCAAGGTCCTAGTGAGGTGATTGAGATTTGAGAATCCAAGAGTGAGACCTCATTAGTGAAAGCAAGAGTAGCAAAGTGTGCATCCACCCTTCTCATTAGGGTTGTCGTGGTCAAGTGAGAGTTCGTGCTTGTTACTCTTGGTGATCGCCATCACCTAGATGGCTTGGTGGTGATTGGGAGCTTGGTGATCATTCGGTGGAGCTTGTGGATGACCCAACTCAAGTTGTGAGCGGTTGTGGGTGATTCACCGCGACGGAGTGTCAAAGAATCAACCCATAGAGAGCACTTGATCCTTGCGTGGATCAAGGGGGAGCTACACCCTTGCACGGGTGCTCCAACGAGGACTAGTGGGGAGTGGCGACTCTCTGATACCTTGGCAAAACATCGCCGCGTTCCTCCTTCTCTCTTTACTTTGAGCATTTACTTTGAACAATTCAATTCTTATCTTTACATTCATAGAATTGCTATGCTAGAGTAGGATTAGAATTTAGGTTGCAAGACTTTTTGTGCGGTAGAATATTAGAAATACTTTCTAGGCACAAGGGGTGAAGTGGGCTAACCGTAGGGTTTAATTATTGCAAAGAAATTTAGAATTAGCCCAATTCACCCCCCCCCCCCTCTCTTGGGCATCTTGATCCTTTCAATTGGTATTAGAGCCTCATGCTCACGTATTTAGGCTTAAACGCCTAGAAAAAGATGTCTCACGGGGATGGACCTCCTCCTATCTTTGAGGGGGATGATTTTCCTTATTAGGAAATCTGCATGGAGGCGTATTTAGAAGCTTTAGATGTTGGAATACTTAGAGCCGCCTCACAAGGATTCTCAAAACCTCGGGATCCCACGCACCTTCAAGGCGATGAAGTAACTATGCGAAATGGAATGTAAAGGCTCAAAACACTCTCTTTAGAGGCCTTTGCAAAGATGTTTTAATCGGGTGAGGAACCACAAAGATGCCCATGCACTATGGTCGGATATTTGTGCGCTCCATGAGGGAACAAAGTGAGCATGAGGAACGCTATCATCTTGTCATGAAAAAGCTAAATTCATTTGAAATGTTTCCTAAAGAGAGTGCTAATGAAATATACTCACGCTTGAATGTTCTTGTAGAGGAAGTCAATGGGCTTGGACTTACTCAAATGCAACCATCCGATGTTGTAAGAAAAATCTTGAGTGTCCTCCCCATTGACAAATATAGCCATATTGTAACCATGCTTCATCAAGGTAATCTTTCCACCGCTATACTGACTCAAATCTTAGGAAAGATCAATGCTCATGAGATGTACATGCACATCACACCACAAGATGGCTCATCCTCTACTAAGAAGAAAGACAAGGAATTAGCATTCAAAGCTAGCCAAGAGAAGGGCAAAGTAAGGCTTGAGTATGAAAGCTCTAGTGATGATAAAATTGATGATGCAAGTCTTGCTCTCATGGTGAGAAGAACCGTCAAGATGCTAAAGAAGCTTAACAAGAGTGGCATCAAGTTTGATGGCAAGAAAAAGTTCTTCACTAGCACAAGAAGGAAGCCAATCTTAGAGATGGATTGCTACAATTATGGAGAACTTGGTCATCTAGCACATCAATGCACTAAGCCCAAGAAAGACAAGTACAAGAACAAGTACAAGGGCAAAAAAGATGAATCAAGCAATGAAGATAAAGATGAGAAGAATAAGAATAAGCCATACAAGAAGAAAGATGGCAAGAAAAAGGACTTCCACAAAAAGAAGAAGAATGGGAAAGCATACATCATCGGTGATTGGCTCACAGACATTGATTCATCAAGTTGCTCATCCGATGATGATAATGATAATGAGAAGGTGGCTGCCATTGTGATTGACTCTTCATCATCTTCACCGACACCACCTCCATCATCCTCTACACACCTATGCTTTATGGACAAAGGTGAACGCAAGGTATCAAATGATGATGATAGTAGTGGTGATGATCATGCTAATAATGATGATAGTGATAGTGATAGTGATAGTGATAGTGATGATGATGAATATGAAACACCTTCATATGATGATCTTGTTAAATTGCTAAATCAATATACTAAGATCATTAGAAATACTAGAGCTAAGAATGACAAGCTAGAAGCTAAGAATGGTTCTCTTTTAGCTAAATGTGATATAGCCGAAAAGGCTAGTGTTGAGCTTAGAGAAGCAAATGATGCTATGTCATCCAAACTCAAGGAGCTCAGATCTTCTAAGAAAGAGCTTAAAGAAAAACATGATAAACTTTAGAGGATACACAATGAGCTCATCACTAGCCACAATATGCTAAAAGAAGAATATACTACTCTTAAGATTAATCATGATAATCTTGTCATTGCTCAAGAATTTTTATCCAATGAGCCACATGATGCTACTAACGATGTTGTTAAGATTGATATAGCTACATCATGTGATGATTTGATCATTGAGAGCATTGAGCAAAGTTCTAGTAGCAAGGGCAAGCAAGTGGTTGAGACCGATAATTATGACGAGTATTTTAAGCTCAATAATGATAATGAAAAGCTCAAGAAAGATCTTGAAGAGATCAAAAGCCAAGCTCGCGAGTACGAATCGAGGCCAAGCCTCAGAAGTGACAGTTGGTAGTTGATTCTTGTCAGTGTAGTTGTTCTTTTTAGCTTCATCAGATGGCTCATGTCAAGAATGTCGGAGGTGGTCCCGGTGATGAGGATCCGAGGCCCCCGCCTCGCTTGCCTGTAGATGCAAAAGGCAAGGCGATGAAGAAGCTAGCGACGAAGAAGCGCAAGTACCTTGATGCAGACACAGCGAGAGCAACCGTAGTTGCAGAGGCCATAGACCGCACAGAGAGAGGAGGTGCCCAGAGTGGTGTAGTCATAGTAGATCAGCTTTCACCAGCTCAGAGGGCCGCTGTCCAGGAGGTTGAGCGTCGTCATGGTGGTCCAGCTGGAACAGCCATTGTTGGAGGATGGTGTGTCGCTATAGATGAGAGTTAGTCTCAGGGGCAGCCACAGCAGCAGCCACAGCCAGCAGAGCAGACTCAGGAGGGAGAGCAGGCCGAGGAGACAGAGCAGGCACCTCAGCCATGGTTATGCCGCTCTGGTCATACCCGTGCTCTAGTCACACCATGGACAAAGACACAGTGGAGGGGTTCTCATCCGCCTCCTAGACCACAGGGTCCGCCTCCAGTGACTCATCTAGATTTGAGGGCCGCCACGGCCAAGCAGGTGCAATAGCTCAGATTTGTGGAGTTTGAGGAGTGGTTCCCGCCTAGGAGGGATGAGCGTGCATCTGAGGGCTTCTACACACCACTGCAGGATGATTTTTATAATGCATATCTTAACAGTGGGGCTGCATTCAGATCTCAGAGGGTGTGCAACATTGAGTCCATTGTAGCAATAGTTGGAGAGCATATTTGCCCTTACCTATCTTACTTGCCAGGGCTGACAGACTTACTCAGATGGACTGGCTTATGTGTTCCATCTTGGGTCCGTGAGTTCTATGCTACACTTTGGATTGACCCGCAACACAGATTTATACACTTTGCATTCAGAGGCAGAGATTACAGGCTGATGAGCTTTAGGGTTAGGGAGATTCTTAGGCTTTAGGAGCAGCCCATCTGACTACATGAGGTTTGCTATGGTCAGACAGCGCCTCCCAAATGCCCTCATGGCGGTCTTGTGCCCCCTACTGATTTGGTCCGCCATTGCTTCACAAAGCCATTTGGCGAGGGATCGAGTAGGACCCCCAGTGACCTCACTCCTATAGCTAGAGTGCTTGATGCTATCATGAGGAGGACCCTACTTCCGAGGATGGGATATCGCAAGGGCTAGACTCGCATTCAGCTATGACTTCTGAACTCTCTGATGCAGCAGACTGTGTTTGACATTTGGGATCTCATACTATCAGAGATGGAGGATACTATTGCAGAGGGGTTCAGAGGTCACCGATAGTTGCCCTATGCTCACTGGATTACATTCTTAATTCATAGAGCAGTTATAGTGAGGCCACCTGAGATGCTAGCAGAGTACAGTGGTGCTACTACAGAGTTTCCTGCCTATAACATGACTCAGATGCTCCGTCACAGCAGGCCGAGTGCACCTAGCCAGTCATGCCGTCGCCTAGAGGTGCCTGAGACTGCAACCCAGCAGGATGAGACCATCAGGGGCATAGCAGCTATAGAGGAGGAGCTGTTAGATGCTCAGTAGGAGGGGATGGTCGAGAGCGACCCCAGTGACAGTACTGATGATGACTACCAGGACATCCCTCAGATGCCTCCATGACGACATGACCATGAGGCCGGTAGCTCCAGTTCGGCTCCACCTGCACCGCAGACAGATCCCGCTCTACTTGCTACACTTGAGCAGATGAGGCAGGATCAGGCTCGCCAGGCCTAGGAGATCGCTGCTACATTTGCTCAGTTTCAAGCCAGACAGGATGAATTCCAGCGACAGCAGCAAACAATCCAGCAGCAGCAACAGGCTATACAGCAGTAGCAGCAGGCCATGCATCAGCAGCAGCTTCTCATGCAGCAGCAGTTACTCGGATTTATGCAGCATGTTGTGACAGCTATTGGGGCTCCTCCGCCACAGCCTTAACCTCAGCTTGGCCAGCCTACCACCACGATAGTGACTCCATCTATATAGCCCAGTGGGCTTCAGAGTCAGGGATAGCCAGCACATAGTTTCCTTCACCTACAGAGTAGGTGTCCTAGTGGTTTGCTTTGCCAGTGGCAGCCCCGCAGTTCACACCTCTTCATACGGGCTTCGCTCCGCCTCAGAGTTTGTCAGTGCCCACCCCAGTTTCTAGGAGCCTTGGTGCTTCATTCAGTGAGTTAACAGGGCAGCCGACACCGCCATATCTACATGTCCCTAGTCCTTCCACAGTTGCTCCTATTACTAGGACTACTATAGAGACGCTCCCATCTTCAGTTGCATCATCAGAGCAGGCATCGCTAGTTCTAGATTCGACCCAGACTGCTTCAGCGTCGCTTCCAGCCACAAAGGGTCAGACTACAAGAGCTCAGGATCAGATGATGGTGGCACACAGTTCTAGCTCGCTCCTCGCACCTCAGCGCCCGACTCATCCGCTGCAGCCCCGCCGACCGACCCTTAGGTTTTGGTGTTTGACGCCAAAGGGGGAGAGGGATCGAGTATGCTAGACTTAGGGAGAGCGATTCATTTAGAGGGAGTTTATCTATTATATTTGGTTTTTTATATGTGATACACTATTATGCATTCGTGTGTTTACTTTCATGCATCGAACCATATTTATGTGATAGTGATATCTATGTGATCGTGATATTATGTGATATGTGACATGTGTGCTCTCTACTTTGAATTATTTATATGTCATATCACTTGTGTTATGCTCATTTGCTTTGCTTCCGCATTTTTACTCCGATGCAAATGAGCTTTATTACTTGTACTCATGCTTATTTCATATCTATTGAGTACATTATGTTGGCTTGGGTCATATAAGCTTGCCCAACTCTTTTGTTCTTATTGCTAAAAGCTTATATGAACCAAGAATGTTAAAAACCTCAACTCTTTCACATACTCGAGCTGGTATTGTCATCAATCACCAAAAAGGGGGAGATTGAAAGCATCTAGGCCCCTAGTTGGGTTTCGGTGATTAATGACAATACGTGATTACTATGACTAACGTGTGTTTTGTAGAGGCAATTAAGTTAGGTCATGGTAATGGAGATCGATTGGGCAATAATGGTTGTTATGCCCCTACGATGGAAATCATTTCGGTTTTCAAAGGATGGACGACAAGGTTAATGATGGACTAGTTCTAAGTGTCGTTTGGTGTTGAAGAGACACTTAGAGTAGTTTAGGACTTTGTTTTTCCTTTGACCGTACTATTAAGGGGGGTATGGACGGGTAGCTTGACCTAGGTGAGTCTACTGCATTCGGTGTGGTGCACACTTATCAAATCTAGCACTAGGTAGCTCCTAAATAGCCCTTAGATCAATTGGAGCAAACTTCACTCACATATGATTGAGAGTTGGAAGTGAATGGAGGGTCAAATGCTGATCGGATGCTGGTTCCGGTGTGACCGGATGCTGGCGCAGAGTCCGGTCAGTTCATTTGATCAAGGTGAAATCATCTAATGCGACCGGACGCTGAGAGGTGAGTGACCGGACGCTGGGTGCCTGTGTCCGATCGACTCCAGTAAGATTCTAGAGAGGGAAAATCGTGACCGAATGCGTCCGATCACAACTTAATCACTCGGTTTTAGGGAGAACTGACCGGAGCGTCTGGTCAACATGACCGGAGCGGCCAGTCACCCCGCAGAGGCACATAACGGTTCGTTTTGAACACGGGCATATAAATACTTCCTCCATTCGTTTGAGGGGGTACTTTTGCTCATTCCAACAGCTGAGAAACACCCTTGAGAGTGCCAAGAAGAGCAGGGTCCTAGTGAGGTGATTGAGATTTGAGAATCCAAGAGTGAGACCTCATTAGTGAAAGCAAGAGTAGTAAAGTGTGCATCCACCCTTCTCATTAGGCTTGTCGTGGTCAAGTGAGAGTTCGTGCTTGTTACTCTTGGTGATCGCCATCACCTAGACGGCTTGGTGGTGATTGGGAGCTTGGTGATCATCCGACGGAGCTTGTGGATAACCCAACTCAAGTTGTGAGCAGTTGTGGGTAATTCACCATGATGGAGTGTCAAAGAATCAACCCATAGAGAGCACTTGATTCTTGCGCGGATCAAGGGGGAGCTACACCCTTGCACGGATGCTCCAACGAGGACAAGTGGGGAGTGGCGACTCTTCGATACCTCGGCAAAACATCGTCGCGTTCCTCCTTCTCTCTTTACTTTGAGCAATTCAATTCTTGTCTTTACATTTATAGAATTGTCATGCTAGAGTAGGATTGGAACGTAGGTTGTAAGACTTTTTGTGTGGTAGAACATTAGAAACACTTTCTAGGCACAAGGGGTGAAGTGGGCTAACCGTAGAGTTTAATTATTGCAAAGAAATTTAGAATTAGCCCAATTCACCCCCTGCTCTTGGGCATCTTGATCCTTTCAAACATTAATCTTATGAAGATAGAACATATTTATTTTATTAAGAGGAGACGATGTTCTAGATTTCAGATAAGATGTTCCGCCTTCATAAGACAAATATTCTAAATTCAGAAAAACAGTATACCATATTGAGAATAAAAATATTCTAGGGAATGATATTATAGTATCCATGACAATATAAAAAATAACAAGAACTATAACATATATAGAAATAAATAAATAACATAACATAAATAGAAGCAAAAATAATAAAAGATAGAACAAAGCATAAGGAAAACAAAAGAATAAAAATAAAGACCACATAATAGCAGAATAAAAGAACATCACATGAATAATAATTGAATACATAAAATATATCATAATACATTACATGCATACTACGTGAACATTACATAATATATCCTAAAACATTATATGTATATTACATGAACATCACAAAAAAACATCCAAACATTACGTGCATACTACATGAACTTCACAAAGTACATCATACAACATCGTATGTATACTAAATGAATATCACAAAAAATATCAAACATCACATGTATACTACGTGAACATCACATACATGACATGAAATTTAGAAAATAACAAAGTAAAAAATAAATTAATAAATTTAATAAAGTAACAAAGAATAAAATAAAAATAAAACATGAATAATAAATACTAAACATATAGGAAAAAAGCTTAAGTAAGAAAGAGAAAAAAATTAAAAAAAATTGAGTCGTTGTAGTTCGTCGAAGATGATGGTGAAGCCTCCTGCCTAAGTGTTTGGCGGAGACAATGTTGATGTAGACGCCAAAGATGTCGAAGCCTCTCATCCCAAAGTGTTGGTGGAGGTGGTGCTGAGGTAGACACAAAAGATTATGGTGAAGCCCTGTTGACATAAAAATGTGGCGATGTGATCAACACACAGCAAGCCGGAAGATCTAAGTGAATCAAGATCAGAGATCTGCTTGGCTTCAACACAGAACCAGCCGATTCTGAAAAAACCCAACGATGTGCCAGTCAAATTGACCTGCAATTGACAAGGAGAGAAAATCTTATCAGTAATTTAAGGTGGAACATGTCGGTGTTGCACCAAACAATTCTAAATGTACGGCTAAATAGTCGATTCAACGAGGCTATCGACTAAATAGTCGATATCCGGCGTATCCATAAGAAACGATACAAGAAAGCATCATCGACTAAATAGAACATGATTGATATAAAGTGTTGAGCCGATAAGTTTGATGAAAAGAGTATAGCATGTGAACAAGTCGACCGTCTAATATAAATGAATCTACAAATATTTTGAATCTAATCTATTATCATCAACAGTGAGGTTCGATCGGATCGATACAGCTATGATAATAATGATAAACTAAAGTCGAAGAATCTATAACATCTACATGTCGATAGATTCATGAAAACATGCTATATGCGTGAGAGTATAGGTAAATCGACTAAAATAGCCAATGCGGCCATAGCAAACAAATAAAGTACATATCTTGATCATGAACAAGACCACTAATCGATAATTTCTAATCTAAAGTCTTACCAGTGAGGTTCGACCGGATCGATACAGCTATGATAGTGTCATTAGATTAGATCTCATTATCTAGTAAGTTTATTCAAGATTGAAACATGTCTTTGAATACATACTATGTTTGATTGGAATAGAAATAAAACAACCGATCTAGCGGAATTAAGCCATCAATTATAAAATTTAAAGCGTGATCAGACTAGAAGACGACCAATTAAAATGATACGATGTTGATCTATCTCTATCTCAATCAGATGATTTGTTATAATTAATAAAACATTAATTATAACAAGATCGATAACTAGTGAATCAACCAAAAGTAGCAAGAAAAATCTTACTAATCTCAACAGATTCGATAACTGGTGATATTGTGTTAAATAACAAATTATCTAACACAAAATCGATGACTTTGATCTATATTATGATTCGTAAAAGATCAATCAACTGATGCAGCCTTACAAACTACGATACAGATCGATAACTAACTTATATTATGGCTCATAAAAGATCAAACAGCTGATGCAGCTTTACAAGCACAATACAAGTCGTGACGGTACTCACAAGCAAGCTGGAGGTCGATCAGTGGATGTAGCCCTGTTTGTTGAAGAACTCGTCGAGATCTACAGTACTCCTACTCCTAATGCAATGGCAAAAACCGAAAAGATTATATTGATTGTGTGTTCGTCCCTTTTTATAATAACTAGGGTCTAATATTTATACACAGAACCTAAACATGAATCCTACTCAATACATCTCATTACAATTCTTGAATAAAAGAAAACTTCCTAACTCAATAATAACTTGGACCCTAATTTTTCATATTCGTAGAGTCCGACACGTCTCCCTGACGCCATTCAAGTATAGCCCATTGACGCCGTCTGCTGACGTCATCCATAAAATAGCCAATTTTAACATTACATCTAAATCAGCTGATACCGATTCTTATCTAATCGATCCCTTGATGACACAATCCTGAAAGTTTCGAGTTCCCACGTTCTTTTTCTTCCCAAATTTTGGTGTAAACAAGTCCCTCGTGCCGAAGTATTATAGGAGATGATGTTGATATAGATGCCAAAGTAGTAGGTGAAGACCCTCTTGCAAAAGTGTTTTGTGGAGGTGGTGTTGGTGTAGACACAAAAGATGTCAGTGAAGTTCCCCTTGCCGAAGGGCAGAGAAGTGTCGTAAAAATGCGCCTAAGTTGAGAGGGTGAATTTTCAGGGACTTAGGTTAAGCGTTGTAGCTTCATCAAATACTCAACTTGCTAGCAAGTTTTTCGACACTCGGGGAGACATTGAATTTCTATTTCGTGTAAAAGATGGTTAGTCATTTCATATAATGGTGTAACAAATGAGGGTAGCACAAAGCTTTAGCTTCGCGTCCTGATGCCCGTGTATTTTAGGGACTTCTTTAGGGATTTTTGGAGCCTTAGTCCACTTCATTCATTTTGGCCTAGGCCATGCAACACAATGCACTTATGTAATGTACTCCCTCTGTCCAAAATAAGTGTTATTTTCAAATCCTGAGGAGTTATTTTTTTACTTTGACTAAATATATAAAAAACATTAATATTTATAGTATATAATTAGTATGCATTGAATTTATTTTCATAATAAAACTTATTTAAAGATCAAATAATTTTCTATAAATATAGTTAAACTAAAAAAGTTCAACCGGCACAAATACTACAGCGGAGACGAATGCAATTTAGCTCGCGTGCTAGTTCAGCCGGCGACGGCGATCTCGAGAACCCCTGGAACACTCTCAGGTTGCGTTCCTTTCAGACGTGCCACGAGACAAGCAACACCAGACTGTGAAAGCCTTTCCGAAGGTCAACCTGCCACTCATCTCTCAGACGCAGCTTGTGTTTTATTTTGGGCTTGTGCTTTTTTTTTTGTTTTCTTTCACGTTCTTAGCTGTCACTTCCGGCCTGTCGGTCCGGAACCGGAAGTAATGTGTTCTCTCACTACGCCGACTGGTGGTGTTTTATAATAATTGTTTTTCTCTTTCGATCATGCAATACAAATTAAAACTCTTGCCGTCCTTTTTTAAAAAAGAAAAGTAAATATCCAAGGTTTTGTACTTTATAATGCACCAAACTTAGGTGCCTTTGGCGTTAATTTAAGGTGCTGACGATCATGCACCAAACTTTAATGTCCCATGTTTCTAGGGATTTTTTTTTATTGAGTATAATTTAGACGCACATAACCCACACACTATACTTACACCACACGTCTTAAAAAAATGGTGCGACAACTAGGATTTGAACCCTGATCTATAGCGTATCACTGGACAGATCTACCACTGGACCACACCTGAACCTGTCTAAATTATTATTATAACTTATGGAACGTTTTCCATCTAAACAGCCGTGGACTTCCAGTTCTGTTGAGCAGTAAATTTAGCGTGGGCCGGCCTGTATTCAACCCACTCCAGACCAGCCTTACCAGGCTTACGCTGGCCTGACCTGAGCTCCATGGCAAGAGTTGGCCCAGAGTTGCTTAGCTATGGTGTCTGGCGTCCATGGCTAGGTCCATAGCTAGGCAGCGGTCAGGTCTCCAGGATTCGGTTCCTCGAGGGGGACGCGGACACCAAATTCTTCCAAATGCAAGCTTGTCACAGGAAGCGGAAAAGCTATATCCCAACCTTAGAGCAACAAGATCGCACCTTCACAACGGAGGAGGCCAAGTCGGGGCAGTTTCCGAGTACTACGACGCCTTGCTTGGCAAGCGCTTCGTGCGCCAGCACCGCTTAGATCTGCAGCGCCTGGACCTGCCGTGCCTTGACCTGCAGGGCCTCGTCGCACCATTCACTGAGCAGGAAATTCACTGGGCAGATTGTCAAGACCACCCCAGGGCCGGATGGATTTCCGGGGATATTCTTTCAGGTTGCTTGGCCAATCGTGAAGGTTGACATCGTCAATGTCTCTCAGGTTGCTCCTAGGCCAGTTTTGGCATACTTGGCACCCAGCAGCATAAACCGGCCCATGCCTGTTTTGACAGAAGGGCCACGGTGGCTAGTAGAAAGATTCGAAGCCAACTCAAGATTTTCAATTGGAAAACTTAAATTATGTGTGGAATAAGTTTTTGACTAGGATAAGACCACCCATTTTATTTATACGAGAGGATCATGGGCAATTGAGAGATCAATCTATCCGATAATGAAAAACACATGTCTACCTTACTTTTTACACAAACCATAGATTTTTTAACCCCTTGCTATCTAGCACTTCAATTGACTAATCGATACTGAGCCCAGCCCCACCCCAACCCTAGCGCCCTTGGCGGCGTCCCTGCCGCCGCCGCCGGAGCCGCCACCCTCCACCTCCCCGCCTCCCTCCCCTCCCCTTCCTAGATCCGTTCTCCCTGCCCTCCTCCTCACCCGCACGCCTTCCTAGAGCAGGAGGGCCTTTTCCCCACCCACAGCAGCAGCCGCCGCTGGCCGCCAGCCCGACACCGCCGCCCTCCGCCACCCCACCACACCACCAGCCCCTACCTGGATCCATTTCCACCTCCCCTCCTCCTCACCCGAGTGCGGGTGCGTGCGTCAGCATGGCAAGGCCGCCTGAAAGGTTCTTGTTTGGTTTTGGTAATTGAGTGACAAGCTTAGATGGACTAATATGTGTTTGAGTGAGATACACGGGTGATTAGTCCACAGGTACTTGTGTGAGCAACTCATGCCATGACAGTAAAGATGGCTTGGATTTGTTGCAAGGCTCACACATGTGATGAAGGAGCTCATTGCATATGAGACATGACATGGAGTCATGTGATCAAGGTGGAGAAGATCAAGACAAGATTTGGCTCAACGGATCGGTTGCAAGAGTGAAGGGCAAGTTGAGTGATGACTTGGCGCCGATGGACCGAGGCAACGATGAAGAGCAAGTGAAGTCAAGATCGATGAACCAATACGGTCACGTGATGATATGAAGTGGATCATATCATTTGGTGTTTGGTTGGTGCATGTGTTGCATCGACATCGAAGGAGATGGAATGGAATGTGCAAGGTAAAGGTATATTTGTAGGGCATTTCATTTCACCGATAAAAGGTTGTGTAGAGAAGTGCATGACTGGATTTAGGATAGATGGCCGTACTATTAAGAGGGACAAACTTGTTTGCATATCAGTCATCTAGTGCCACTTGAGCGATCTAACTTTGCATACGTGTTAGCATCAAGTGGCATGGTGTAAAGAGTGACTAATCCTTTGGGAAATATTTGTGAAAAGCTAATACACGTGCACATGGTGGTGATCACTTGGTGGTGTTAGCACATTTGCAAAGGTGAAGAAGTTGGTGAAGAAGAGGAGGCGAAACTGGGCTTAGGCTGCTGCCCTAGGGGTGCCACCCCTAGTTGTCCGGTGCATCGCCACCCTAGTGACGGTGCCCGGCTAGACAAGGCCAAGAAGGAGGTGTCGTGGTGGCACCGTCTCTGCCTTGGCGGTGGCACCGCCCTCGTGTGTCCGGTGACCGTTTGGTAGTGGCCGAGAGCGCGCAGATGAACTGGGGCACCGCCAGTGGCGGTGTGCATCGCTAGGGTTTGTCCGGGGCAACCGTCGTGGGCACCACCACTTTTTAGCTAAGAGCGAGGGAGCAGGGCTAGTCAATGCCATGGTGATGGCAGTGCACCACCCTAAATTTCTAGAGAGTGGGTGTTTCGGGGGCTTGGCTGGTGGTCACTGCCACCCCTAGGGCGGTGCCACCACCACCCCTGTTCGGTGCCCAAGTTTGATCCAACTAGCCGTTGAGGTGACCGTTGGAGCGGGGCACCGCCCTGTCTGGTGCCAAGCATCGACCAGTCCGATGCCCTCGCAGAGAAGGGAATCTTTAGAGCAATGACTCTATTTCGTGTGGGGGCTTATAAATACCCCCTTGGCTGGCCTTGGGCTGGTTGTTGAGCACCCTTAAGCCTCGGTGGCTTGTGTAGGTGTGCTTGGATGCCCTCTAACTCACTTGTGCTTGCAAGAGTGTGATCCGATTGCGAGTGAGTGTGATTCTAGTGTGTTGCATCGTGAGGTTGCATCGAGTGGTACTAGATGATCGAGTTGCAAGCTGGTGGTGCTTGTTACTCTTAGAGTTTGCCACCTCCTAGACGGCTTGGTGGCTTGTGCTCTGTTGAAGCACGCGAGAAGATTGTGCGATGCTCCGGAGGAGGATTTGTGAGAAGGATTGTGCTCACCCCGTGGTGATCGCGAAGAGCAACTCTAGTTGAGCGTATCATTGAGCTACCCTCACTTTTGGGGTAGGTTCTTGCAGTGCCCGACGTGCGGGCTTAGCGGGTGATGCCAATTAGACGCCGAACCACCAAGGGAGCGGTCGACACAACGGGTACGTAGCTTGGTGGCAACCAAGTGAACCTTGGGAGAAAATCACCGTGTCAACATTGTCTTCATCATCTTTAGGGTGGTTTGTATTCCGCGCAACACAAGCTTGTATTTACATTTTATACATTGTGCTTGTGTAGTTGCTCTTGTAATTAGTTAGCTTGTATAGCTTGCTAGTTACCTTCTTGCTTGTGTAGCATAGAAGTATCTCCCTTGCGTGACTAATTTAGTTTGAGTAACCTTGTTAGTCATATTGCTTAGTTTGTATAGCTAAGTAATTTATGCTATCTAATTTGGCTTGTGTAGCCTTGTTATTGAGCATTGCTAGTGAGCTTAGGTGGTTTTGTGCTTTTACTTACTAGATTATGCAGGTGCTCTCCGGTTTGCTTAAAGTACTAGTTATATAGGTTTGTGTGACATTGCAAGCTAGAATTGGATAAGTGAGCACTAGCTAGCCCGACACCTTTGTTGCCTCTTTAGGATCTTTATAAGGTGCTTATGAACTTAGTTAGAGGGTTGTAGTCTTGGCTAGACCGATAGTTTTAATACCACATTTGTTTTGGTTAGCCGACGCGATTAATTTTAGAAAGAACTATTCACCCCCTCTAGTCCACCATCTCGACCCTACACCGCCACCGCCGCCCACTGTGGGCATCGAAGCTAGTGCGCATGGTGCTTTTGACCTAGTGCCGGCGGTCGTGGGGAGTGGTGCTGGTGCCCCGCTGCCGCCCGACCCTCCTCACCCTCGCGCGGATGCCTACGCTAGGGAGCGCGTGCCTCAGCCACCGCCGGCTCCTGCGACATCTCCTCGGCATAGGGCAAGGAGTTGGATCCTGACCCCGACCCCCTCGTCATCCTCCAGCCACCAGCGTGCAACCCTTCCAGATCTGCCCCATCACCAGCCGTCCCTCCCCTTCAGCACCTAGATCCACCCCCACTGTCGCTCGATCTACCCATTGATGGGTGCCCCTCTAGCGCTCACCCAGGGGTCGGCAAGATCAAGGCCTTTGTCGCGCCACTGCCCGAGCCCGGCTTACGTAGGGCAGGTGGCCATGCCGGTGCCCGTGCCGCTAGCCCCAACCCTAGCCTGTCGGCGGCCTTCTAGGCGCCTGTAGCCACCTCGCCAGCGACGGTTGGAGGGATGGTGGACGAGACGTTGGTCGTCGTCGAGGACGTCCTAGATGACGAGGAGGAGGAGGAGGATGCGGCTCGCTCGGGTAGACCCTCGCCATCCTCCCTCTCCGTGCATGCTCCCCCATTCTTCCCCGCCCGTTAGTTATCTGGCAGGACTAAGTTCTGGCATTGGGAGGAAGACCCCGATGCAGGTAGTTTTGACGATGAACTCACTTATCCGGCCACGTGCTCGTCGTACCTGGATGCTGCTTGCAAGGCTCTCCAGGCCACGCCTCCACTGCTGGCTCGGGCTCCGGATGCGGCACAGTGCATAGCGGAGGAAACCCGTCCGGTGCCTACAGGGGGGAAGCGGCGTCATCAGCGCAGGACCGCTGAGCCCAATAGCTGTGGGACTCAGCCGTTGAATGTCGCACGTGTGGCCGCGCAGCGTCGCCTTGGTTCCCAGCCAACGGCGAGAGTTCCAGTGCACCAGCGACTCGGCCCGCGGCATAGGGCATCTGTGCCTGACACGTTTTGGCAACCCCATCGAGGGCCCATCATCAACGCCGATGGATTCCAGATTGTTCAGAGTAGTCATCGCAGGCGCTGTTCGGGTAGTACAGCACCCAAATGCCATTGCCCCGTCCCACCAAATATTGTGGGTCTCTGCTTCAACTGCCTCACGCACGACCACAATGCCGCTTAGTGTTGCTCCCCGTCCCACTGCCTTCACTACCGGGATACCAGCCATCGGGCCAAGGCGTGCAAGCGTGGTCGTTCGTTGTCATGCAAGCGAGGCCCTTCGCCGTCATGCAAGCCTTCATCCTCGGTGGCCCATCGCCCAAGCCAGAGTGCCTTTAAGGAGCATCGCCCTACTAGTCTGAGGTGACCTAGCTTATCACCGGATTGTCGCGTCATGCTAGGTCAACGGTCAACCGTACCATCTTTGTCGCCGCAGCAGCACCACAACAGCATCCTATCGGTACCACCACCTCTAGGTGACATTGATAACCATCCCAAGGTCGAGGTCTTCATCGTCTAGAGGAACGTGGAGCTCACCGCATCTGGAGCGGACCTCTCCGTTATTCTTGTCGCACTCGTTGGCGGAGACTAGCCAGCCGTCACACCGGAGGAGTTCTAGGCACACCTTTCCTCGAGGTTCCATGTCTGTGGGAGCGGCTGGGGTCCGTGCTTCGCTCGGGGGCCCCTTTGCATGCGAGTCTCAGCAGGTCGGCCACTCTAGCATCGCTATGCAGGAAGGCAAAATGCAGATACAAGCGGTGCACCTTGAGCCTGAGATCGTAGTGGACCGTTGCTTGGAGGTTCAATGTTCGGACTTCGATCCCATGCTGGTTGAGGTGGAGGCATGTCTAACCAAAAGGCCACCTCAGGCAGGTCTCACGAGCCAGGGCGTGTCGGAGGTGGCCTAGGCGGTGGACCTGTGCCTTTCAGGCCTAGACGAGTGTGGCTCAGGCCAAACCTCACCAAGGCCCTCACTCTTGGAGCTGGAGCAGGCTAGGGGATCCCCACCCCTGGTCCAGGTCAACTTCCCCGCCAACCAGGAAGGTGCAGATGGAGGTAGCTCAGCCACAACGCCTGCTGACGGCAGTGCGCCTGACGCGATGGCCACAACGTCAACTGAGGACTTCATCGCTACATTTAAGAAGCCGCTCATGATGCCTGTCTTGTCGTCACCTCCACGACTGTGGCTAACCCGGGCGGCCAGAGCGCGGGCGAGGGAGCTGGACTACTCAGAGCTCGTCCCCAAGAGGAGCGCTAGGCTTGCCACCAAGAGCAGGCACAGGAAACAGAAGCCGGAGGCTCAGGCGTGGCAGGTGATGATGAAACATCTGGGGCTCGAGGTGGAGACCGAGCTACCTGACGAAGCTTCATTCGAGGAATTCCAGACCGCCTTTACCCTCCCCCTTTCGACGTCGACACGGGAAGCCATGCAGGTCCTCTTCCCGGGCAGGAACCAGCGGGCCTAGACGTTCGCTTTTGTCTTGCCGATGTGGTCGCAAAACACCTTTCCTATGTAATCTTTTCTAAGTGAATCCAGTAGCTAGGTGGTAAGGTGTGTGTTATATCACGAAGGCTCCTCACTTGCGTGGTCACGCACGGATGTATTGTTAACTTTTTCCTCTTAATGAAAAATGGGTGAATGGCCCTATTGTGAAAAAAACACTTCTATCGACCAGATTTGTCAGTATTTTAGGTGGCTTGTCAACCCTAGGGGACCCCGCTGTGCATGTTTTCCCTGGAGGTGTTCGTGGATTTTTTGGGCAAAGAACAAGCGTCTAATCGGCTTCATCAATCTGTTAGTTTGCCTCGTCGTTGGGATCTCCTTCTGCCTCCTATCTACACCATGTGCGGCTTCGGATGATCTAGTCCCTACCAACGTGTAACCTGAATTGACGTCAATGCCATCGTTGCGGTTGCGGTTGCGGTGTACCTTTAGTTGTGGGTTTCTCCTTTAAAATAACTATGCAGTTATTTTCACTAGTTGGGTGAGCTGGCGAGCTGCATCCAGAGCGAATTGTTTTAGTTGGGCCGTCGGGCATGTTTAATTAAGGGGTATTTTGATCGAGAGACTAAAGTTTAGTGCCTGTCACATCAAATGTTTGGATTTCAATTTGGATGATTAAATATGAGGCAATTATAAACTAATTGCATGAACTGTGACTAATTTGCGAGATAAATTTATTAAGCCTAATTAATCCATGATTAGCGTATGGTTACTGTAGCATCACATTCACTAATCATGGACTAATTAGTCTTAATAAATTCGTCTCGTGAATTAGTCATGACTTATATAATTAGTTTTATAATTAGTCTAATTTAATACTCCTAATTAGTATCAAACCTCCGATGTGACAGGGATTAAAGTTTAGCCCTTGGAACCAAACGCCCACTAATTGGGTTGATGCTCGGACTGAGTTGGCTCAGGGTTGCTTTCTGAAGGAGTAGCCGTGTTGAGTTGTTTATTTGAAAAGTTGTGTTTTTTTAGCTTGGTTTCCATTAAAAAACTAGGATGACACTCCTAATAAAAATTAGAAAAATTAACTTAAAGCTTTTGCCATTTTTTTATGTAAAAAAAGCCTCGCCAGACGAGCTTTCTATTGTCAAGTGACGGAGACAAATAAGAGGGGCAAAGGTCGTTGGAGATAGAGAAGACGCAGGAAGCGTGAAGAAGGGGAAAGAAAAAAAAAATCAGGTGGCGGACTAGAGGAGACAGATACCTAGGTAGATTTTAGCTTTCCCCGTGTTTGATCCTTGAGATTAAATTCATTCTAATAAATTATAATTTAGATACATATTAATGAAGTTATAGAATATATTTGTATACTATTGTTAACCATGCAAGAAAATGTTTATATGTTGCATTTCTACTGTAGGAAAACGAGTTGAACATTACAAACATAGCATTGTCATCTATAAAATTAATTTATATCTCCCACCATATAAATTTGAGATAGACATATACGTGAACTTTGAAAAGTCGTAGAATCTCAAATTCTAAGCTAAATAGCATAATCCATTAAGTAGATTTCAATTCTAAACTAAATAGCATAATCCATTAAATAGATTTCAATTACTCAAAGAATCCAAACGCCCTTAGAAAACTCATAAGTTGTATGTCAATAAAAAATAATCAGAAATTCCAGAGTAAAACCACGCAACCCCACTCCGGTCAAAGTTGTCGTCTACGCTCACCTAAGTCATCTGTGTGTCTGCCACCCCTAAATATTTCGCTCGTCAATGGCTGCAACGAGGTCCACAGCTTGAGGGCCAGGGCGCGGTCCAGGACGTAAGATGGCGACCTCCACTACGCCAGATTCTTACAGTAGGAACGGGGACATTTTTACTATAGGGACGGCTGGGGTTGGGGGCGTCCCTACAGTGGGCGTCCTCGGGCCCCAACAGCTCAGCTGCCCCTACAGATGTCACTGTAGGGGCGGCTGGTAACCTGAGCCGCCCCTACAGTTGGGGCTGATCTGTAGGGGCGGCTCAATCACCAGCCGCCCCTGCAGCAGATGTCACTGTAGGGGCGGCTGGTAACCTGAGCCGCCCCTACAGTTAGGGCTGATCTGTAGGGGCGGCTCAATCACCAGCCGCCCCTACTGATGGGGCACGAATAAATAGCAGCCACCCCCTTCTTTCACCTTGGGACACACTCTTCTACATACAAAAAAAGGTTGGGAGGCCTTGGGCTCCTCCTAAAAATTGCTCTACTAAGGGGGAGGTTTTGATCTCAAATCCTTTGGTGGAGAGGCTCTAAAAGGTAAGAAAATGCTTCTCTAACTTTTTATTTAAGTTTAATTCATTGGTTAGTGAGTAATTTGATTTTAGGTTTTCTCTCTCTTCCATGGAGCTTGAGCTAGTTATGAGTGAAATTAGACCCTAATTTTTACTATACTAGGGTAAATTAGGTAGGAAAGTAAGATTGCACCCTTTATTAGTACATCTTTGTTGATTTTAGTGTAGTATTAGTGAAGTTTGGTGCATGTGCATGAAACCCTATATCTAGATCTAGGATTTTGTTTTTTTTCTTTTTCAATTTTTCCTTTATGTGACTAGGGTTTGCATGTAGGTGAATGTGTAAGATTTTAATTGTTGCTAATGTATAAAATATCATCTACCATGGCTACTAATTATCATTTAATATTTATTTTGATTCCTTTCTATAATGTGTGTTTTTAATTAGTTATGGATAAATAGGCCATTAATTAAATATCCTCTACCATGAAATTGGAATGGAGTTTGCATGAAAGATAGTGGATGAAATATTAAATGTTGCTAATTGTTTTATTTGAAATTGTTTATTTGAACCAATTAATTTATATTTTAAAATATTTATGCATTAATAGTCAATTAATTAACTATCCTCTACTACCATGGTGCGTGTCTCAGGTATATACAATTATTCTCGAGTAATATTCTTTCTTTGGTTATTTTGTTTCTATAAGATGGACTACATGAACTCTTGGATGTATGGTTCGTTAAGACATGACACTCTTTTCCGTGATGAGGTGGACAAATTCATCAAAGCCGCAGAGAAGCATGCAGCGACGTTGAAAGAGAATAGCGACACGATTATTTGTCCCTGCAAAGATTGCAAGAACCTTATTGCATTTCGAGATATGAGTACCATCAAAGAACATCTGATTAGAAGAGGATTTATTCCGGACTATATAGTGTGGATTCATCATGGTGAAACAGTGGTTGTTGATGACAGCGACGATGATCTAGCTGATGAAGCTGAAACCCAAGCATACTTGTCCCAATTCACAGACGATCTTGAGCAACAAATGGATCATGACTATGGTAATCAACAAGGTGGTGGCTTTGGCAATCAACAAGGTGGTGGCTTTGTCAATGAACAAGGTGGTGATGATGCTAGTGATGCCAGCAATGATGGCGAAGCACGTGAGGGGGATGCAGATGACGGTGACAACTTGGACGAAATGCTTGGGGCCTTTGGATCAGAAATATTAGAAAAGAGCAAGAGAGGTCTAGAAAATCTTAAGAGGGTGACAAAAACATCGAAGAAGACTGTGTATAATGCTGAGATGGGTTGTCCAACATACTTCGTACTGCTACGTTTTGTGCTTGAGCTACTCATCCGGGAAACAACATATCATCGGAGTTGATGGCGTGGACGATGTTGAAGCTTACAATAAGTGCAATGAGATGCCGCTATTCACAGACTTTTATAAGAAGATCGAGGCTGTGAAAAAGAACCTGCCCAAAGATGTATTGCCATGGGAACGAAAAGGTGTCAAGAGGAAAGTTATCACGGTGGGCTAGCTAGTTTATGTAAGTGTGTCAGTGTTCATAAGACTACATTCATGTATGTGTATGTGAGACTACATTTATGTATGTAAGACTACATTTATGTATGTGTGTTTGAAACGATATTTATGTGTGTGTTTGAGACTACATTCACGTATGTTTGTGTGAACAATGTGTACTAAGAATTTATCAAATTATGAAATTACCAAAACAAAGGATGTAGATCACCATGAGTTATTCAACTTTGGTATTCATTACTTTTTTATCTGAAATCATTTATGGTTCTTGATGAGTTGAACAACTTTTGTATTCATCACTTTTACATCTGAAATCATTTATGGTTTAAAAATTTGGTTTGAACTTGTCAAATTTCAAATTTTAAAACGTGTAAAACATTGTCACATCCAAGTTTGATCACACTTAAATGCTGAAGCATGATTTTAGAAATTTTTAGAAAAAAAACCATCATATTTGGAGTTAGTATGAGGGAGAACAACTAGTTACAAAGTTTACCCACAGATTAAAAAGAGAAATCACACTGTTCTAGATGATCTTTACATGATTATAGTGAACAGTGTGATTTCTTTTATTAATCTGTGGGTCAACTTTGTAAATAGTTTTTCTTCCTCATACTAACTCCAAATCTGATGACTTTTTTTCCTAAAATTTTCTAAAATCATGCTCTATCAATTTATTTTGTTGGTTTTGTCAATATATACATATGAAAAGTTTGAACAATTTAAATTTTGAATTAAAAAAAAATGCAACTTCAGATAAGATTTTGGTACCCCAAATGATTTCAGTTGAAAAAGTGATAAATACCAAAGTTGAATAACTCATCAAGATCTACAACTTTTGTATTGGTCATTTCTTCATATGACAAAGTGGTAATGACATTGTTCACAAATGTGACACATCTCTCGTAAGATTTTATAAACTATATGAGACATGTGTAAGATTAGCGAACAATGTGTGCTAAGAATTTATCAAATAAATAAATGATCAAAATAAAAGTTGTAGATATTCATGAGTTGAACAACTTTGGTATTCATCACTTTTTATGTTGAAATCAATTTGGGTCTCAAATTTTGGTTCGGACTTGTCGTTTTTCAAAATTTTAAATTTGAAATGTTCAAATTTTGTGAAATGACAAGATGACTAAAATAAAAGTTGTATATATTAATGAGTTGAACAACTTTGGTATTCATCATTTTTATGTTGAAATTATTTTGGGTCTCAAATTTTGGTTCGAACTTGTCATTTTTCAAATTTCAAAATTTGAAAGGTTCAAATTTAGTCAAATGACAAGATGACCAAAATAAAAGTTGTACATCTTGATGAGTTGAACAACTTTTGTATTCGTCACTTTTACATCTACAATCATTTAGGGCTTGAAAATTTGGTTTGAACTTGTCAAATTTTAAATTTAAAATTTTAAAACGTGTAAAACATTGTCACATCCAAGTTTGATCACACTGAAATGCTGAAGCATGATTTTAGAAATTTTTAGAAAAAAAACCCATCAAATTTCGAGTTAGTATGAGGGAGAACAACTAGTTACAAAGTTTATCCACAGATTAAAAAGAGAAATCACACTGTTTTAGATGATTCTTACATGATTATAGTGAACAGTGTGATTTCTTTTATTAATCTGTGGGTCAACTTTGTAAATAGTTTTTCTTCCTCATACTAACTCCAAATCTGATGATTTTTTTTCCTAAAATTTTCTAAAATCATGCTCTATCAATTTATTTTGTTGGTTTTATCAATATATACATATGAAAAGTTTGAACAATTTAAATTTTGAATTAAAAAAATGCAACTTCAGACAAGATTTTGGTACCCCAAATGATTTCAGCTGAAAAAGTGATAAATACCAAAGTTGAATAACTCATCAAGATCTACAACTTTTGTATTGGTCATTTCTTCATATGACAAAGTGGTAATGACATTGTTCACAAATGTGACACATCTCTCGTAAGGTTTTATAAACTATACGAGACATGTGTAAGATTAGTGAACAATGTGTGCTAAGAATTTATCAAATGAATAAATGACCAAAATAAAAGTTATAGATATTCATGAGTTGAACAACTTTGGTATTCATCGCTTTTTATGTTGAAATCAATTTGGGTCTCAAATTTTGGTTCGAACTTGTCGTTTTTTCAAAATTTCCAATTCGAAAGGTTCAAATTTTGTCAAATGACAAGATGACTAAAATAAAAGTTATAGATATTAATGAGTTGAACAACTTTGGTATTCATCACTTTTTATGTTGAAATCATTTTGGGTCTCAAATTTTGGTTCGAACTTGTCATTTTTTAAAATTTCAAATTTGAAAGGTTCAAATTTTGTCAAATGACAAGATGACCAAAATAAAAGTTGTAGATCTTCATGACCTCTACAACTTTGATGTTTACCAAATTTTCATTTGAGATCATTTGGTGTCTCAAAATTATTTTAGTAATTTTGATTTTAATTTTTTAAGATATAAATTTTTTCCCATTTTTAAAGGTTCAATTTTGCAATTTTAAACTGTTGTAGTTGTTTTAGTTATTGTATATGTAAATATATCTATAAAAAATAATTATAAAATTTTATACTGTATTATTTATTATTTACATGTGAATAATTCATTTTGATTTATAATTTTGAAAAAAAATTCAACTGTAGGGGCGGCTTATAACCTCAGCCGCCCCTACAGTGGCTCTGAGGTATATTACCGTGACAGTCGCTGTGGACCAAAAAAAAGATGAAATCCACTTAATCGTAGGACTCACGTCCGTCGGCCCCTCCCCCTCGACTCGCCCACGCTCCTTCCTCTCCTTCCCTCTCTCTCCTATGCTAGGGTTAGCCGTCGTCGCCGCCATCGGTCATCTGCTCCTCACCGGCGTTGAAACTTTAGGATCTCACCGTCGTCTCCCCACCCCGTCCCCTCCGTCTTCTCTCATCGATTGGGAGCGCGCCCCCTTCGCCGCCGACACCTCTCAACTCGTGCTCGTCCAGTGCTGCTGTCCTTCCTCCGCCGCTGCCACCCCTCTCTATCATCTCCTCTTCCGCCTCCTCCCTCCACCAAGAGCTAACCGACACCGCCTTCCTCCACCCAGATCTAGCCGGCGGTGCCTCCCTCTTCCAGATCTAGCAAGGACCGACGGGCCCCTCCCTCGTCCTTGGAGGCGTCCCCAGTCACGGAAGTCGGGCTTCCTACTCACGATGAGAAGCGGAGAACCGCCTTCCTCCAGATCAGGCGGCACCTCCTCCTCCAGATCTGTCGTGGTGGAGGTGACAACTGCTTACCTATCCACGATAAGGTTTACACCGCGTCAGTCTCGAACTCATCGGCCACGGCCAGGTACGCATCACCCATCCTGCACGTTGTGTGCCCCCAATCCATGAGTCCATCCATCCATCCCTCTTCACCTCGATTGCGATTTAGCAGGTGCCGTGGAGTTGAAGGGGTGACGTTCATCTCTATGGAGCTTCTCTCAGCTGCATTAGCGGTAGAGGATAGATCTAGCGGTGAGGAGCAGGATTACAAGCTGGATCTCGACCTTTGCCAGGTGAGTTCAAGTGTTTGCGTGTGTGCCTTTTGGACGAGCGCTACGAGAGATGAGATGTGTTCCTTCTCAAAGAGGCGAAGTGTCTCGATTATTTCATGAGGGGCTTAATTCAGCGTTCATATTGAAGTCCAGATTTTCATTTGTTCGACAAATGTTTTGCATATTTCAGATCTCACACTTTTTAGCTGAAATCTCTTCTCACGATGGCAAGTGTTAATAAAATCATTAGCTTGCCCCCATCTACCACTAGATTTGCACGATGGATGTGAGTTCTCAAGAGTTGAATTTTTCATGTCACCAATTTTGGGATGATGAGATAGGTGCTTCTAGGCTGCTCGGGGAAGAGGTGATCCCACAAATATCTACTTGGTCGAGAACTAATAATTTGTAGCTCTATACCATGAAGTCAGATTATTATGTACTAATGACAATGTTTACTTGTACACCATACTATAATTGGGTATAATCTAATATATAGAACAAACATGAAGTAATCCATGTTATATTACGATTCAGTTGTTAATATAATTGCTATTTTCCTACAACTGACCTAGAGACGAGTTTCCTAATATGAATCGAAGTCAGTAATGTACTACATGATTGAAATTTCTTTGGCGGTCATGGAATATCCAAATATGAATCGAAGTTGTAGTGTCTCGATGTTTGCTAATAGATTTCTTAGATATCGGTATCTTGATAAACACTTGATTCATAGTACTGAATGATCTGAGCATGCTTAGACACCACCTTTGTCTTTGTCCATGACGATTTCTTTATCAATCATGGAGTATGCTAATATGGTCCCAACTACTAGTGTCGGCACAGGAGTTTTCCTTCTCTACTTGGTGCTTTATTGTCTGTGTGTTTGGTAACTTGCTCTGCAGCTAACTACCGAAGCTGAAGTCGGTGATGCACTCGCAGAGGCATTTCAGAATGGACTTGTCAAGAAGGAGGATCTGTTCATCACAACCAAGGTAATCTGAATTACAGAATGCTACCTTCTGTATTCTACTGCAGGTTTTTTTTGCCCCACTCTATTCCATAATCTTCATGTGATTGAAAGTCTAGAATCTGTTCTCATTGCAGCTGTGGAACTCAGATATTTTTTTGTCCTAGTTGGGATGATGTGTATGACTTGTGCTTATGCCAAAATTTAACTGATATAAAGTCTCAGTACCTTCAGTTACATTGACATCATGGAATACTTGCACTAAAATGACGAATTTGCAAAGGGAGTCTAATGATGGCTTTTTGCTTGCTGCTAGTGTGCAGGATGCGAGCGGCAAAGATGTTGACCTCAGCACCTACAAGGGGAAGCTTCTTCTCATCGTTAACGTCGCATCACAGTGGTACGAAAATCATCTGCAGATGCTCGTGTCTTCCTAACCTTCTTACTATTTGTCATTTTAGTAATGCATAGGAGTAGGATATATACTGCTAAGTCAGATAACTGTATCATTAATTTCACTGAACTTATATAGAACTCACTGGAAGCATCCCAAGTTAACTGTCAAAACTCTGTTGTCATTTTATTGCTTATGTTCTTCCAAGCTTCCCCTTGTAAGCAGGGATCATATAAGCATATAACCAGCATTTATTACTGTAGTGCTAGATAGGCCAAGGACAGTTTCTTGCATACTTCTATATTATTTATTAGTTACCATCACCCTGTCTAAAATAGAGGTCTTCATCTTCATGAGTTTACAGCTCAAGTGCCAAGTGCTTTTGTTGCTATTTATCTTTGTCAGCTAAACTGAACTTGTAATTTTACAAGTTGAGTGAATGAAATAATGATACATTTTCAATCAATAGAGATTATAATCTAACCACTTGTATGTATTTTCTTTATGTAGGTATAATGACTTGTCATCTGTGACCTGAGAAGTATGTGCAGACTATTCATAGGAAGCATTGTCTTGAAGTTAGTTTCCTTCCCTTCTAGAAGATTATTAGTTACATGCCTGTTGCTTCTTATCTTCTTAGTTCAAGTAGCAAGTAGGTTTACTTGCAGTATGTTGAAGGGACATGTAATGGCTTTTGATACTACTTCATGTATATGAATTTGAATTAAATATATATATGTGGTCAGATTTGAATTTGAATTTTTTTTTGCTGAAAAATCCACTGTAGGGGCGGTTCTTGATTGAACCGCCCTTACAAATACACACAGCAGGGGCGGCTGGTGATATAGCCACCCTTACAGAAGTCCGCTACAGGGGCGGCTGAAAACACTAGCCGCCCCTACAGAGGGCACTGTAGGGGTGGCTGAAAACACCAGCCGCCCCTATAGAGGGCACTGCAGGAGCGGTCAGGAAACCGCCCCTACAGAGGCACCCTCTGTAGGAACACCCTGGGAAGGGCGGCTGGCGCAGCCGCCCCTACAGAGGCTTTAGAGCCGCCCCTACAGTTAATTTCTGTAGTAGTGCTCGTCGGGCGGCCTGTGGAACGTGCTCGGCGAGGCCTCGAACGTGGCGCAGCTGATCGGCGTGGACGCGCTCGGGCTGGTGTCCATGGTGGTGCAGGCCGCGCTGGCGGCGCGTCGCCACCGGGACGCGTGGCGGAGGCTGGGGCAGCATGTGGAGCTCGTTGGCGGCCTGCTTCGGGAGCTCGAGCTCTCCGACGGCCGCTCAAGCAGCTCAGCGGCGCGCTGCGGCGGTGCTACACGCTCGTCACGGTGTGCCATATCTGAGTAATTTAGATGTAACATCTAGGGGGTTACTTTAGATTATTTTTTCATAATTGCATATATGGATAATTTAAACACAAATTTAGTGAATATCCACATTAATTATTTATCATAATGGCATATGTGGGTAATTCAAATGAAGATTTAGGAGGCCATTTTCTCTCAAAATGGCAGATGTGTGTAATTTAGATATAATGTAGTGGCTACTTTACACTATTTTCCATTATGGTAGAAACAAGTTATTTATTTACAATAGATAGGATGTTATGGTTATTAACTTATTATTTTCAATGAAATCATAGTCTGCGGAACTCATAGCAGCTGGATGTTTCCGTTTAGTGTTTGGCATTTTCTAGGCTTTATTTCCTTTTTCTAGTACATTATCATCAATATGATTAAATCTATCAAATTGATCACCAAGTGCTGTTTTAATGAGAATTTTTTTTTGCCTATTTTTCTAGCGCATCTTGTTAGGATTAGTGTGCAGGCGCCAAAAAGAAATATCTAATTAGTAATAGTAAGGTTAGACAAGCAAAGTAGTTTAGCATCATTTATGTTAAAACTTGAACTGTGGATGCATCACACGGTGATAAATATGAGATAAACTGATAATTAAAATTTAAGAAACTATGGTAACTGTAGCATTTCTTTTCAACCATAGCAGGTCATTTTCTTGAGATATCTTTGTACAATTATCTAAATAATAATAGTTAACTTTCTTAAAATGACTTGAAGTGGAATTCCTGTTAAAAACGAACCCCTAAACATACAGGTATGTAAATCTGTCATGCCTATCATTTTATTTTATTTTAGGCCCTTTTTATTTTTTTATAAGGAGACCCAATAGAAAAATGGTTGCAATAGACACATTTTAACATTGCAGACAGATATTTGCCTATCTGTGATATACTGCACTCCACCTGTCCGTAAATTTACATTAACACCCATCTATGCTGACCAATTCTATGGTAGTTTTGTTTGCAAAATCAGTAGAACTCATGCTTATATCATTTTGTCAGAATTGAAATAAGAATACCAAAGGTTTTGGCATATATACACTGATAAGATCTAGTCATATTCTTAGGATTTCAAGAAGAGTTGGGGAGCTCAATGAAATAAGTTCTCAAGCAGCGGCCGCTGTACCTTGTAAAGTTGAGGAACAAATGTTAGGAGGTACTTACTTGTGCAAAGTTTCTACCATTTGTCGAGCTAACACTATTGCTCCTGCTTACAACTATATATGCTACAGCTGGGAAAATTAACATTATCTGTATGGCTACTTTTGACAACAATTTAGTTAATGCGTTCGTTAATTTAATTTCGAGCCCATGGGGAAAAACTGGAGCACATTTCATATAAGAGTACCATTAGTATATGGATCGAGTTCCATAGAAGACAACATGGGTGAAAGTGTTTTAGACCTTGTTTCGATAAGTACAAACTCTGGATCCCATTGGATTTGCAGCACCTTAATGTATTATACATTTTTACACTTGACTAAGTAAACAAGATCACCATAATAAATGTCAGTCTACTAGTCCCTTTTCAGTTGTTTTCATGTCATTTTCTTGAGATATTTATACCCATAGAACAACCCTACTATCCTGCACACCATGAAGACACTAGTTATGGTAATAAAAAAGTCTGTTTAGTGATAACAATATTCGATGTGAACTGCTTTTGTGACATGATGATAATATCCAATGAATCAGGGATAGTGAAATTGCAAGAATAAAAAGTCATGGATGTGGATGAGTTGGTGAAGATTTGTACTCATACAGAAGTGAGCTGCCCAGGATTCAAAAGCTTTGATTTCTCTCAGATTGTGATGGCACTGACAACTTCTCGAGGGACAAAATTGTTGGAAGGGGTGGATTTGGTACAGTTTACAAGGTAATTAAACAGAAAAATTAAGAGATAAACTATATATATGAGTAATTAACATCTACTCTCTCCGTCCTAAAATAATAAAACAACTTCTACTACCTAGACATGTGTTTGTCTAGGCACATAGCCAGAAGTTGATTTATTTTGTTGGGACGACAGTGACGGAGGGAGTAATATAATTGTGATAGAAACCTATACTCATTGCTCGCTCCCCCACCCACAAACTAAGGACTCATGAGACTCTCGGTGACTCAGCTCTTCCCTTCCAGTCAGTGTGCTATGTAGTACTGTGTGCTACTGTACGGGTGTGATTGTTTGCTTGCATTAGTCTTAGCCTCTATTAGGCCTTATGAAACACAAACCAAGCCAACACATAAACATATGTAGTATCTTAATGTTTTGTTTTCCTGCATAGACACGTCGTGCTTGGTAAAATTGTGTTTGATTGTTTATATTTGTTGCATACTATCACCTCCATGTAAGGAGCTCAAAATATTTTTTATTTTTGTGTGCCCATTAGCTTCTACAAATATGTATTGTCTAATACAAACAAATTTATATACTAGCTATGTTGCATTGGGTCTACTTATTAGAGCACTATGCAAAGCTACATAAGAATCTCTGTGGTCAGCCAAACACGGATAAAATAGTACCGCACAAGCATTTGAAAACAATTGGCTGACAATAGGATAGATGTTGAAGGCAGTGTTTTACAGTGGCGGAGTTGGAGCTAAGGTTGGCCAAACATGGCATAAAACGATGATTATTTGTTATGAGAATGGCAACTTAACCCTTCTATCAGCAATTGCAGGGCCAGTTGACCAATGGAATCATGGTTGCCATCAAAAGATTAGATGAACATGCAACAGTATTTGATTTCAATAGTGAATTGCAGCTTGCGAGTCTTCAACATATCAATCTTGTTAGGTTACTAGGGTGGTGCGTACATGGAAAAGAAAGGCTTCTGGTGTATGAGTTCATACAGAATGGTAGCTTGGACCGTATCATCTTTGGTATGTTTTCCATTAGACAATTTTTTATCTAAGATGTGTGTTTTCTACTTTCTGATCTATTTCTCTCTTACCAACAGAAAAAACTTGAACTCCGGGCAATGGAACCACCATTGCTCTTGGCTAATGCTTTGATATGATGATTAACTCATTTCTTGTTTAATCATTCAGCAGATAAAACAAAGGGGGCATTGCTAAATTGGTATAAGCGGCTGCGGATTATTAAAGGGTTAGCTGAGGGGCTTCTTTACATGCACAAGCACTCACTTTTATGGATCATACATGGAGACTTGAAGCCAAATAATGTCCTCTTAGATCAAGACATGAACCCAAAGATAGCTGATTTTGGATCAGCTAGAACGCTAAGTTCAGATATAGCAGAAGGCCGTACAATTAGGATTGTGGGAACCCGGTAAGATCCATAAAAATCATACATGTTGAACTACAATAATTGTGATACAATGCAATAATAATGTCACATTTTGGTATCTATCCAGTGGTTACATAGCTCCAGAGTATGCATCTCGTGGCCTTTATTCAGTGAAGATAGACATATTTGGCTTTGGGGTGTTGGTTCTTGTGATCATTAGTGGGCGAAAGAACACCATACTCGAGGAGCAAGGAGACACTGTTGGCAACCTCGTACGATATGTGAGTATACATGCATTCAAGCACCAATCATTTACTATACATGCTTTCCCCACCATATATGTATTGTTAACACTCCCCGGAAAAGTTTAAGTTTAAATGTACACTACAAGGCAATGCTTGTGGATAATGAATTGAAAATTGTTTCAGGCATGGCAACTATGGAACGATGGAAGGCTACATGAACTGGTTGACCCATTGTTGAGCGAGAGATATGAAATTGCGGAGGTAGTGAGATGTGCTCAGGTGGCACTCCTGTGTGCTCAGGAAGATCCAGCAGACCGCCCCACCATGTCAGATATAGTCGCACTCATGAACTTTGAAAGCACAAGTTTATTACCGAATCCTAAACCACCATCTAAGCTGATTAACAGTGGTGCTACGGATGACAAAGTATCCACATATTTTGGTGATCAATCAAGCAGGACAATAGACATAACTATCACGAGTTCAGCTCCCGCTTCAACTAGACTCCGTATTATTGTAGACCGAGAGACCTAATCCGAAACTCCGATCCATGCATTAGTGTAAAGTATGTTTTCTGAATGACCATGCAGTACGTTAGAATAGCACTTCACTGCCGGTTCAAAATACCCCATCACTGTAGGATTTTGAACCGGCACAACCATATCGGCACCATCACTGCAGGATTTTGAACCGGCACAACCATACCGGCAGTGATGAGGGTAAGCTATCACTGTCGGTTCCTACAAACCGGCAGTGTTCTTCAACTTCACTGTCGGTTCTTTACACAACCGGCAGTGTTCATTTTCACCAACACTGCCGGTTCATAAGACCATCCGGTAGAGCTTAGTTCCAACAACACTGTTGGTTTGTGTTTCAACCGGCAGTGTTGTAGTAAAAATCACTGTCGGTTTATGACAAGAACCGGCAGTGATGGCTAAGCCAACGCTGCCGATTTGTGGCTCGAGCCAGCAGTGCCATCACTGTCGGTTTTGTTGCTAACCGACAGTGATGTTTACAACAACACTGCCAGTTTTCTGATAACCGGCAGTGATGTCACGTTCGCATTTTATTGTTTTATAATTGATTTTAATTTATATTTTTTCGTGGAATCGGGTTTCACTTTATATACGCTACGTAGACGACAGGTCGATCAATATTAAACATTACAAATGTTACGGTTACAATTTAAATATTCTTATCCACATCTCGATCCCTCAAAATAAAAAAGAAATGTTCTCGGACTTCACAGATTGTGCAATGCTTCTCGGACTTCTTACAATAATCTGGCGAGCCGCTCTGGGCCATACTGGTCCTTGTACTTCACAGATTGTGCAATAGAAAATACTCCATCTTTTTCTAATATCTCGGCTAAGATGAATTTTGCTAGCTCAGATTATAGTGCGACGATCTCCATGTCTAACAGTCTTTCGTGGTTATATTTCTTGCGCTGTCGTTCAAAAAAGATGATATCCAAAGATGAACAGTAAATCATTTTGTTGAATTATTAACAGACATAAATGAAATGGGGCTTATACACACCAACTTATCGGCTTCTTCCGATTTTCCGCCGATGTAGCAAAGCATTGCCCACATTACATAAAACCCGCATTCATTGTTTTCTGTCGGCTGTGATAGGTACTTCCCCTCCATTTCGACAATCTTGAATGGGACCGGCGTCCCACCGATATGTCTTCTTCAAATACTGGGCAACATTAAAAGGAGAAACATTAGAAAGCGGTATGTGTGATTAGAAAATAATATGTTATTAGAATCGCTTACTAATTCAGCACTACCACCAGTCCATCCAGATGATGAAATAGTTTTTTGTTCGAGTCCCACACCTCGATCAGATTTTTGGCAAGATTAACACAAATGAAGACGAAATGGTTGTTGCAATCACAGAATCCTAATTATCGAATAATCTTAACGAAAAAAGAAGCATAAAATTAAAAGCCGAGAACACATACTCGCAGTTGTAGGCTAGAAGTATGTGGATTTTCTTCTTCATCATGAATTCGTCGAAAACAACAATCTCGGTTTCAGGCCTTCCATGTCACATCCATGGAGGCCTAGACATGTCATCTCATTAACTCGCAAGGGGTCCAAGAAGCCTATGTAATCACATTTGCTTTTTAGAATGTAAAATTTTGCTATACACCTACATAAAATCATAGAAAGTGTTCAAAAGTTAACAATTTGTATCTCGAGGGTGTAGTTAATTATAATATTGTGCGTGTAGAGTACTTACATAGTCCACAACATCAATATTTGTGAATCGAGAGAGCGTTTCTGGTATAGCTGGAACAAGCACTCCCACTCGACATCGAAATTCTCTTCTTCAGGATAATAGAAAACATGTGGCGAACGGATAATAACCTCAAAACTAAAGTCGTCTGTCTCTATTGCTTGAGCCATGTAATATTCATATAACTGGCGCATATATATTGTCAGATTTTTATACTCATGATCGGAAACCAAAAGATTGCCCCTTTCATACTTCATTGCCGGTGTTCCCGTCCCTTGTACATCATAATAGATGTTCGTGGCCTCTTCCATAGTTAATCCTGGGTTGTCTTCGACGTACTTCTGTATGTTTCTTAAATCTTTATTGTGTATTTCTTCGTCACTTGTTGTAGCGTATTTATTCTGTGTTTGCCTTTCGAATTCGGACTTCAACAAAAACAAAGGCAGTGAGGCACAGAGATTGAAGAAACTAACACAATCCTCCTTCGAGATGTGTGCTATAAATTTTTCTTTCATCAAGGTGGTAACGCTGCCACTGAATGTCCTTTTTCTTTTTTGTTGGTCCACTTTGGGATCATTAGCGACCGAATCCAAAGACCTTTTCTACGACTACGAGGATGTCCTTGATCTTGTTTTGGGCTGAGGTGGAGGAGGAGGAGGAGGATGACGACGAGAATTCTGTTTTCCCAGCGCTGATGAAGATGAAGGAGGAGGAGGAGTCTCTTTTCTCGGGGCTGATGAAGATGGAGTTGGATGAGGAGGAATAGAAGGAGACCTCTGTCTTCTCGGGGGTGATGGCTCCAGATGAGGAGGGGAGTGATCTCTGTTGGGAGATGGTGAGTGATCATCGTGGGTGGGTGAAGACTCGTGTAACAGAACCGACCAATTATACGAAATTAAGTAAGAGAATCATCCACCAGAGCAGACGATTGAACAAACTTAAGCCCGTATAACCCGGTAGTCCGTGAAATCACAAAGGATTTCAAACCAACTCGTGTCCCAGCCATGATCGTAATAAGTTTAGCGGTCACCATCACATATTACATAAAAGTTCGCAATCTCAGATACATCAGAGTTTAAACATAGTTATTACAAACCAGTTCGAATAAAAGTAGCGGAAGTCATTTGTTCAAACCACACACACACTCACGCGGAGTTTAAATATAGTGCCAGCGAATGATCATCTCCAACAAAAGCATTAGATGAGACGTAAGGAATGACCATGCCCATGGTCCTAAGCATCACCCATCGCAGGATAAAGGCAGTTGATACAATAGCCGTAATACATCTGCCCATCTGCAACAAGTGGGAATAAAACCCTGAGTACGAGAAGGTACTCAGCCAGACTTACCCGACATAACCGAAAATAAATGACACCAAGGATTATGCAGGCTTTATAGTAGGGTAGCTGACTCATTTGCAAAAGAAGCATTTTGTAGCATTTTAAGAACCTTTATAAAAGCATTATTGTCAAGTTAATTAGTATTAACCTGTCGACTAGATTTGCACCTATACTAGAGTAAACATGTGATTAAGCAATTAATGATAACCACTGATCATTAAACAACTTCCATACTGTCATATTCACTATAACTGTCCAAGTGTTCCATAAACATTTACTACGATGAAGTCACTCAAGTCAAGTGCTCACTATCCAGGAGCGATGGCGATTCGAATCGATTCCTAACCAGCTGGTGATTTATTCCTTACACAAATCTCACTCACCCGCTAAAGTGAGATATTGATCACCGAGTCAACTTTCCAGGTATCTCGAGTTTGCTAGGAACCACATGTACCGGGGCCGACCGATTGCACTTTGGTCTTATCATCCCGCCTCGTGTCCTACCACACACCTGCCCGACACGGTCTTGGCTGCGGGCAATCTACTCGGCCCAAAAAATCTCCGGACTTCACGGTCGGAAGGTACTTTATCCGGCCGGCTAAATGTAAGGCATCGTTCAACATGACTCGAGGCCCAACAACGGTCGGTCCTTAATCGACCTGACGGAAACACTACGGTCCAAAACTCGCAAGTCTCCGCCCGGTCTCAACTTCATTTAACACTTAGTTATACCATGACTTCATAGCCATCCAAAGCAGATCCGGGTAACCACCTATAGCTCGTAGGTGGTGAAATCACCCGACTTCTACCGGTCTAAAGCCACTAAGCATTGACTCATTGCGGATACCAGGGTAACAAGGATATAGTATAACAAAGGTAAACAAGGTATAATGCAACAGCGGTTGCAAACAACTCCTGAATGTAATGCATCAATTTAAAGTAAAGTATTTAATGAAATCATTGCAAACCGGAGAAAGATGCTCGGGGCTTGCCTCTCTCGAAGGAGCTCGAGGCGGTGATCGGGGCACTCAGGAAGTTCTTCAACGTCCTCCTCGTCAAACCCGGCACTTCTGCTGCTGCACCTCGAGCTGCTCCTCGGGCTCCTCGGGTATGACGGTTGGGTTCTCGGTTTGCGATCTGTATGATGCAATGCGTGTAAGTGCCTATGCAATCGGTGCATCGAAGGAGATGAATGCAATGGATATGTTGAAAAGCAAGGTAGTCACATCATCCAAGAAAATATACTACAAGCACATGTCATCTCTGCATTCTCTTCTACTACTAATAGGTTAAGTCAACACATCTTATTAAATGCTTCAAAGATACACCAAAGCTAACATTATTAACTAACTTGCATTAAAGAGGATTATTTTATTTCATTTGAAACTAAGGCTACAACAGCAACCTATATTTCTGGTGCTTATAAAAATCTAAGAAAATTACAGTAGCATAGTACTACTCTAAGCAGACTACCATAAAATTTTCATGGCATTTGGATAAGTAAACTATCCTACATAAAAATGACAAGCTATAGCATAAAAATGAGCATGAAATTACTTTGTACTATGAAAAGTGTCAAACAACAGATTGAGTATTTTTCCTATGTTCTTTATAGTATATAATCGCTGTACAAAAATTGTCACATGCATGTTTTATACAAAATTTGTGCTCTAGCAAAAATAACAAAAATCAGCCATTAAAGGTACTTGAACTACACCTCAAAATTTTCCCACAGCACATGCATGAAACATATTTTTCCTAGGAAGTACATGACATAAGAAGATTAACAAACTTGGAATCATATTTTTCTGAAGCCTATATATTTTTCTACATATTTTTCAAGTTATCAGCAATATTCAAGATTAAATAAAATGCTATAGAAAAGTATCTCAAAAATGACATGCACAATTTTCCCAAGTAGATCTGGTGTGATAAGGAACCTAGAAAAATTTGTTTCAACAAATTTGGAGCAACTTTGAGTATCCAAACATTTTGCAAACCATTTCATTTTCAAATAATAAAGAATAAATTGAAAACAATTCTTTCAAACTCTCTTGGGCCGCCGTGGAAATGAATTGGCCCACGGCCACAGTAGCCTGCCTCGTCATCCGAGCGAAGGGGGAGCGGTGGCCTAGCTCGAGGGCTCGGCCCAAGCCACTGGCCCCACTCGGTAGGGCAAAGGCCACGCCATCGCATGTGAGGCCCTGGTCGTGACCGAGAGAGGGAGGCGCTCCGCCGGCCGGTGATCACCGGTGGCAAGCCCTCCCGGTGGCGCGGGTGGTGCCAGCGTGTACGCCATGCCGAGCCGCAACGGCTGGGATGGTGGAGGTGGCCCGGCGGCGTGACGAGCCACCCGGCCGCGGCAGTGCTCTCGCCGGAGAGGAAGGAGGCGGCCGCGCTTGGTTCTTACCTCGACGACGACGGCACGCAAATGAACATAAGCGGCGGGGAGGCTGGGCGAGGCTGCTGGCGGCGTGAATCGGGGAATGGGCGTGGGAGGGTATCTTTGCCGTCGAGGCGGCGGCGGCTGATGGCGAGCTCGTGTTCTTGTGTGGGCGTGAGTTCTTCTTTGTTGCTCTCTGTGGTGAGAGAGCGGGAGGAGGAATGGGAGGAGGGGTGACTGCTGAAGCAGAAGAAAGAAAGCAGCGTGGAGGTGGAGCCAGCCGTGGTGCTGGCTGCCTGGCGTTGTGGCGTACCAGGCGTGGCGATGCCACCTTGGTGAAGCGCTATCGACGATTGGGGCACAACGCTGCTTGTCGTGGCAGCTGGCGTGAGGGGAGGCCAGCTAAAGTTGGTAATTTGAAATTTGTGTGCAAGGTGGCTAGGCTAGGAGGCTCATTGGGCAGCTTTGGTGGGCTGGAGAAGAAGCAATGCCCGCTAAAACAGAGAACATTTTTTTTTTCAATTTCCATTTTCAAGAAATTTTCAAATAACAGTTTTCAAATATTATTTTGAGCAAGAAAATGACCTCTTTTGAAAATGTACCAAAAATGAAAGTTGTTTAGAATTTAATTCTCTACAACTTTGCTTTTATGACCAAAGTCCAATTCTATCTAGATTTTAAATTATACAATCAAAGTTAAATTTTTAACTCAAAACCCTAATTTTTGAGAATTATTTTTAAAGAAAAATTTGGCAATAATTCAAATACAAACCTTGCTCCAAAAATTGTGCTAAACAATTCTAGATGATTTACAATCATAACCAAACAAGTTCTACTAATCTAGCAAGCAAGAATCAGAGCAAAACAACTCTAATAAGTGTATGCATCATTTACGTTTCACAAACATGTTTCGTATGTTTCGAAGTAATGTTTCAGTTATTATATGCAAGATTATGCATGCATGATTAGGATGCTTGATGATGCATGATATGCGTGATTTGCAGTGCCTAAATACAGGCATAACACCGGGGTGTTCTGACCCTCCCCTTATAAAAATCTACCCCGAGATTTGGGTTCTGAACCATTTGTTATAAAATTCTTCATAAGCTTTTTGCGAGATACTCTCCTGTTTCCCAAGTTGCATCTCCTCATCATGATGATCCCTTGTATCTTGTATGTTTTCACCACACTATTCCGAGTAGCACGTTCCTTAGTGTCTAACAACCGGATTTGGTTGTTCACGATACACCAAATCTGATTTGAGTTGAATACCTCGAGGTTCTATTCTTTCCTCCGGAACACATAAACATTTCTTGAGATGTGATACATGGAAAAGCTGGGAAAAGCTGTACTCATTGTCTCGGGTAACTCTAACTTGTAGGCTACCGGACCTCTTTGTTCTAAGATCTTGTATGGTCCTCTGAATCTCATGCAAGCTTTCTTGGACTCCAAACCTTTTCTTCTTCATTGGCGTGACTTTCGGATAAACATAGTCACCAACTTCAAAACTAAGGGTCTCCTTCTTTTATGCGCATAGCTTTTTTACGGCGTGATTGGGCAGCTTTCATATTCTGGCTTTGAATAATATGAACTTTCTTCTCGGCTTCTTCTACAAAGTCAATGTCATAATATCTTCTATCACCGAGGCTCGACCCAATTCAATGGTGTTCTACATTTACGCCATATAAAGCTTGAATGGGGCCATCTTGATGCTTTCTTGATAACTATTATTATAAGAAAACTCAGCTAACGGTAACCATGACTCCCATGATCCCTTAGAAGACAATACACGGGCTCTTAACATATCTTCCAAAAGCAGCATTCACTCGTTCGGTCGACCATACATGCGAGGATGATAAGCGGTACTACTGAATCAAACTAGTTCCTAAGCCTTTGTGTAAATGTTCCCAAAAATGAGCCGTGAACTGTGAGCCTCTATCATATACTATGGTCTTTGGTATACCATGCAACCTCACAATTCTGCGATATACTTTCGGCATATTATTGAGGTGGTCGATATGTTTGTTTTTGGGTAGGAAATGAGCGGTCTTGGTAAGGCGATCCATAATTACCCAAATCGAATCATGTCCTTTTTTTGGAGTAGTGGGCAAACCCGTGATAAAATCCATACTTATATCGTCCCACTTCCAACTAGGGACTGATAAGGGTTGCAACATACCGGCAGGTTTCATATGAATTGCTTTCACTCGACAACATGTGTCACATCTGACAACATATGCTGTAATTTCTTTCTTCATTTTGGTCCACCAATAACGAGATCTTAGTTCTTGATACATCTTACTACTTCCGGGATGGATAGATAGCTTAGAAAGGTGAGCTTCATCCATGAGTTTATTTCTAAGCTCTCGATCCTTGGGAACCACAAGGCGGTCGTCAAACCACACAACACGCCTGTTCATCCACTTTAAAGTGTTGAGACGGTTTCTGTTTTATTTTCTCTTTGATGTGGAATATCCCCTTGTCGGTTTTCTGGCCTTCTATTATCTTACTCTCCAAAGAACAACTAATCTGAATACTATGTAACACAGCAGGATGCATTAGATCGAACCCATCTTCAAGTAATGGCTGCACATTCAAGTAATGTGACTTTACGCTCAAAGCATACGCCACTACATTGGCTTTACCGGGATGATATTGCACATTCAAGTTGTAATCCTTGATCAATTCCAACCATCTCTTTGTCTCATGTTTAGCTCTGGTTGGGTAAAGATGTACTTAAGACTCTTGTGATCCGTGAAAATGTTGCACACATTACCCGAGATAATGTCTCCAAATTTTTAGGGCGTACTGGCTGCGAGCAAGTTCAAGATCATGGGTTGGATAGTTGACCTCGTGCTTCCTCAATTGACGTGATGCATAAGCAATGACTCTCCTTTCTTGCATAAGAACACATCCCAATCCAGTCTTTGATGCGTCATAAAAACACATCAAATGGTTTCTCGATATCGGGTTGTGCTAGAACGGGAGCGATGGTTAACAGTTTTCGCAAAGTGTGGAAAGCGCTTCACACCCTCTCTGTCCACACAAACTTGTGATCCTTTTGTAGGAGGCTTGTCATTGGTTTGGCAATCTTGAAAAAAGTCTGGTATAAAGCGACGGTAATAACGGCTAATCCTAGAAACTTCTAATCTCGAGGAAGCGTGGTCGGTGCTTTCCAATTCATAACTTCTTGCACCTTACTTGGATCGATTGAAACCCCATTCTCGACGAGAATGTGACCAAGGAAAGGAACTTCCTTCAACCAGAATTCGCATTTGCTAAACTTAGCATCTGATTGATGATCTCTAAGTCCGGTCAAGACGGTTCTCGAGATGCTCTTCATGATCTTTTTCATTCTCGGAGTACACCAGAATGTCATCGATGAACACTACCACAAACTTATCCAATTCTGGCATGAAAACTGTATTCATCAAAAACATAAAGTATGCAAGAGCATTTGTCAAGCCAAAAGACATGACAAGATACTCATACAACCCGTATCTGGTGGAAAATGCAGTTTTCGGTATATCCTGTGGCCTTATCTTGATCTAATGATAACCGGATCTCAAATCTATTTTTGAGAACACCTTGGCCTTGGATAATTGGTCAAACAGAACATCAATATGTGGCAAGGGATATTTATTCTTGATGGTCACAGCATTGAGTGGCCTGTAATCTACGCACATTCTCAACGTGCCCTCTTTCTTCTTTTTCACAAACAAAGCGGGACATCCCCACTCAGACTTGCTTGGCCGAATAAACCCCTTTTTTGACAAATCTTCTAATTGCTTCTTCAGCTCAGCTAACTCATCTGGAGGCATCCGATATGGTCTCCTTGAAATCGGAGCTGTTCCGGGTACTAGCTGAATTCCAAACTCAATCTCCCTATCTGGCGGAAGACCAGGTAGCTCATCCGGGAATACATCCGGTAATTCACACACTATCGGAATCTGATGAATAGGAATGACTGCCGTAGCACATGTAACACTTATAAGGTCTGTTCTCCGAGGCAATGGTACTTGGAAAGTACCTTCACCCAGGGGATCCTTAAGGGTAAGTACTCGACTTCCAAAGTATCTATGACCGCTCCCAATTTTTCATCCAATTCATCCCTATAATGACATCCAAGACTAATCCGAGGCATAACTATCAAGTTCACTCGGAACTTCACGCTACCTAATTCAAGGTTGCCCCTCGAACCATTCGGTTGGTCAAAACATCAGCCCCTCTTTGAACTTATCTGGTAACCATAACCCAATTACGTGCATAGTTGTTCGTGTTTACGTGCAAATGCTTGACTCATAAAAAGAATGCGATGATCGAGAATCAAATAGAAAAATTGCGAGTTTTTCGTTGATGTGAAACTTACCGGCAGATGTGACGGGCTCTCCTCTGGAATTTCATCCTTTGTTGTCTTGTGCACTCTAGCATTATAAGTCTCTTTGCTTCTTCTTGGGCGGTACGGACAAAACCTCGAGAAATGACCGGGTTGATCACGAGTTATAGCGAGGTCCTCTTCGTCCCGGCCAGATCCACAGTTCCTTGGAATTTCCTTGTCTTTGCGATTCTTGGTACGCTTTGTTAAATTTATCTTGCCATCTTGTCGGCTTTTGAGGTCCACGGAAATTCGACTTCTTGGGTGAGGTGGCTTTGAACCTAGCGCCCAGTGCCGATGGGCGATATGGAGGACGACCTCCCATAGGTGCTCTAGCTTGAGGCGGCCCACCTTCAAAGGCTCTCTTACGTGTCTTGGCTGCTTGAGTCTTTGGCGTTGTTATTCTTCTCACGCTTGAGACGATCATTTGATGAAGTCATTGAATCGACACGGTTGTTGGTACCAACATGCTTCATCATTTTGGATTGAGTCCTCTCTTGGCGGCTATTCTTTTAGCATCTGTGTCGACCATGTCGAGAGCATAGCGACACAAGTTATTGAAGGCATGCGGTATTGCGTCCACGGTTTTGGTGCCTGGTTTAATGCCGAAACTCTCCCAACTTCATTTGATCAGCACCGGGTGGAATATAGACTCCACTGAAAGGCCTCGGCAAACCTCTCCAAGAAATCAGAGCATTTGGAGGGAAGGTGGTGCGATGGTGCTTCCACCACATTCCCCGCGGTCCCCTGCAATTGAAGTCTGACATACTCCGTTTTAGAACCTCGGTCATCCTCAACACACGGAATTTATCTTCCATTGTGTTGATCCATTCCTCGACATCGAGTGGCTCTATTGCTTCCTTGAATACGGGTGGCTGGTGTCCATGAAATCCTTGAAGCTGCTATATTGGTTCACTCCCATGCCACCACCTTGATTGTTACCACGTTGAGCGTTGTTGGCGATGGTGCGTGAAAATCCTCCATGTTTTTACGGGATTGTTCCGCATTACCGTTGACTCCGAGCGGCGGTGTCGAGAAACATCTCGGGGTAAGCGGGGAGGAGGTGGCAAATGTGGTTCATGGGGAGGTTCATTGTTGTTGCCGTGGTTCCCACCATCACCACCACCACCGGTCCCCGCACCGTTAGCACCGGTCTCGGTGACTTCATACGTGGTTCGGGCGAGTGTTTGTCATCTGTATATTTCAAAGCAACAAGTAACGATTGAGTGAAAGCTGTAATGATTGCAGTGAAGAAAAATTATGCCGCGTCTTGATTTTCTTTGGAGAGAATAAATTCATGCAATAAAAGCAGAGGCACAACAATCTCATCCCAATTAAGACAACAACACTAAATCGAATTACTTCAACGGCAAACATCGCATCCATACGGTCACATTGCCCGACATACATACACTAGACTTTTTATGCGTTGAGATATCGCATTCGAACATCAAGTTCCAACCACATGCCAAGTCTCATACGTTGAAACAACATACGATAGGTTACATGCCAACAAAAGAAAGGTCGTCGCGACGGGACCTAGATACTAGCGCAAGGCAACTAGCCTATTCCTCGGGGCCATCGTCCGGGATCGGAGGCGTCACCGTCGCCTCCGGTGAAACCGCAGGCTCGATTACGGTTGTCGTCGTCGATGTTCATGCCGGTGGCGTTCTTTGGAAGCATATGGGCCAACCCCATTGTAGAGCGCGTGAAACTCTTCGTGCGAGTTGCCGTTGTATTCCTCTAGCTCATCGACTCTCTGCAGTGAGAAGGTTTCTTGCGTTCCGTGCTTCATTCCTCTCTGAACCAAGCTGTCCAATCATGCGTCTCGCATTGTTGTTGGCTTGAGTCAACGTATGCACTCGCATTGCATAGCTCTATCACCTCTCTCAACCGCTTGATCTCATTTGTAAGTTCATATCGATAACCGCTCTCTGCAAGCTAGCTATAGCACGTGCACTGTCTCTTCTTACGCTTCTTCCCTTTGAGCTTATCCTCACTACATAAGCGGTCAAAGTCCGTTGAGGTACTCTCGAGACCCTCATACGCTCGATGGCGGCGAACATAGCACTCATTGCACGGTTGTCGCTAGCTTTGTCCTTCATTTGGACCTCGACCAATGCACTTCCACGAATTTGAACCCAAATGGCATCACGAGGATCATCCCTAGGAAAAGTACCGGCCGGAGGCTGCTGCAAGCTCACCGGGAAATCTGCTCATAATGTCTCTAATGACACGGAAGGCTGCTCCCTCTGCACCCTCGGTTGAGTGCGACCCTCAAACTCCAAGTGCCAACCATCCCAATCTGGAGCATCAGGAGAGCGGGAACCATGATCTCCACCATTGCTAGTCCATCTTACGCTAAGCTGGCTCTCATTCCAAGAGTACACGGCTCTTGACCCTCTGGGTACCCACATCATGGAGCACTCTCCAAAGCAAAGTTGGCATGCCAAACTCGCTCAAGAAGGTGTCCGTGGTGCGGTGCTCCCTCGGGGCCAGCAGACGTCGAGGTGCTCTTCCTCCGGTGGACTTACAGGTGATGCTGCCGTGCGGGCCATCTGTAGCAAAAGTTCTTTCATTACCTCGGGAAACATATTTTAGGTGATACCACTTTTATCAAAATGAGAGAATCAATTTATAAGGGAGGAATGCATGACATGAATGAAATGCACAAGTAACTTGATGTATGAACGCATGCGCACGTTCTCACAAACTTAGGAATAAATAATTTCTAACGGCGAATTCGGTGGCATACAAGCGATCTCTCAATACGTAGCTAATCGTTCTACGATAAGCGTTGTTATGTACCTGCAGAAAGATTCATTTCAGCCCAATTCCCAATGAATGCATAATAGCGGTAAAGTTTGATCTACACGCTCTACACGAATCCCGGATCGTGTACAGCGGTAGTAACTACACCGAACCATCGTCCTATTGACGGCATCGCCTCCACAGACGGAAGACCCATACATGAGATACCTTTGTAAAACATGCGTAGAACATGTAATTACTCCGACATCATATAAGCATTCACCCTAGATCGGTGGTGTATCCGATCATGCTCTCACAACTCACACTTACCGAGGCGTGAGGCAAATGATCCATTCATTACCACTCAAACAAGTGGCACTCATACAATATACGCCGTATGAGAGCGACGAAAGAGAAATATGATGCAAGAACCCCAAGTCAGGACTTAATTAAGCCACCTAAAGTCCTTAACTGGGCATAAGGGATATGATCACTGGCACACTTTAGATTTTGAAAATCACGTTTTCCAAATGCCTTTTGTTTTAAATACACTTGTGAACAGTAACACGCTAAACCATGCTCGACGATACCGGTATATGAGAACCGACCAATTATCTGAAATTAAGTAAGAGAATCATCCACGAAAGCGGACGATTGAACAAACTTAAGCCCGTATAACCCGGTAGTCCGTGAAATCACAAAGGATTTCAAACCAACTCGTGTCCCAGCCATGATCGTAATAAGTTTAGCGGTCACCATCACATATTACATAAAAGTTCGCAATCTCAGATACATCAGAGTTTAAACATAGTTATTACAAACCGTTCGAATAAAAGTAGCGGAAGTCATTTGTTCAAACCACACACACACTCACGCGGAGTTTAAATATAGTGCCAGCGAATGATCATCTCCAACAAAAGCATTAGATGAGACGTAAGGAATGACCATGCCCATGGTCCTAAGCATCACCCATCGCAGGATAAAGGTAGTTGATACAATAGCCGTAATACATCTGCCCATCTACAACAAGTGGGAATAAAACCCTGAGTACGAGAAGGTACTCAGCCAGACTTACCGACATAACCGAAAATAAATGACACCAAGGATTATGCGGGCTTTATAGTAGGGTGGTGACTCATTTGCAAAAGAAGCATTTTGTAGCATTTTAAGAACCTTTATAAAAGCATTATTGTCAAGTTAATTAGTATTAACACATCGACTAGATTTGCACCTATACTAGAGTAAACATGTGATTAAGCAATTAATGATAACCATGATCATTAAACAACTTCCATCTTGTCATATTCACTATAAGCTGTCCAAGTGTTCCATAAACATTTACTACGATGAAGTCACTCAAGTCAAGTGCTCACTATCCGGGAGCGATGGCGATTGAATCGATTCCTAACCGGTGGTGATTTATTCCTTACACAAATCTCACTCACCCGCTAAAGTGAGATATTGATCACCGAGTCAACTTTCGGTATCTCGAGTTTGCAGAACCACATGTGCGGGGGCCGATGCGCACTTTGGTCTTATCATCCCGCCCGTGTCCTACCACACAACCCGACGCACAAGGCTTGCTGCGGGCAATCTACTCGGCCCGAAAAAATCTCGGCTTCACGGTCGAAAGGTACTTTATCCGGCCCGACTAAATGTAAGGCATCGTTCAACATGACTCGAGGCCCAACAACGGTCGGTCCTTAATCGACCTGACGGAAACACTACAGTCCAAAACTCGCAAGTCTCGCCGGTCTCAACTTCATTTAACACTTAGTTATACCATGACTTCATAGCCATCCAAAGCAGATCCGGTAACCACCTATAGCTCGCGGGTGGAAATCACCCGACTTCTACGGTCTAAGCCGACTAAGCATTGACTCATTGCGGATACCGGGGTAACAAGGATATAGTATAACAAAGGTAAACAAGGTATAATGCAAAGAGCGGTTGCAAACAACTCCTGAATGTAATGCATCAATTTAAACTAAAGTATTTAATGAAATCATTGCAAACCGGGAGAAAGATGCTCGGGGCTTGCCTCTCTCGAAGGAGCTCGAGGCGGTGATCGGGGCACTCAGGAAGTTCTTCAACGTCCTCCTCGTCGGACACGGCACTTTCTGCTTCTTTGCACCTCGAGCTGCTCCTCGGGCTCCTCGGGTATGACGATTTGGGTTCTCGGTTTGCGATCTGTATGATGCAATGCGTGTAAGTGCCTATGCAATCGGTGCATCGAAGGAGATGAATGCAATGGATATGTTGAAAAGCAAGGTAGTCACATCATCCAAGAAAATATACTACAAGCACATGTCATCTCTGCATTCTCTTCTACTACTAATAGGTTAAGTCAACACATCTTATTAAATGCTTCAAAGATACACCAAAGCTAACATTATTAACTAACTTGCATTAAAGAGGATTATTTTATTTCATTTGAAACTAAGGCTACAACAGCAACCTATATTTCTGGTGCTTATAAAAATCTAAGAAAATTACAGTAGCATAGTACTACTCTAAGCAGACTACCATAAAATTTTCATGGCATTTGGATAAGTAAACTATCCTACATAAAATGACAAGCTATAGCATAAAAATGAGCATGAAATTACTTTGTACTATGAAAAGTGTCAAACAACAGATTGAGTATTTTTCCTATGTTCTTTATAGTATATAATCACTGTACAAAAATTGTCACATGCATGTTTTATACAAAATTTGTGCTCTAGCAAAAATAACAAAAATCAGCCATTAAAGGTACTTGAACTACACCTCAAAATTTTCCCCAGCACATGCATGAAACATATATTTTCCTAGGAAGTACATGACATAAGAAGATTAACAAACTTGGAATCATATTTTTCTGAAGCCTATATATTTTCTACATATTTTTCAAGTTATCAGCAATATTCAAGATTAAATAAAATCCTATAGAAAAGTATCTCAAAAATGACATGCACAATTTTTCCCAAGTAGATCTGGTGATAAGGAACCTAGAAAAATTTGTTTCAACAAATTTGGAGCAACTTTGAGTATCCAAACATTTTGCAAACCATTTACATTTTCAAATAATAAAGAATAAATTGAAAACAATTCTTTCAAACTCTCTTGGGGCGCCAGGTGAAATGAATTGGCCCACTGCCACAGTAAGCCTGCCTCCGTCGAAGCGAAAGGGTGGCTGCGGCCTAGCTCGGGGCTCGGCTCGGCCCAAGCCTTAGCCCCACTCGGCCGGGCAAAAGGCGACCATCGGTGGTTGAGCCTGTTGTCGTCGTGACCGAGAGAGGGGAGGCGCTCCGCCCGCCGGTGATCACGGTGGCAAGCCCTCCCGGTGGCGTGGTGGTGCCAGCGATGTCACGCCATGCCGAACCACAGCAATTTGGGATGGTGGAGGTGGCCCGGCGGCGTGTTTGAGCCACCCGGCCGTGGCGATCTTGTCGCCGGAGAGGAAGAAGGAGGGCAGCGCTTGGTTCTTACCTCGACGACGGCCGCAAGCAAGCGCAAATGAAGCGAGGAGGCTAAGGCGGAGCTGTCTTGGCGGCGTGAATCGGGAATGGGCGTGGGAGGGTATCTTTGCCGAGGCGGCGGCGTGGCGGCGGCGATGGCGAGCTCGTGTTCTTGTGCAGGCGTGAGCTCTTCTTGTTGCTCTGTGGTGTGGAGAGAGCGGGAGGAGGAATGGGAGGAGGCGTGGCTACGCGAGGCGTAAGAAAAGCGCGTGGAGGTGGAGCCGGTGTGGTGGCACATGCTGTAATGGCGTTACCGGTAGCAGGCTGACCCAGCCATGGCCGCTGGCCTTCTCGACATTGTGTCGGCAGCGACGATGACATGTCTGTGGTATGAAGTGAGAGAAGTAGCAGTGTTGTGGCTGGGCATGTGAGGCTGGTGCAAGCCACAAGTGGGAGGCTCGCTAGGCCGGCTTCGGCTGGCGGGCCAGAAGCGAGGCGGCGGCCCGCTAAAACAGAGAACATTTTTTTTTCAATTTCCATTTTCAATAAATTTTCAAATAACAGTTTTCAAATATTATTTTGAGCAAGAAAATGACCTCTTTTGAAAATGTACCAAAAATGAAAGTTGTTTAGAATTTAATTCTCTACAACTTTGCTTTTATGACCAAAGTCCAATTCTATCTAGATTTTAAATTATACAATCAAAGTTAAATTTTTAACTCAAAACCCTAATTTTTGAGAATTATTTTTAAAGAAAAATTTGGCAATAATTCAAATACAAACCTTGCTCCAAAAATTGTGCTAAACAATTCTAGATGATTTACAATCATAACCAAACAAGTTCTACTAATCTAGCAAGCAAGAATCAGAGCAAAACAACTCTAATAAGTGTATGCATCATTTACGTTTCACAAACATGTTTCGTATGTTTCGAAGTAATGTTTCAGTTATTATATGCAAGATTATGCATGCATGATTAGGATGCTTGATGATGCATGATATGCGTGATTTGCAGTGCCTAAATACAGGCATAACACCGGGGTGTTACAACTCGTAGTCGTCCTCATCATCAGAGGACAACTGATGGTCAAGCTTAACGAAGCGCTTGTGCCAAGCCACTTGAGAGCCCTTGTTTTGACAAAGTTTCGGCCTGTCTTCCGCTATGGGGTACTCAATGGGTATCTTAATATACTTCTTATCAAGTATTCTGTCAATGGTGACACGAGCGTACCCCTGTGGAATTGGGCGGCCATTAATTGTCCCGTCTCCCACTGGCCAGGCCTGGCCAAGCGCCACCTTGTCCTTTGTCCATTCCTGATGGATGTACAACTTGACATTGATAGGTTCAGTGATGCCGTCCACCGGATGAGGCACATTCGTCTCTTCTTTGTCGAGCGGGGTCGATCCGCAGCTGCTGCGACCCCTAAACTGTGGGCTAAAGGTAGTAGGAGTAGGATTTTGTGGTACTCCTGAGCCCTTGGACAGCAAAATTTGCTCAACTCGCGCTTCAACAGTCACCTCAATCCATGCTTCCATCCTGTCTTCCATCTCTTTTAGTCACCTCAAATACTCTGCCTCCTGTTCCACTCTATCCCTCGAGCGGCTTCGGTAAGTGTTAGATTCTTGGGGGAATACTAGTTTCCAAGGAACAATACCGGTTCCTCTATGCGACCAGGGTGCTCCTTGGTTCCGAGTGCTTGGGTGAGCATGTCTTTCTCCCTATTAGAAGTGCGAGTCCCTTGCCTCACCTCCTCAGTTACCTATGAGATCCTCTAGATGAGTTCGCTCATGGGTTGATTTGTGGAGCTAAAGCTCCCATCCTTAGCGTGCCATATATTCCTCCCCATACAATATATTACCGATCTGGGCTCCCAATCGGCGGTCTCAACCTGAACGCCTTCCTCAGCAAGGCGATCCATCTTTTGAAGTTCTGCTTCAAATTCTGGCATCTTTTTTGCGTAGCCACGAGAGCCGAGATGATGAGGATTCGTCGCTTTCTGTGAGTTCTCCTTATTCTTCCTGCTCAGTTCTAAGTACTCCTCGGATAACATGTATTCCTTGAAATCCTGCCATAAGTCCTTCTGCTTGCTAAATTGTCCACCATCGAAATCTGGCTCTTTATTTTGGAGGACAAAATTCTTGTACAATGTCCCCTTGAAATTCTTGAAGCATGTCCCCATGATTTCTTTTGTTTTTCTTGACTAACTCCCTGTCATACTCCATTGAGAAAGTGAAATACTCTGGGATCTTTACATCCCATATGTTATTCTTCTCACTTTTGGGAACCCTCCACGGGTCATAATCTTTCCCAATCCACTTCCTGTACCTAATTGGGATGAAGTCCCTAACAAGTAACCCGAGGATAGTCTTGTATTTGGTCAAAGGTATAGGCGGTGAGAGTGGATCCCCGAATTCATCGAACTCAGTAATGTGCCAGTGTGCATTCCTACCAACAGGAATCTTTGACACGCCTCGCTTAGATCTGGCCTTCCTGCTACTCGAACCCTCTGGCTCCTCGGCCGACGGAGGCTCCTGCTAGAGACACCAAGTAAGCTATGACCCTCTCAATTGATTAGCGTGTGTGGCTACATAGTCACATGATACCAAAGTTACCTGGCCATCTTGGTCATTTTGACCCAAATCGAGCAGGCCCGACGGGGTCCATGGCTGCTCATTCTCACCGTCCTAATTGACACCGTCACTGTTTGTCGGATCATGCGGCTCTCCCGTCCCAGTGATATCAGCCGCTTCTTGTTGCCGATCTGTTCTTCAGCGATGGGGTAACAGGCGACGATGAGTCATGGCTGTGACACGATCGTGGTTAGTTTTGGCCACGAACAACTACTAATAGCATATGTTCATATATATACAATATATATATAAATAATATGTTTAATGCAAAGTCTAATAATAAGTCCACATACAACAAAGTCAGATAATAGCATATGTTCACCTATAACAAATTCATTGTTTGATTGACCACATACAACAAAGTCCACCTACTGTTCTACGAAACTAAGCCTACATCAACTTCCAAATAAGAAAAGCAATGACCATAGCCATAAATAAAAGCATGACATCTTTCCAAGACTAAGGAGTAATTCTCCTAATCTTCACATCTCCGGCGAGTGGCTTCTCTTCAATCTCCAGTGCCAGCGGATGGCCATGGTTTGCATTCATTGGCCCATAGTAGGCCGGTTGCCCATGGTTTGCAAGGTAGGCCGGATGACTATAGTAGGCCCTCAAAGCTTCAGCTTTTGTGTTGTACTTTTTGTGCAAATTACCAGGGTAGCTATTGATTTGAGCATAGCAATCTTCCTAGGTTCGATAAATCCCAGGCATGTGACCAACATGCACTACATACCATGCCATGGTTGCCTATACATTTAAGTAAATTAGGCATGTGGTAAGTGGTAATAGTAACTCACTAAACTAGGGAAGCTTAAGAGTAAGAACATTGTTCGGTAATACATTGTCAGTATTGCTCATGTGCAAGATGAATAACCAAATTATTCATTGCTCCCAATAGTCATATTATACCGATTGGTTTATGAATTTTGGAGGAAGCTGAAATTGACTTATATAGTCATATTTTAATAAAATCCACTTATTCAGGTGTCACCTATCTATGTCATGTTTTACATTGCCATTAGTATCTAAAAAAACCTCTCATTGATTCATTGGTAATCCACACACTGTTATATCGAAATCTACAAGAAACATGAGGCTATGGATACCACTGCTCTAATGAACAATATTTGTAGGTATTTCAATGGGGCTTTTGCTGTAAAAGGGTTGATGAACAAAAAATAGAAAACCACATCTTCCAGGAAATTAAAAAATCAACTAGATGCATTTTTGGTATGCTGGTGCATGTCTGTGCCATTGAAATGTATCATTTCTTCTCCTGACTGATAGAGAGGCGAGAGCACACAAATTTGTACTTGAACATCAAATACGTAGCTACAGTGATTGTATCAAGATCACACAATACATCATCATCAGTAATCATCTAAAATCTGCTAGAAAAGACTATCTTAGTAAGGATGCTAGAAAGCTCATAAAAAACCAGCAAATGCTCTCCGAAGTCACAAGGCAGTTCTTTATTTTTCATTCCCTGAACTAACGGTGCAAACATTGAGGGATGACTCAAATGTTTGGTCGGTGTACTGAGGCATGACAGTCATGATGAGTTTGGTCGGCGTCCGAGCCCTGGCCAGACAGCTTAATCTAGTCCTAGACATTTAAAATTGGATGCCTAGGATTCTTGCCTGAACAAACAAACATACCCTAACAGCATCATCAATGTGGGCATACACTATCAACTGTCTTAAAAAACTATAATACACATAGGAGTGGATGTATTAGAACTAATTTTTCCTAACACAGTGTATATTTGTCACTTTCTTCTTGTCCCAACCACTCCATGTTATGCCATCTTGTGACTCAGTCACTTTACTCACCCCGTGCTATCGAGAAAATGCATGCTAAGCCACAATGTATAGCTCCATATGTGTTTCTATGATTTGTCAAGTGAGGCGCCGACTTCTTCTACAAGCTACTCTATCTAGCAATCCACGAAGCCACCGACGGTCCCTGCTTTTTTCCTTTACCTAGCATCCGAGCCTATGTGGTCTAAGGAGACCACTAATACTCATGGAAGATGGAGTTGAGATGACCATGATTATACGTGTGATGTGGGTGATACAAAAAAATCAGCAATGTTACTAGCCATAGGTGGTGCAAGGTATAAACCAGGAGGGAGAAGCGCTACTATGAGGCGCTAACACCATGGGGCATTTCATCGAACAAACAGCGGGCAGTGAGCCACGCACTCACCGTGGGGGAGGGAAAGTAGCTGTCCGCGCTCTCCTGAAGGCCTCGGCGGTGGGAGTGCTCCTAAACGCACTCACCATGAAGGAGGAGGGGCACGGTCGGCGTCGTGGATGACGAACGAGGGCACGGACGGCGTGGTGCTCTGGCGTGGTGCTCTGGCTTGGCGCGGTGGATGGCGTGGGGCGGTGCTCTGGCGTGGGGCGGTGGACAGCGTGGGGCGGTGCTCCGACGCGGGGTGGTGCTCCAGCGGCGCTGGGAGAGGGGTTGGCGCGGGGTTGAAATGAATTGGGATAATTTCAACAAGCATGTCTTTCATATAAGTAGCTCATCACTGTCGGTTCTAATTGTAAACCGACAGTGATGGGGGTACATCACTGCCGGGTCATTCCCCAAACCGGCAGTGATGTAGTTTAGCAGTTAGGTGTTAAGTAGGATAACTTTTCATTTTTTCGAACTCCTCCGACTGGCGCAACGGTTAAGACACTTCAACCAAGCCCTCGACACCTGTGTTCGAGTCCTAGGAAGCCCATTTTTTTTGTTTTTTTATAAATTATTTAATTACTTCGGGAAATAGCTCATCACTGCCAGTTCTAATTATAAACCGACAGTGATGAGGCCACATCACTACCGGTTTATTCCTCAAATCGGCAGTGATGTGGTGTAGCAGTTTTTTTTTGAAAAAATGTAGCAGTTAGGTGTTAAGTAGGATAACTTTTCATTTTTTTCGAACTCCTCCGATTGGCTCAACGGTTAAGACCCCTCAACCTAGCCTCCGAGACCCATGTTCGAGTCCTAGGCGGCTCAAATTTTTTTGTTCAATTTTATAAATTATTTAATTAATTCGGGAAATAGCTCATCACTGCCGGTTCTCGTTATAAACCGACAATGATGAGGGTACATCACTGCTGGTTCATTCCCCAAACTGGCAGTGATGTTGTGTAGCAGTTTTTTTTAGAAAATATAGCATTGTGCTGTGTTTTTTTATATACTGAATAAATAGAAGCATATGTATTCCTTTGTCGAAATGGCTTGAAATTTTTTTGGTAAGCTTGTACACCCAAATTAAGACCCTATACAGGATCTAAGGTTTTTCTGATCATTTTTTTATTTATTATATTTTTCTCTGTGTCGAATGAGATAAAAGAGGGTGAATTTCATCTTTGACCCAATAGATTTTGTCATCCACCTTCACAAAATTCTTATCCATAGAGCACATTAGAGTCTATGTAAAAGTTTGACACCATTCCGGATCTGTTCATGGGTAGACTCAGTTCAACCTATAATTAAGCGGTGTCGTCGAGCGGAAATTCAATTAAACATCAGAAAGTAGCAAACCATCTCCGGAAAATCCCAAACTTCATGTTTCCTTCACATGTGGCATGTGCAAGCCTAAGAAAAAGTTTGAGATGAATACGACACCGAAATACCTATGAACCACAGAAACCTTGATAACCTATGTGTATAGTCATTGTTCGATGAAAAGGCACATGTACTTCTGTGAAGCATGTATACTCCGGCTATGTCAAAATGGCTTAAAATTTTTTGGCAAGCATGTACACCCAAATTAAGACCCCACACAGGATCTAAGGATTTTCTGATCATTTTTTTATTTATTATATTTTTTTCTGTGCCGAATAAGACAAAAGAGGGTGAATTTTATCTTGGACCCAATAGATTTTGTCATCCATCTCCACACAATTCTTATCCCTAGGGCACATTAGAGCCTGTGTAAAAGTTTGGCACTATTCTGGATCTTTTCGTGGGTAGACTCAGTTCAACCTATAATTAAACGGTGTCGTCGCACGGAAATTCAATTAAACCTCAGAAAGTAGCAAATCATCTTCAGAAAATCTCAAACTTGGTGTTTTCTTCACACGTGGCACATGCAAGCCTAAGAAAAAGTTTGAGATGAATACGACACCGGAATGACTATGAACCACAGAAACCTTTTATAACCTATGTGTATAGTCATGGTTCGATGAAAAGGCACATGTATCTCTGTGAAGCATGTATACTTTGTCTATGTCGAAATGGCTTGAAGTTTTTTGGCAAGCTTGTACACCTAAATTAAGACCCCACACAGGATCTGAGGTTTTTCTGATAATTTTGTTTATTTATTATATTTTTCTCTGTGCCGAATAAGATAAAAGAGGGTGAATTTCATCTTGGACCCAATAGATTTTGTCGTCCACCTCTACAAAATTTTTATCCCTATGGCACATTAGAGCCTGTGTAAAAGTTTGGCACCATTCTGGATCTTTTCGTGGGTAGACTCAGTTCAACCTATAATTAAACGGTGTCGTCGCGCAGAAATTCAATTAAACCTTAGAAAGTAGCAAACCATCTCCGGAAAATCCCAAACTTGGTGTTTCTTTCACACGTGGCACGTGCAAGCCTAAGAAAAAGTTTGAGATGAATACGACACCGAAATGCCTATGAACCACAGAAACTTTGATAACCTATGTGTATAGTCATGGTTCGATGAAAAGACACATATACATCTGTGAAGCATGTATACTCCGCCTATGTCAAAATGGATTGAAATTTTTTTGCAAGCATGTACACCCAAATTAAGACCCCACACAAGACATAAGGTTTTTCTGATCATTTTTTTATTTGTTATCCGAATGAGACAAAAGATGGTGAATTTCATCTTGGACCCAATAGATTTTATCATCCACCTCCACAAAATTCTTATCCCTAGGGCACATTAGAACCTGTGTAAAAGTTTGGCACCATTCTGGATCTTTTCGTGGGTAGACTCAGTTCAACCTATAATTAAATGGTGTCGTCGTGCGGAAATTCAATTGAACCTCAGAAAGTAGCAAACCATCTCTAGAAAATCCCAAACTTGGTGTTTCCTTCACACGTGGCACGTGCAAGCCTAAGAAAAAGTTTGAGATGAATACGACACCGGAATGTATATTTCTAGTTGGCCAACAAATGTTACACGAATTACATGCATGACAATAATTAAACGCACAAAGCCATACAAATTAAAATTAGAATCCAATTAAACTACGACCTTGAAAACAACCTAATAAACATTAATTACTATCGGAATCACTGCCGGGTTCGATCGGGCCACACACACTAACATGCCTCTATAGCCATATATGGTAATTGTTGTCACGGATTATGTATCCGCCTGTATCGATAAAGTCCAATGCCCGTATGAGTGCACTTTCTCGTGCCTCACAGTACCGAAAGAATGGTCAGACATAGATGTAACCTACTAAACGACCACTACCCCTGTTAGTAATCCTTATGCAGTACTGGCGTCCTTCTACAGTGAGCTGGCCGAGGTTACCATTGCAGAAGTCCCAATCGTACCCGAGTTGCTCCATAGCTTAGTCTAGAATGGCCCACAAGCCACATGCAGCATAGGTAAGGTCCTGGAACGCAATCTGCATGCGGAGAAAAAGAAAAAAAATTAGAGAATGTTATTACAATAATAAACAACAAATAACCATGATTCAGGTATAAGTGACCATTTTACCACATCCGCACGGTTGTAGCTCGCAAACCATTCGCTTGCTTGCAGGACGGGGATATCACCAGCATTCAAAGCAAGTGACTTGAAGTGCGAGAAATCAGGCACATCATAGCAAACATGTCGAAGTGCCTCTAAACAGATGCGCACGGCATTGAATTGGGCTCTTATCATGTCTGGGCTCTGTCTTCCCGTCTCGTGGATATGGTTCCGATGATTTGCACCCCTCAAAGGGATGGAAAAACTGAGTTCACACGTCCATAGCCGACCACTTCCATTAGATGCCGTGTTCTCGATGACGTCCGAGATAAAGAACCAGCTAAGTGTTGTTCGCAGCCAATCTATTGGGGATATAGTCTGTGACATATATGTATGCAACAATGATATTAAACTAATTACACTTATTTGTTAGCATAAAAAAACAAAAGATGTTGGAAAATATTTCATACAATAGCTGGAACAAGGAACCGTGGAATGGCCACATTAGGAGCGAATGGCTCATCGCCAAGGTGGAAACCTGGTTCTTGTGGTGAGAGAGGTCCGTTGTTCATACCACCTGATCGATAAAATGCCAAAAAAATATGAACATAAAATATATGCACAAAAAATTCTTCCAAGTAAAATGTGGCAACATAATTAAATATAGATCGAATGCAAGGAATAAAAATATATATAAATGTAGAATGCAAAGAAACATGAATATAAATATAGATCAAATGAATACAGATAGAATATTGGAGAAGACAACATATCAATACCATTGAAAAATGCAGGAGCCATGACCAAATCACGTAGAGAGAGTGGATTTCTTGAGAAGTGAGAGTGAAACATGAGAAATGAGACTGTGAGAGTTCGTGGGTGGGTGGGATCGATGTATGTGGCCGATGGTTTGTTTTATATAGGGGGGCATGGACATCACTGTCGGTTTTTAAGTAGAACCGACAATGAAAGTACCGACAATGAAAGTTAATATCACTGCCGGTTTGTAAGTAGAACCGACAGTGAAGGTGCATATATGTAAAGGATATATTTATTTAGATAGTACAGTGGGAAAGTTTTAACAACAACGATATATTTATTTAGATGGTAATGAAATACATAAAAAAATAACAAAAATATTAGAAATAAATTACATATCACGATAACAAAGACCTTACCCTAAAATTACATATACGATAACAAAGACCTGTTGACACAAAATGTGACGACTTTGTGCGCTTTACACTGACAAGCCGAAAAGCGTAGCTTCAATGGTGCCGGGTGCTTCGTGATCCGGAGCGTGCCGGTCGGTTTGACACGAAAAAAGCGACAAGGGATAAAAGCGATTAAATGTCAACCGGAACATGTCGGGTGAGACGAGACGATTCCGTATATCTGACCTGAAGCCACTTACAGCGACATACGACTATAGGAAGGCATGCGCCAACAAGTTTATAAATCATTGACTAATCGTAGGATGGACATACGTAAAGATCGATTGCGAATGCATATGCATGGGAAGACATGTTTGAACAAGTGAAATTGATTATGCGTTAATGCATATCCAAGCTCGACAATCCAACCGAGTTGGGGTCCATGAAGAAGGAGCGTGTAGATAAACACGATTAAGCCAATCTAAAACACAAATGCGCGCATACGACACCTAGTTCGTCAAAAACTTACGCGTGATTAACATACATGAACCCACAACATGTGACAATCTAGATTAAAATAATTCAGCCATTACGAGCATGTTATCTATTTGCAAAGGTATTATGAAAGTAATGATCATTGAAGCTCGAATAAAACCATAGAAGAGGGCGAACAATATCAATCTAGATTGGGCAAAAGTGTGCTACAAATATATAAAATATTTAAAACATGCAAACAGGATAACTTGATGAATCTATTTAGATTTTGCCGTAATCTAATAGAGCCGATAAGCATCTTGCTTCCACTAAGCATATTGAGCAAGCGCTTTTGCGCGCGCGGTATCTACTCATAAACAAAGTATAAGCAAAGACTTCTTGATTGTCAAGCAAAGATCCGCCATACGATCATTGAAAACAAACAAGACTACTTGCATCACGTCTAAATCCACCGCATGATACTAAACATGATAACAAGGTTGCCGGAACTTACGGAGGTCGACGGATCGATGACTCCTCTCGAAGAACTTCGGCGACGACAAAAGGACTCGAAAGTTGGTACGGGGCGGTTGTATTGATTTGGTTGTGAGCGCCTATTACAATGGTGAGGGTCAATATTTATACCCTAGGCGAAACACGAGTCCTAAAGACTACGATTTACAAAGGAACTCTTTAAATAAACTTGGAAACTACGATTCCTTGCCCCAAACTCTCGAGTCCTTTATTATTACAACTTTCATCTTCTCGATCGGCTTTGCTTGCCATCTTACGCTTTCCCGAATGGAGTTACCGCCTTCGAATAACCGACCGCACAAGCATTTAGCCGACCGCTTGCGTTATTTTGCGAACACTCTTCTTCCTGCATGTGGGTCCACTGTCATCTTCGAAATTGACCAAAATCCGGTGTTAACACATGCCCCCTCAATTTCGGGATAAAAGTTGTTTTATTACGAAATTGACCTAGCTCTTTCATCCTCCTAGGTCATCACCGTTCAAAACCGCAGCCATTGCCCAAAATTTCAATCTTTCGGCGCAACTTGAACCTCCTCTAAATCTTCAATGGCGACCCAGGATGAAATCCCAGAGGTAAACTTTATTTATATTGGCAACTTTCATCCCATCCTTCCGCTCCTCTTTTGACTTATTCCCCTCGATTTCAATCATCTTCTAAAGGAGTACAAGAGCGATTTTGATCCCTTACGTTGCCAACCCGACTCCTATTTCCTTGGCCCAATGGGAAACCACGACCCTACGAAATCATTGAGAAGGAAACTCAAAGAATTCCTTTCAAATGCTGGAATTACCTCACCAAACCGATGGCCAAACACGTTCAAGAATTGGCCATTCCCCCAATCACCGGATGGCGCCAAGCTGAGTGCAGGAGAATGTTGGAGAAAAGCGGCGTGACCCTTTGGGACGGTCGGGACATCGGTCATTATGCGGAGTTATCTTTAGCGAGAGACACCGGGAATGATTCCTACGATAGCGACTTCTCATTTTTGATGCAGCGCTACCAATGCCTTTATCTTGACCATTGGTATTATGACCATCACTCTAGCCGAGCGTATACATGATATTTGGTTTGAATGTGTCATTGCCGGTATATCCTTATAAGTACAAGAGCAAGAGTAATCAAAAGCCGTTAGTTACGGATGTGGATGGGTCAAACATATTGAGAATTACATGAATGCATCTGGCGCCGTCTCGACAAAGAGTTGAAAGCTTTCATGAATATGTGGCTATCTGATTCATTTTTGTGGAAAATCAATGAACCAACCACGAATCACATGGTAATGGTGAAGACTTAGCTGCGAGGCACCCAGATCCCATTAGGCAAATATCTTTTAGGGTGCGCTTATCATATGATGCATCAGATCACCCTTCGGATGTGCCAAGGTGGAGAAATTTCTTGTGTGAGCGGCCCTGGTGGCTAATTCAAATGTGGCTCCAACTATATATGCATCGAGATAACCCCTGTGAGCCTCTTCAACCTAAGCTTCCCCTCGATTAACTATCTTTGAAGGCAACACTGACAAAAGTTAAAGCTTGTCGGACTTATGGGGAAGCGGCGGCATCTATAAGCATTGATATAGACATTGGTCACCTCTTCAAGCTATTTTTCAAAGGATTTGACAATGTGTGCTCTGGTTTCCTTACGGGGAAAATGAAGATCGACTTTGCCCTGCAAGTTTAGCTATGAAATTGGTTGTTCGGGCCAAGAATCACAGAGATTTTCAACTCCTTTATCAAACCTTGCACTTTGCCGGCCGAATTTCATCATGGGAGATTAGTACAATCCACCTATGAGTTCTATTATCCCAACATGGTAGCGGACAATTAGGATGCGCCAAGCGCCCCTTTAAAATTCCTCTTCTCAACAATCATAAAATCAAGGAAGCAATAACGAGAAGGAATGGAAGCCAAGAAGGTCTTTGAATTAGGATGGGAATTACCAATATATGAACCATCTCCATTTGGGCTAATAGATCTTTGCTCATCCCTCTTTGTCTCTTGGTGGCAAGAATGGCATGCTCATATCTTCAATATAGCAGTTCATTCTTTATGCAAAAACTTGCAACCCGATTTTGCTTACGACGGTGAGGTAATTTCATTATGCCCATCATTTCTTATTCTTGAATCCACTTCTTATTTTAACATCTGGTTATGCACGGGATCTTGAGTTTACTTCCCACCCAAAGCAATTCGGTACTATAAAATTTGGTCCCAAACTGCTCTGGGGTTTGATGCTCCAAACTTAAAGGAATTCATGAAAACTTACGCAACTTTGGATTCGGCACCTCTAAAGGCACTCATAAGAACTCCTGTTACTTCAATTTCTTTGCATCTTCGGAGGAAAAAGCAAAAGGAAAACACACGAAAGTTTTCTCTTACCCAAGAAACCAAGGACCAAGAAAGCAGATTATCCCTTAAGGCATGAACCTTACATTTTCTTATCGGGTCAACCATTTCATTTGGCGATAAGGCGACTATCTCTACATTCATTCCTTCCACTGCATTGACCACAAGTCGAAATCCCCCATAGGGTAATACCTCGGCGCTTTGTAGAACCAACCCCTGAAGTTTCTCTTGAAGATGAAGAAATTCATGATAGCGAAATTTTGAGAGACCCATGAAATTTGAAGGTTCAAAGGCTCATAAACTGATGAGACTATAGGTAACATTGCTCAACCAATTCTCCTCTCCTTTCTCTTTAACAACATCTATCTCTTATGCTCATTATCACTTACTTTCTTTGAAAATAGATGAGATCTTAGATGAAGCGGCAAGAAACTTCTCTGATCAATCTCGAGATCCGTCTCCTCTGAACCTTCAATCAAGTCCTCCGACCAAAGCGGTATAACTCATCACGATGACCAATCATTAGCAACAGTATGCCTTGTCTCATACTATATTTTAGCAAAATTACCCAATCGGCTAACACCTTCTTTCTTTCTCTTTGTTTAGAAGAACATCACTAAGCCGACCACGATTACTCCTTCTCTATTGAGGACTACATTATTGAGAAAGGTGAAGAGATCACTTCTCATCAAACTTTGTCCTTTGGAGAATCGGGCTCGGCTAAAAGAAGTGATTATTCTCTTGAATAAGGATACCATTAGTGCGGTTGAGAATGCGAGACCGGATAAAAGACCTTCTTGAACTCATTGATCAAGATATCCATACGCTCTCAAAGCTCCCCTAGAATCTGCGGCCCATCTTGATGATCACTTTGCTATGGTGAAAAGGGCAACCAAGAACATATCTTGAGGGCGCTCTGCGAAGGATAGATCTTTGAAAAAGCTGGAGATTAAAGATCTTCACTCTCATATCAGGACTACGAGAAATTCTTTAGCAACCTTGGAGCTGGCTGAGATCCATGGAGGATGAAAAAATCGGACTAGAAGCTCAACTAGCCGGCTGAATGCCAAAATTAGGTCTCACAGAGGCCCATATAACCAATCTGTAGAAGAACATAGAAGCAACTTCACTAAAAATAGCTTCGACCATCAAAGAAGACCAGCAGATCAAAAACAAGTTATCCCGGTATCGAGTTACGAAGATGAAGATCACAAAGTGCTAGATAATGTTAGCGAATCGGGACCGAGGCCATAGAAGCGATCAATCATCTTACGAACCGATGAGACATTAGGCTTGTAATAAACTTTAAGTGTGATACCCTTTTTCCTTGATTAAACAACTTTATGTCCACTTATTTTCATCCGTTCGGAAAAAAGCAATCGGCCATCTTCCTTAAATTACTCGATTAGAATGTAGCGATTGTCTCCATTCTTCCGATAACCGAGCGAATCCAATCCAAACCTTTGTGAGGGTATAGCGAACAACGTTGGCTCAATAAATCATGGAGATATTTCAGCGACGTTCGACTTAACTCAGACTGGCCCGATCGATGCGGTCCATCAAAAGGGAAAACCTACTCCGCCGTTGAGATTCTCGTCCCACAACCCGTGGAATTCGCCACGATCTTTCGCCCGGCTTATAAATAGCCCCTCCCATTGGCCTTCATCACTATCTTTGCCTCGGCGTTCTCACATCCGTCTCTTCCACTTCCTTCGTGCGATTCATTCTAGAAAGAAACCTAACCTCCGTCAAAGCAAATGACGAGCAGTGGCAAGCCGTGGCAAGCGTCCTGGCAAGCGGAGAAATTTGAAGGAAGCGAGCATCGCATATTTGCCGGCGTCGTGGGTATGATTCGGTTCTTTGCCCCCTTTGTAATTTCCTCGTTCATCTCTTAATTCCGATTTCTCCTCCCCATTCATCGGGATAAGAGTCATCAGCTCAGATCAATACCATCTCCTCCCCCCGGTGTCGGCGGCTCAGCAGGGAACTCCATCTTCCGGCTCCTCGGGTCTTCCGACTCCTCAAGCTCTTACCATTCCAACCCTTGGGGTTTCGTGAGCAATGAGATGCATACCACCCATACTCCCACGAGGCGCTTAAGTTTCGCCGGAGAGGATGAAGCCGGGAGGAGCTAGGCGAAGTCTCAAGAAGTTCGGCATCGATCAAGCGAATGGGAGGATCGTGAAACAATTCTGCTGCGCCATCCTTTGGTTTGATATCTTCATTTAATTTTATCATCGACTTCCTTTGCTTGCCGACTCATTTTTCTTTCATGCCTTGCTCTTTCGCGGAAAATGACCGCTTGAAGGCGGCGGCGAACAAGATTGCCGACAAGGTGAATGCTCAGGGGAGACATCGAAGCGCGCCTTGGTCTTGTGGGATGGCCGCATTGATCAGGCCGTCACCCAAGGTGTGCACCTCGGCGCTTCTCTTGGGGTGGCGGCAATGACCTCCCAAACCAACGAGGACTACTCCTCCCGGCCGAGTTGGCTTTGTTGGAGGGCCTTTGGGACGAAGTCGGCGACATCGAAGAAGCGTCTGGAGGCCTCGACGATCATCTTGCTTGCCCTTGCCGAAATCACAAACCCTCAATCCGTCCTCAATAAGTTATTTGAGGAGTAGTTTGTATTAGGACGAACTTTTATAAATAATCTCATCCTTTGGAATGATATTTACTTCTTTGATTCTTTTTGGTAAAATCCCACTTGCGATTATCGGAAAAATGCGAAAACAACCCGATTTTGGATAAACATTCTTGTGCTGAGGCGATGCAAAGCTGCGCATCGGCTATTTTGTGCTAAAAGCGATATAGGCGATATCGGCTATTTCCAATCTCGTATCGATTTTTTTAGGCTAAAAAGCGATATGAACAATATCGGCTATTTTTAATCATGTATCCAATCTTCTAGGCCAAAAGCGATTTTTCCATACATCGGTTTTTACGATCTATATTTACTGAACCAACCTCAACCTTTGGGGTAGTATTTCTTAAGAAATCTTCCATTAATAGCTACAGTAAACTCTTCTCCGAATAAAGTCTTTAATATGTATGCATTGCGGGCACACATTCTACAATTCGGAAAGGACCTTCCCAATTTGGAGACCATTTGCGAGCGCTCTATCTTTTGTCCCAAGCGGCAATGTCAGTTTTCCAAACCAAATCTCATTCTGCGAATTGTTTTGACCCTAACCTTTTTGTTATAATACACAGCAGCAGCGTATTTTATTTTTCTCAATATTTTCCAATGCCTTGAGAGGCGAATCAAATGTAAATCTTCCAATTCATCCATCATGAGACTCTTATAATCTTCTTTTGCCAATTCTTTACGTAACACAATTAGCCTTGAATCTACTTAGTAACTCCATGGTAGTCTGACATGATGCCCATAAACCAGTTCATAGGGAGGCGTTTGAGTGGATCCATGACAAGCCATTCGGTAAGCCCACGATTGCTTCATTAAGAACCAAGTGCCATTTCCTTGGTTTTCATCAATCTTCTTACGGATAATTTTAATCATAATCTTATTTGATGTACGCACGACCATTAGCTTGTGCATAATAAGGAGAAGAATTATATAACTTAATCCCCATACTTTTGGCAAAGTCACAAAATTACGAAGAAGTAAATTGAGTCCCCCGATCGGTTGTTTATAGTCGAGGAATCCCAAATCTGTGAACTATATGTTCCTTAACAAAAGCGATCATATTTTACGGCGTTACTTTCTTCAAAGGGATAGCCTCAACCCACTTGGTGAAATAATCCGTGGCCAAAAGTACAAATTTGTGTCCCTTACTAGAAGGAGGATTGATCGACCAATTAAATCTATTCCCCATCCTCTGAGCGGCCAAGGCTTGATTATAGGATTCATAGCGAATATTTGGAACTTTTTGAATATTGCGAATTTCGACAATTGTGACACCCTTTGTAATATTCAAAACAATCTTCCAACATAGTTGGCCAAAAATAACCAGTTCTCCTAATTATCCACTTCATCCAGATAAAGGTGGTGATGTGCACCACACAACCCTTCGTGAACCTCATACATCACTTTCTTGGCCTCTTCGACTCAAGCATTTGAGCAATACTCCATCGATGGACTTGTAATATAAGCGATCATCAAGAAACACAAACTTGAGAGCTTTGTACCTAAGTTTTGGAAACCCTTTGAGATGGATTTTCGGATAATTGGTAACCGTATATCTCCAATCACCATCTCTTTGGATCGATATTTAAAACATCTTCCTCTATAGTAAAAACTTCCGATTCTCTCGATATCCGAAGCGGCTTGAGCTAACTTATTTGCTTCTTCATTGTACTCTCTAGGGATATGATGCAAGGTTACTATCGGAAAATTCTTCAAAAGTTCTCTACACTCCTCATAATATTCTCTTAACACATTATTCTTGCATTCATCTTGACCATTCAGGTTGATTAATCACCAACTTCGAGAATCCCCAAAGATTTCCATGACAGCGGCCTTTACTTCTATAAGAAAAAGTGAAGCCCTCTAAGCAATGCTTCATACTACCTTGATTGTTAGTAACATGAAATTCAATAGGAATTTGCATACTCAAAAGCTTTTCCTTGTGGGGAAATCAAAAGAATACCAGCACCACCACCTTTGTTGCAAGATGACCCATCGAAGAACAAGGCCCAAGGCACAATGTTTATCGCCTCAACAGAAAGATCCCGATGTTGGGTAATAAAATCAGCAATAATTTGACCCTTTACCGCCTTTGCCGATTCATACCTTAAATTAAATTACGACAATGCTAAAATCCATTTGCCAATTCTTCCATTCAAAATCGGCATTGATAACATATGTTTGATTACATCAAAACTAGAAACCACCACACATTGAATTCAACAAATAGTGCCGTGATTTGAGTGCAGGAGTAATACACACACAAGCAAAGTTTCTCTGTGGCGAATACCTTGTTTCCGGGTCTATGACTTTTCGGCTAAAATAAGCTATGACTCTTTCTTTTCCTTCAAACTCTTGCATAAGGGCCGATCCTATCGTTAGGCTATCGGTCGCCACATACAACAAAAGGCTTTTCAAGTTGTGGAGGTACCGGCCACAAGTGGTGCTTTCATATATTGTTTGATCTCATCAAAAGCCTTTTTTGTTGTATGTCACCCCATACAAATTTTTGATCTTTCTTGGCTTCAATAAAGGGAAAAGGGTAAAACTCTTTACGATAAATTGGATATGAATCTTCTTACAAAGTTGATTTTGCCTAACAATGATTGCAATTACGTGAGATTAGTTGGCGGCACAACTTTGTCTATTGCTTCCATGCTCTTTTCCCAACTTCAATTCCTCCTTTATGAACTAAAAATCCCAAAAACTCACCGGCCCGAAACTCCAAAGGCACATTTGTTTGGATTCATCTTCAATCCATGCTTTCTTGTGCACTCGAGTCTTTCTTAAATCGGCTAAATGTCTTTCATGATTTCTAGACTTGACTACTACATCATCGATGTAGATTTCTACAATCTTGCCGATCAACTCGTGAAAAATATAATTCATAGCTCTACGATAAGTTGCACTGACATTCTTTAACTTAAGCGTCATGACTATCCATTCGAACAAACCAATATGACCGGGACATCGAAAATTTGTTTTTGAAATATCTTCTATTGCCATAAAAATTTGGTTATAGCCGACATTACCATCCATAAAACTAATGACTTCATAACTTTCTTTGCCGCATCTACCGATAAATCGGCAAGCGGCATTGGGTAACCATCCATGGGAGTAGCCTTATTAAGATTTCTAAAATCTATGCAAACTCTCATTTTCCATTTTTTTCTTATATACCGGTACTATATTTGAAATCCACTCGCATACTTGCATGGCGAATAAAGTTTGCTTCTATTAACCTTTCAACCTCCTTCTTCACATCGGCCAATACCTCCTCTTTGTATATCTTCCTTGGAGGTTGTTTATAAGAAGGCCGAAACCAGGTTTAATGGGTGTCGATGCTCAACAATGGAACGATCCAATCCGGGCATTTCCGTGTAATCCCAAGCAAAAGCAGTCTTTAAACTCTTTCAACAAATCTATCAACTTTGACTTATATTACGGGTCTAACTTTGCACTAATATACATCGGCCTTGGCTTAGAACCATCACCAACATTGATTTCCTCCAACTTATCGGTGACATATAAAACCACGCCCCAACTTTCCTTTGTTGCCATCGGCAGGATTTCCCATTAAAAATTGCTATGAGAGCCCATTGCTTGGATCAATTTGTTGGCCTTCGCTAAAAACATTTCTGGGACCTTCTTTCCACACTTTTCGGAGAAACAATCGGCGCCCTCATATTCCCAATAGGTAGATTCCGTGGCGACAACACTTACCGAATTATCGGCATGTACAACTTCAACATCATCTCAATCCATTGAATGAGAATTTGATGCATAGTTGAAGGAATGCAACAATTAGCATGGATCAATCTACGCCCAAGAGTAGACTATATGCCCCCCCCCTTGCCATCAATGACAAAAAAGGTAGTAATTAGAGTTTTTGACCCAATAGTCATTTCGACATGGATAGCACCTCGGGTATCGGAAGGATTGCCGGCAAAATCCTAAGCACCATGTCGGGTTTTCGGTAATTCTTCATTAGTCATCCCAAGTTTCTGAAGGTAGTATAAGGCATGATATTGATAGCAGCCCCTCCATCGACAAACATCTTAGTTAAAGGCTTGCCATTGACATATCCTTTAAATAGAGTGGCCTCAAGTGGCGATTCTTGATTGGTTTATCAAAAAGCGACTCTTTGTGTTAATACCTGGTGAGCCATCAAATCGACATTCACTTTCATCAAAATCGAGTACACCTCTTCTTGGAAATCTTGGCTTCGGGGCTATAAACTCGATGGGAGGAAGAAAGCCATGCAAGCATTAAGCCGAAGGACCACATCCATCGGGCTTCTTTTAGGGCGTAAATTTGCTTTGTTTGGCAACTTCTTGTTCCAACTCCTATTCCTCAATCGTTGTACTCTTCTTTTACGGCTTTTCCTTAGGCACGGAGGACACCTTGTCCTTTTTGCCATACGTATTTACAAAAGTCGACTTCTTCATTATGCACTCTATCATGAATCAACTTTGAACACGCAACTCTTTTCCTTTCTTTGATTCTCAAAGCCACCTATTTTTAAGCGCCGATCATCTTGAGGAATCTTCGTTCCAAGTCTTTCATAGAGCGGGATGGCGGTTGACTTCGAGATTGCCTATACTCGAATCTTGAGCACTACACTCCGGACAATTATTTCTTGCGAGGCAACCTCAAACCTTCATTCCAACAATGCCTAAAGAACGAACAACCCCAATGAGAGGCTGCTCTGTTCCGTCATGTATTCTTCTTGCTCCCTTTGGTATACTTCTTCCTCATACCTCGGCATTCTTCCATAAACCATTGTTTTTCTGAGTATTCCTTCTCTTGTTCTCTCGCCACTTGTTTAGCAAAATCGTGATGTAACTCTGGGTTTGGAAGTTTGACCTTTCTCGGTTCGGCTATTACGAAACCGAACTCGATCTTCTGACTCTCTCTTGGTGATTTGCCGATCCGGGTCATGACACCACTCTCCTTTGCTCTATCGAAGTCAACACTTTCACCTTGCCTTTACCTTTGAGATCATTGGCGGATACCACATTCGAGAGAAAGAAATCATATTTTGTGGAAAAAGGTGATCATCAATTTTCATCTTGCCATCAAACCTCAAATGTCCCTCTTGGATAGCTTTACGGATTCGCATTACGAACACTCGGCAATCATTAATAGAATGAGAATTAGTGTTATGAAAGCCACAATATTTTTTGTCTTTCACTCCTTTGGGACGTAACATAGGATGTCCTTACGGTAACTTGATCGTCCTTCCTTTATCAACAATGCAAAAAAAAGTCATGCGCCTTAGTAACATCAAAATCATAGGTTCCCTTTTTGTTGTTTCAACCAGCGTTGACTAACTTGAGTGGGTTCCTTGTCCCAATTTAACTTTCATTTGCAGCTATCTCATCTTCATCAATATACTCGATTCGCTTCATCCGAAAGCCACGATACACCTCATTAGTGGCATTGTTCTTACGAAAGCGATTATCTCTCACGAACCCTTGGGCTTGATTACTCATAGCTGCTAAGCATTTGTGCAAGTTGACCAAGATCATCAAACTCTAAACCGAACAACTTCTCCACGATATTTGGCAACATTCCTACTATAGCAATTCGGTAGTTGATCATCTGGTAAATTTAGAGAATAACACATATTCTTGGTCTCCCTAAATCTGCGAAGATACTCCAATGGTGTTTCATTTGTTCTCATCCTCGGACTCATGAGATCAACCAATTTCTTCTCATTGGTACCCGTATAGAAATATGAATGAAACTTACGCTCTAGTTACGCTTGCGTACCAATGGAATGAGCGGTGAGAGCGTGAACCATGTGAAAGCCGGTCTGTAAGAGACAAAGGAAAATATCGAATCCTCCATGCTTCATCTGAGCGGCTTCTCAAAATTGCATTAAGTACCGGTGATGTGCTCTATGGTACTAGTATCATCTTGACGAAAACTTGGTCAAATCTGTTGGAGGCTTCACCCTTGGAGCAATGCCACTCTGTTGTACCATTACGGATAAGGAGATTTGTATGAATAGGATTGATTCTTTGGCTTCAAGCGAGGCGATTACGCATCATATCGGCCATCCTGTGCATCAAAACATCAATACACGGATCTGGTTTCCTTGTACTTGCACTCGGAAGGCAATCTGAAACACTTCTATACCACAGGTTTGTACGGCATTGATATACTTTAATCGGTAAATTCTTGATATCCATCTCCATACATATTCTTACGTAATCTATTTGATGGGAGAAACTCTATAATTTGAAAGTGGCACTTCTCTGTGGTACCAAATGTCATCGGCCATAAGTGGGATGTGATTGCTTTTCGGTGTGAGTCAATCCACCTATATTTGAAGGCGGCGCTACTTCCTTTCAACGAGGCTTCTCTTGATGCTTTGGAACATTGAAAAGCGTCGGCCCACTAAGTGGTCCAACATTTTCCTCGAAGTATTTATCAACCATTGGGCCAAAAGTCTTGATCATGATTGCGAAAGGTATTCGGAAAATTTGTGTGATGGTTTGTCATGGTTTCTCCCATAGCTTTATAAACCGGGGCTGCCATCTTCGAGCATCCTCCTCTTGATGTAATCGGTTTGATGCGGAAGAAGAACCCTTGGCATTATTTGCTTTTGAAATACTTTATTGCTCTTGTTTTGGAAAAAGACATCAAGCACTTCCGTTGGTATTGCTCACTGCGCTTGTAGCACTAAATCCTTGTAATTATCGGCAATTACGCCATGCTTACATCGAACATGATCATTGTTGATCTCGGATGCCATCTTGAACTAGCAGATGGTCCCACCCAAAGGCGTGCCAAAAAGTGTGTTGACACAAAATGTGGCGCCTTTGTGCACACACTGACAAGCCGAAAAGCGTAGCTTCAATCGGGTGCCGGGTGCTTCGTGATCCGAGCGTGCGGTCGGTTTGACTGAAAAAAAAGCGACAAGGGATAAAACGATTAAATGTCAAGCCGGAACATGTCGGGTGAGACCGAGACGATTCGTATATATCTGACCACGAAGCCACTTACAGCGACATACTGACTATAGGAAGGCATGCGCCAACAAGTTTATAAATCATTGGCTAATCGTAGGATGGACATACGTAAAGATCGATTGCGAATGCATATGCATGGGAAGACATGTTTGAACAAGTGAAATTGATTATGCGTTAATGCATATCCAAGCTCGACAATCCGGCCGAGTTGGGGTCCATGAAGAAGAGCGTGTAGATAAACACGATTAAGCCAATCTAAAAAACACAAATCGCGCATACGACACCTAGTTTTCGTCAAAAACTTAAGCGTGATTAACATACATGAACCCACAACATGTGACAATCTAGATTAAAATAATTCAGCCATTACGAGCATGTTATCTATTTGCAAAGGTATTATGAAAGTAATGATCATTGAAGCTCGAATAAAACCATAGAAGAGGGCGAACAATATCAATCTAGATTGGGCAAAAGTGTGCTACAAATATATAAAATATTTAAAACATGCAACACAGGATAACTTGATGAATCTATTTAGATTTTGCCGTAATCTAATAGAGCCGATAAGCATCTTGCTTCCACTAAGCATATTGAGCAAGCTTTGCGCATACGGTATCTACTCATAAACAAAGTATAAGCAAAGACTTCTTGATTGTCAAGCAAAAGATCCGCGCATACGATCATTGAAAACAAACAAGACTACTTGCATCACGTCTAAATCCACGCATGATACTAAACATGATAACAAGGTTGCCGGAACTTACGGAGGTCGACGGATCGATGACTCCTCTCGAAGAACTTCGGCGACACGACAAAAGGACTCGAAAGTTGGCACGGGGCGGTTGTATTGATTTGGTTGTGAGCGCCTATTACAATGGTCGAGGGTCAATATTTATACCCTAGGCGAAACACGAGTCCTAAAGACTACGATTTACAAAGGAACTCTTTAAATAAACTTGGAAACTTCGATTCCTTGCCCCAAACTCTCGAGTCCTTTATTATTACAACTTTCATCTTCTCGATCGGCTTTGCTTGCCATCTTACGCTTTCCCGAATGGAGTTACCGCCTTCGAATAACCGACCGCACAAGCATTTAGCCGACCGCTTGCGTTATTTGCGAACACTCTTCTTCTGCATGTGGGTCCACTGTCATCTTCGAAATTGACCAAAATCCGGTGTTCCCGAAATCATTGAGAAGGAAACTCAAAGAATTCCTTTCAAGTCTGGAATTACCTCACCAAACCGATGGCCAAACACGTTCAAGAATTGGCCATTCCCCAATCACCGGATGGCGAATCGGCATACAGGAGAATGTTGGAGAAAAGCAGCGACCTTTGGGACAGATCGGGACATCGGTCATTATCAGAGTTATCTTTAGAGAGAGACACCGGGAATGATTCCTTCGATAGCAAATGACTTCTCATTTTTGGTCCGGACGCTACCAATGCCTTTATCTTGACCATGGTATTATGACCATCACTCTAGCCGACGTATACATGATGTTGGTTTGAATGTGTCATTGCAAGTATATCCTTATAAGTACAAGAGCAAGAGTAATCAAAGAGCCGTTAGTTACGGATGTGGATGGGTCAAACATATTCAGAATTACATGAATGCATCCGCGCCGCTCTCGACAAAGAGTTGAAAGCTTTCATGAATATGTGGCTATGCTGATTCATTTTTGTGGAAAATCAATGAACCAACCACGAATCACATGGTAATGGTGAAGACTTAGCCATGAGGCACCCAGATCCCATTAGGCAAATATCTTTTAGGGTCTGCTTATCATATGATGCATCAGATCACCCTTCAGATGTGCCAAGGTGGAGAAATTTCTTGTGTGAACGGCCCCTGGTGGCTAATTCAAATGTGGCTCCAACTATATATGCATCAGATAACCCCTGTGAGCCTCTTCAACCTAAGCTTCCCCTCAGTTAACTATGCTGAAGGCAGCACAGCAAAGGTTAAAGCTTGTCAGACTTATGGGGAAGCAGCAGCATCTATAAGCATTGATATAGACATTGGTCACCTCTTCAAGCTATTTTTCAAAGGATTCGCAATGTGCTCTGGTTTCCTTACTGGGGAAAATGAAGATCTCGACTTTGCCTGCAAGTTTAGCTATGAAATTGGTTGTTCGGGCCAAGAATCCACGAGAGATTTTCAACTCCTTTATCAAACCTTGCACTTTGCAACCGAATTTCATCATGGGAGATTAGTACAATCCACCTATGAGTTCTATTATCCCAACATGGTAGCGGACAATTAGGATGCGCTAAGCGCCTCCAAAATTCCTCTTCTCAACAATCATAAAATCAAGGAAGCAATAATGAGAAGGAATGGAAGCCAAGAAGGTCTTTGAATTAGGATGGGAATTACCAATATATGAACCATCTCCATTTGGGCTAATAGATGTTGCTCATCCCCTCTTTGTCTCTTGGTGGCAAGAATGGCATGCTCATATCTTCAATATAGCAGTTCATTCTTTATGCAAAAACTTGCAACCCGATTTTGCTTACGACGGTGAGGTAATTTCATTATGCCCATCATTTCTTATTCTTGAATCCACTTCTTATTTTAACATCGGTTATGCATGGGATCTTGAATTTACTTCCCCGCCAAAGCAATTCAAGATTATCCAATTTGGTCCCAAAACCCGCCTGGGGTTTGATGCTCCAAACTTAAAGGAATTCATGAAAACTTACGCAACTTTGGATTCAGCACCTCTAAAGGCACTCATAAGAACTCCTGTTACTTCAATTGCTTTGCATCTTCCAGAGGAAAAGCAAAAGGAAAACACACGAAAGTTTTCTCTTACCCAAGAAACCAAGGACCAAGAAAGCAGATTATCCCTTAAGGCATGAACCTTACATTTTCTTATCAGGTCAACCATTTCATTTGGCGATGAAGCTGACTATCTCTACATTCATTCCTTCATTGCAGCCCACAAGTCGAAATTCCCATACGGGTAATACCTCGGCATTTGTAGAACCAACCCCTGAAGTTTCTCTGAAGATGAAGAAATTCATGATAGCGAAATTTGAGGAGACCCATGAAGTGAAGGTTCAAAGGCTCATAAACCTGATGAGACTATAGGTAACATTGCTCAACCAATTCTCCTCTCCTTTCTCTTTAACAACATCTATCTCTTATGCTCATTATCACTTACTTTATTGAAAATAGATGAGATCTTAGATGAACCGGCAAGGAAACTTCTCTGATCAATCTCCAGATCCGTCTCCTCCGAACCTTCAATCAAGTCCTCCGGCAAGCTGGTATAACTCATCCACGATGACCAATCATTAGCAGTAACGCCTTGTCTCATACTATATTTTAGCAAAATTACCCAATCGGTTAACACCTTCTTTCTTTCTCTTTGTTTAGAAGAACATCACTAAACCGACCACCGTTACTCCTTCTCTATTGAGGACTACATTATTGAGAAAGGTGAAGAGATCACTTCTCATCAAACTTTGTCCTTTGGAGAATCGAGGCTCGGCTAAAAGAAGTGATTATTCTCTTGAATAAGGATACCATTAGTGCAGTTCGAATGCAGACCGGATAAAAGACCTTCTTGAACTCATTGATCAAGATATCCCTTACGCTCTCAAAGCTCCCTAGAATCTGCGGCCCATCTTGATGATCACTTTGCTATGGTGAAAAGGGCAACCAAGAACATATCTTGAGGGCCGCTCTGCGAGAAGGATAGATCTTTGAAAAAAGCTGGAGATTAAAGATCTTCACTCTCATATCCGGACTACGAGAAATTCTTTAGCAACCTTGGAGCTGAATCGAGATCCATGGAGGATGAAAAAATCGGACTAGAAGCTCAACTAGCCAGAACTGAATGCCAAAATTCAGGTCTCACAGGCCCATATAACCAATCTGCCGAAGAACATAGAAGCAACTTCACTAAAATAGCTTCGACCATCAAAGAAGACCAGCGAGATCAAAAACAAGTTATCCAAAGTATCCGAGTTCGAAGATGAAGATCACAAAGTGCTAGATAATGTTAGCGAATCGGGACCGAGGCCATAGAAGCGATCAATCATCTTACGAACAGTGAGACATTAGGCTTGTAATAAACTTTAAGTGTGATACCTTTTTTCCTTGATTAAACAACTTTATGTCCACTTATTTTCATCCGTTCGGAAAAAAGCAATCGGCCATCTTCCCTTAAATTACTCGATTAGAATGTAGCCGATTGTCTCCATTCTTCCGATAACCGAACGAATCCAATCCAAACACTGTGAGGGTATAGCCGAACAACGTTGGCTCCAATAAATCATGGAGATATTTCAAGCGACGTTCGACTTAACTCAGACTGGCCCATCCGAGAACGGTCCATCAAAAGGAGAAAACCTACTCCGCCGTTCGAGATTCTCGTCCCACAACCCCGTGGAATTCGCCACGATCTTTCGCCCGACTTATAAATAGCCCCTCCCATTGGCCTTCATCACTATCTTTGCCTCAGCGTTCTCACATCCGTCTCTTCCACTTCCTTCGTCTGATTCATTCTAGAAAGAAACCCTAACCTCCGTCAAAGCAAATGACGAACAGCGGCAACCGTGGCAAGCGCCCTGCCGACGGGAGAGGTCAAGGAAGCGAGCATCATATTTGCAAGCGCGTCATGGTATGATTTGGTTCTTTGCCCCTTTGTAATTTCCTCGTTCATCTCTTAATTCCGATTTCTCCCTCCCCATTCATCGGGATAAGAGTCATCGGCTCCGATCAATACCATCTCCTCCCTCCGGTGTCGGCAGCTCAACAGGAACTCCATCTTCCGGCTCCTCCGGGTCTTCCGACTCCTCAAGCTCTTACCATTCCAACCCTTGGGGTTCGCAGAGCAAGCAGATGCATACCACCCATACTCCCACGAGGCGCTTAAGTTTCGCCAGGGAGAGGATGAAGCCCGGGAGGAGCTAGGCGAAGTCTCCAAGAAGTTCGGCATCGATCAAGCCGAATGGGAGGATCAGTGAAACAATTCTCTGACGCCATCATTGGTTTGATATCTTCATTTAATTTTATCATCGACTTCCTTTGCTTGCCGACTCATTTTTTCTTTCATGCCCAGCTCTTTCGCGGAAAATGACCGCTTGAAGGCGGGCGAACAAGATTGCCGACAAGGTGAATGCTCGGGGAGACATCCGAGGCACGCCTTGAGTGCTGTGGACGGCCGCATTGATCGTGCCGTCATCCCAAAGGTGTGCACCTCGGCGCTTCTCTTGGGCTGGCGGCAATGACCTCCCAAACCAACGAGGACTACTCCTCCCGGCCAGATTGGCTTTGTTGGAGGACGCCTTGGGACGAAGTCGACGACATCGAAGAGCGTCTGGAGGCTCACGACGATCATCATGTTCTTTGCCCTTGCCGAAATCACAAACCCTCAATCCGTCCTCAATAAGTTATTTGAGGAGTAGTTTGTATTAGGACGAACTTTTATAAATAATCTCATCCTTTGGAATGATATTTACTTCTTTGATTCTTTTCGGTAAAATCCCACTTGCGATTATCAGAAAAATGCCGAAAACAACCCAGTTTTGGATAAACATTCTTGTGCTAGAGGCGATGCAAACTACATCGGCTATTTTGTGCTAAAGGCGATATAGGCGATATCGGCTATTTCCAATCTCGTATCGATTTTTTAGGCTAAAGGCGATATGAACAATATCGGCTATTTTTAATCATGTATCCAATCTTCTAGGCCAAAGGCGATTTTCCCTTACGTCGGTTTTTCCGATCTATATTTACTGAACCAACCTCAACTTTGGGGTAGTATTTCTTAAGAAATCTTCCATTAATAGCTCTGGTAAACTCTTCTCCGAATAAAGTCTTTAATATGTATGCATTGCCAGGCACACATTCTACAATTCGGAAAGGACCTTCCCAATTTGGAGACCATTTGCCGAACGCTCTATCTTTTGTCCCAACTGGCAATACAGTTTTCCAAACCAAATCTCCTTCTGCGAATTGTTTCAGCCTAACCTTTTTGTTATAATACCTGGCAACGCGTATTTTATTTTTCTCAATATTTTCCAATGCCTTGAGACGAATCAAATGTAAATCTTCCAATTCATCCATCATCAGACTCTTATAATCTTCTTTTGCCAATTCTTTCTGTAACACAATTCGCCTTGAATCTAACCGTAACTCCCATGGTAGTACAAACATGATGCCCATAAACCAGTTCATAGGGAGGCGTTTGAGTGGATCCATGACAAGCCATTTCGGTAAGCCCACGATTGCTTCATTAAGAACCAAGTGCCATTTCCTTGGTTTTTCATCAATCTTCTTCGGATAATTTTAATCATAATCTTATTTGATGCTTACGCACGACCATTAGCTTGTGCATAATAAGGAGAAGAATTATATAACTTAATCCCCATACTTTTGGCAAAGTCACAAAATTCGAAGAAGTAAATTGAGTCCCCGATCGGTTGTTATAGTCTCGAGGAATCCCAAATCATGAACTATATGTTCCTTAACAAAACTGATCATATTTTCCGGCGTTACTTTCTTCAAAGGGATAGCCTCAACCCACTTGGTGAAATAATCCGTGGCCAAAAGTACAAATTTGTGTCCCTTACTAGAAGGAGGATTGATCGACCAATTAAATCTATTCCCCATCCTCGAACGAAGCAGCCAAGGCTTGATTATAGGATTCATAGCAGATATTTGGAACTTTTGAATATTGCCGAATTTACGACAATTGTGACACCCTTTGTAATATTCAAAACAATCTTCCAACATAGTTGGCCAAAAATAACCAGTTCTCCTAATTATCCACTTCATCCGATATAATTTGGTGATGTGCACCACACAACCCTTCGTGAACCTCATACATCACTTTCTTGGCCTCTTTCGACTCAAGCATTTGAGCAATACTCCATCGATGGACTTGTAATATAAGCGATCATCAAGAAAACACAAACTTGAGAGCTTTGTACCTAAGTTTTCGGAAACCCTTTGAGATGGATTTTTCAGATAATTGGTAACTTCAGATCTCCAATCACCATCTCTTTGGATCGATATTTAAAACATCTTCCTCTATAGTAAAAACTTCCCGATTCTCTCGATATCCAGAAGCAGCTTGAGCTAACTTATTTGCTTCTTCATTGTACTCTCTAGGGATATGATGCAAGGTTACTATCAGAAAATTCTTCAAAAGTTCTCTACACTCCTCATAATATTCTCTTAACACATTATTCTTGCATTCATACTGACCATTCAGTTGATTAATCACCAACTCAGAATCCCCAAAGATTTCAACAAAGAACGGCCTTTACTTCTATAAGAAGCTGAAGCCCTCTAAGCAATGCTTCATACTCTGCTTGATTGTTAGTAACATGAAATTCAATAGGGACTGCATACTCAAAAGCTTTTCCTTGTGGGGAAATCAAAAGAATACCAGCACCACCACCTTTGTTGCAAGATGACCCATCGAAGAACAAGGCCCAAGGCACAATGTTTATCGCCTCAACAGAAAGATCCCGATGTTGGGTAATAAAATCAGCAATAATTTGACCCTTTACCGCTTTTGCCGATTCATACCTTAAATTAAATTCTGACAATGCTAAAATCCATTTGCCAATTCTTCCATTCAAAATCGGCATTGATAACATATGTTTGATTACATCAAAACTAGAAACCACCACACATTCGGAATTCAACAAATAGTGCCGTGATTTGGTACAGGAGTAATACACACACAAGCAAAGTTTCTCTGTAGCCGAATACCTTGTTTCCGGGTCTAACAGCTTTCGGCTAAAATAAGCTATGACTCTTTCTTTTCCTTCAAACTCTTGCATAAGGGCCGATCCTATCGTTAGGCTATCGGCCGCCACATACAACTTAAAAGGCTTTTCAAGTTGTGGAGGTACCAGCACAGGTGGTGCTTTCATATATTGTTTGATCTCATCAAAAGCCTTTTGTTGTATGTCACCCCATACAAATTTTTGATCTTTCTTGAGCTTCAATAAAGGGGAAAAGGGTAAAACTCTTTCTGATAAATTGGATATGAATCTTCTTACAAAGTTGATTTTGCCTAACAATGATTGCAATTCTGTGAGATTAGTTGGCGGCACAACTTTGTCTATTGCTTCCATGCTCTTTTTCCCAACTTCAATTCCTCCTTTATGAACTAAAAATCCCAAAAACTCACCAGCCGAAACTCCAAAGGCACATTTGTTTGGATTCATCTTCAATCCATGCTTTCTTGTGCACTCCAGAGTCTTTCTTAAATCGGCTAAATGTCTTTCATGATTTCTAGACTTGACTACTACATCATCGATGTAGATTTCTACAATCTTGCCGATCAACTCGTGAAAAATATAATTCATAGCTCTCTGATAAGTTGCACCAGCATTCTTTAACCCAAACGTCATGACTATCCATTCGAACAAACCAATATGACCAGGACATCTGAAAGCTGTTTTCGAAATATCTTCTATTGCCATAAAAATTTGGTTATAGCCAGCATTACCATCCATAAAACTAATGACTTCATAACCTGCTGCCGCATCTACCAGTAAATCGGCAACTGGCATTGGGTAACCATCCATGGGAGTAGCCTTATTAAGATTTCTAAAATCTATGCAAACCTCATTTTTCCATTTTTCTTATATACCGGTACTATATTTGAAATCCACTCGCATACTTGCATGGCCGAATAAAGTTTGCTTCTATTAACCTTTCAACCTCCTTCTTCACATCGGCCAATACCTCCTCTTTGTATATCTTCCTTGGAGGTTGTTTATAAGGACGAAACCCGGGTTTAATGGGTAATCGATGCTCAACAATGGAACGATCCAATCCGGGCATTTCCGTGTAATCCCAAGCAAAAGCAGTCTTTAAACTCTTTCAACAAATCTATCAACTTTGACTTATATTCGGGTCTAACTTTGCACTAATATACATCGGCCTTGGCTTAGAACCATCACCAACATTGATTTCCTCCAACTTATCGGTGACATAAAACCACGCCCCAACTTTCCTTTGTTGCCATCGCCAGGATTTCCCATTAAAATTGCTATGAGAGCCGATCGCTTGGATCAATTTGTTGGCCTTCGCTAAAAACATTTACAGGACCTTCTTTCCACACTTTTCCGGAGAAACAATCGACGCCCTCATATTCCCAATAGGTAGATTCCGTATAAGCAACACTTACACCGAATTATCGGCATGTACAACTTCAACATCATCTCCAATCCATTGAATGAGAATTTGATGCATAGTTGAAGGAATGCAACAATTAGCATGGATCCAATCTACGCCCAAGAGTAGACTATATGCCCCCTTGCCATCAATGACAAAAAGGTAGTAATCGAGTTTTTGACCCAATAGTCATTTCGACATGGATAGCACCTCGGGTATCGGAAGGATTGCCGGCCAAAATCCCTAAGCACCATGTCGGCTTTTCGGTAATTCTTCATTAGTCATCCCAAGTTTCGAAGGTAGTATAAGGCATGATGTTGATAGCAGCCCCTCCATCGACAAACATCTTAGTTAAAGGCTTGCCATTGACATATCCCTTTAAATAGAGTGGCCTCAAGTGACGATTCTTGATTGGTTTATCAAAAATTTCTTTGTGTTAATACAAGTTTGAGCCATCAAATCGACATTCACTTTCATCAAAATCGTAGTACACCTCTTCTTGGAAATCTTGGCTTTCGGGAGCTATAAACTCGATGGGAGGAAGAAAGCCATGCAAGCATTAGCCGAAGGACCACATCCATCGGGCTTCTTTTTAGGACGCCAAATTTGCTTTGTTTGGCAACTTCTTGTTCCAACTCCTATTCCTCAATCGTTGTACTCTTCTTTTCCGGCTTTTCCTTAGGGCTGGAGGACACCACCGTCCTTTTGCCATACGTATTTACAAAAGTCACTTCTTCATTATGCACTCTATCATGAATCCAACTTTGAACACGCAACTCTTTTCCTTTCTTTGATTCTCAAAGCCACCCTATTTTAAGCGCCGATCATCTTCGGGAATCTTCGTTCCAAGTCTTTCATAGACGGAATGACGGTTGACTCGAGATTGCCTATACTCGAGATCTTGAGCACTACACTCCGGACAATTATTTCTTGCAGGCAACCTCAAACCTTCATTCCAACAATGCCTAAAGAACGAACAACCCCAATGAGACTGCTCCTGTTCCGTCATGTATTCTTCCTGCTCCCTTCGGTATACTTCTTCCTCATACCTCCGAATGATCATTACTTAAAGGAATTCATCCCTCTCCTGGCGAAACTTAAGCGCTTCCTCGTGGGAGTATGGGTGGTATGCATCTCTTTGGCTCTGCCGAACCCCAAGGGTTGGAATGGTAAGAGCTTGAGGAGTGGAAGACCCGGAGGAGCCGGAAGATGGAGTTCGGTTGAGTTTGCCGACACAGGAGGGAGGAGATGGTATTTGTTGGAGCTGATGACTCTTATCGATGAATGGGGAGGAGAAATCGGAATTAAGAGATGAGCGAGGAAATTACAAAGGGGCAAGAACCGAATCATACCATGACGCTGACGGCGGCATGATGCTCTGCTTCCTTGACCTCTCCGTCGGCGGGGCGCTTGCCACGGTTGCCATTGTTCGTCATTTGCTTTGACGGAGGTTAGGGTTTCTTTCTAGAATGAATCGAGACGAAGGAAGTGGAAGAGACGGATGTGAGAACGGCGAGGCAAAGATAGTGATGAAGGCCAATGGGAGGGGCTATTTATAAGCCGAAGCGAAAGATCGTGGCGAATTCCACGGGGTTGTGGGACGAGAATCCCGAGCAGCGGAGTAGGTTTTCTCCCTTTTGATGGACCGTTCTTCGGGTGGGCCAGTGCGAGTTAAGTCGAACGTCGCTTGAAATATCTCCATGATTTATTGGAGCCAACGTTGTTCGGCTATACCCTCACGATGTTTGGATTGGATAGATTCGGTTATCGGAAGAATGGAGACAATCGGCTACATTCTAATCGAGTAATTTAGGGAAGATGGCCGATTGCTTTTTCGAACGGATGAAAATAAGTGGACATAAAGTTGTTTAATCAAGGAAAAAAGGGTATCACACTTAAAGTTTATTACAAGCCTAATGTCTCTTTGGTTCGGAAGATGATTGATCGCTTCTATGGCCTCGGTCCTGATTGGCTAACATTATCTAGCACTTTGTGATCTTCATCTTCGAACTCGGATCTTTGGATAACTTGTTTTTGATCTGCTGGTCTTCTTTGATGGTGAAGGTATTTTTAGTGAAGTTGCTTCTATGTTCTTGGCAGATTGGTTATATGGGCCTGTGAGACTGAATTTTGGCATTGGTTCGGCTAGTTGAGCTTCTAGTCGATTTTTCATCCTCCATGGATCTCGATTCGGGCTCCAAGGTTGCTAAAGAATTTCTCGTAGTGCGGATATGAGAGTGAAGATCTTTAATCTCCAGTTTTTCAAAGATCTATCCTTCTGCAGAGCGGCCCTCGAAGATATGTTCTTGGTTGCCCTTTTCACCATAGCAAAGTGATCATCAAGATGAGGTTTTGCAGATTCTAGGGGAGCTTTGAGAGCGGAAGGGATATCTTGATCAATGAGTTCAAGAAGGTCTTTTATCCAGTCGCATTACGAACCGGACTAATGGTATCCTTATTCAAAAGAGAATAATCACTTCTTTTAGCCGAGCACGATTCTCCGGTGACAAAGTTTGATGAGAAGTGATCTCTTCACCTTTCTCAATAATGTAGTCCTCAATAGAGAAGGAGTAATCGGTGGTCGGTTTAGTGATGTTCTTCTAAACAAAGAGAAAGAAAGAAGGTGTTAGCCGATTGGGTAATTTTGCTAAAATATAGTATGAGACAAGGCGTTACTGTTGGCTGATTGGTCATCGAGGATGAGTTATACCACAGCTTTTGGAGGACTTGATTGAAGGTTCGGAGGAGGCGGATCTGGAGATTGATCGGGAGAAGTTTCCCTTGCCAGTTCATCTAAGATCTCATCTATTTTCGATAAAGTAAGTGATAATGAGCATAAGAGATAGATGTTGTTAAAGAGAAAGGAGAGGAGAATTGGTTGAGCAATGTTACCTATAGTCTCATCAGGTTTATGAGCCTTTGAACCTTGACTTCATGGGTCTCACGAAATTTCGTTATCATGAATTTCTTCATCTTGATGAGAAACTTCAGGGGTTGGTTCTCTGATGGCGCCGAGGTATTACCGGTATGGGAATTTCGACTTGTGGCTGCGAGTGGAAGGAATGAATGTAGAGATAGTCGGGCTTCTTGCCAAATGAAATGGTTGACTGATAAGAAGCAGAAGGTTCATGCCTTAAGGGATAATCGGCTTTCTTGGTCCTTGGTTTCTTGGGTAAGAGAAAACTTTCGGTGTTTTCCTTTTGCTTTTCCTCTGGAAGATCAAGTTGGTGAAATAACAGGAGTTCTTATGAGTGCCTTTAGAGGTCTTTGAATCCAAAGTTCTGAAGTTTTCATGAATTCCTTTAAGTTTGGAGCATCAAACCCCAGAGCGGAGTTTGGGACCGGTAGGATAATCTTGAATTGCTTTGGCGGGGAAGTAAATTCAAGATCTGTGCATAACGGATGTTAAAATAAGAAGTGGATTCAAGAATAAGAAATGATGGGCATAATGAAATTACCTCACCGTCGGAAGCAAAATCGGGTTGCAAGTTTTTGCATAAAGAATGAACTGCTATATTGAAGATATGAGCATGCCATTCTTGCCACCAAGAGACAAAGAGGGATGAGCAGCATCTATTAGCCCAAATGGAGATGGTTCATATATTGGTAATTCCCATCCTAATTCAAAGACCTTCTTGGCTTCCATTCTTACATTATTGCTTCCCTTGATTTTATGATTGTGAGAAGAGGAATTTTGAGGGGGGTTGGCGCATCCTAATTGTCTGGCTACCATGTTGGGATAATAGAACTCATAGGTGGATTGTACTAATCTCCCATGATGAAATTCGGTGGCAAAGTGCAAGGTTTGATAAAGGAGTTGAAAATCTCTGTGGATTCTTGGCTTTGAACAACCAATTTCATAGCTAAACTTGCGGGGCAAAGTCAGATCTTCATTTTCCCTGTAAGGAACCCGAGCACATTGCGAATCCTTTGAAAAATAGCTTGAAGAGGTGACCAATGTCTATATCAATGCTTATAGATGCTGCTTTGCTTCCCCATAAGTCGACAAGCTTTAACCTTTCTTTGTCTTGCCTTGACATAGTTAAGCGAGGGAAGCTTAGGTTGAAGAGGCTCACGGGGTTATCGATGCATATATAGTTGGAGCCACATTTGAATTAGCCACCGGGGCCGTTCACACAAGAAATTTCTCCACCTTGGCACATCGAAGGGTGATCGATGCATCATATGATAAGCGGACCCTAAAAGATATTTGCCTAATGGGATCAGGTGCTCTGGCTAAGTCTTCAGCCATTACCATGTGATTGAGGGTTGGTTCATTGGATTTTCCACAAAAATGAATCTGCATAGCCACATATTCATGAAAGCTTTCAACTCTTTGTCGAGGCGGCGCCGGATGCATTCATGTAATTCAGAATATGTTTGACCCATCCACATCCGAACTAACGGCTCTTTGATTACTCTTGCTCTTGTACTTATAAGGATATCTTGGCAATGACACATTCAAACCGGTCATCATGTATCGTCGGCTAGAGTGATGGTCATAATACCATGGCGAAGATAAAGGCATTGGTAGCGTCGGACCAAAAATGAGAAGTCATGCTATCGAAGGAATCATTCTGGGTGTCTCTGCTAAAGATAACTCCAGACAATGGTGATGTCTGGTTGTCCCGATGGTCTGCTGCTCTTCTCCAACATTCTCTGTACCGATTGCGCCATCCGGTGATTGGGGGAATGGCCAATTCTTGAACGTGTTTGGCCATCGGTTTGGTGAGGTAATTCCGGACTTGAAAGGAATTCTTTGAGTTTCCTTCTCAATGATTTCAGAAGGGTCGGGGTTTCCCATTGGGCCAAGGAAATAGGAGTCGGGGTTGGCAGCGTAAGGGATCAAAATCTGGCTCTTGTACTCCTTTAGAAGGTGATTGAAATCAGAGGGGAATAAGTCAAAAGAGGAGGCGGAAGGATGGGATGAAAGTTGCGAATATAAATAAAGTTTACCTGGGATTTCATCCAGGTCGCCATTGAAGATTTAGAGGAGGTTGAAGTTGTTGAAAGATTGAAATTTTTTGGGCAGTGGTGCGGTTTTTGAGCAGCAGATGACCTAGGAGGATGAAAGAGCTTGTGGTCAATTTGAGAATAAAACAACTTTTATCCCGAAATTGAGGGGCATGTGTTAACACTTTGGATTTTGGTCAATTCGGAAGATGACAGGCGACCCACATGCAGGAAGAAGAGTGTTCGGCAAATAATAGCGGTCGGCTAAATGCTTGTGCTTGTGCTCCAAACTTAAAGGAATTCATGAAAACTTCGCAACTTTGGATTCAAGCACCTCTAAAGGCACTCATAAGAACTCCTGTTACTTCAAATTTCTTTGCATCTTCCGGAGGAAAAAGCAAAAGGAAAACACCGAAAGTTTTCTCTTACCCAAGAAACCAAGGACCAAGAAAGCCAGATTATCCCTTAAGGCATGAACCTTACATTTTCTTATCAGGTCAACCATTTCATTTAGCGATAAGCTGACTATCTCTACATTCATTCCTTCCACTGCAGCCCACAAGTCGAAATTCCATACCGGGTAATACCTCAAATACCAGAGAACCAACCCCTGAAGTTTCTCATGAAGATGAAGAAATTCATGATAACGAAATTTCAGAGACCCATGAAGTGAAGGTTCAAAGGCTCATAAACTGATGAGACTATAGGTAACATTGCTCAACCAATTCTCCTCTCCTTTCTCTTTAACAACATCTATCTCTTATGCTCATTATCACTTACTTTCTTGAAAATAGATGAGATCTTAGATGAACCGGCAAGGAAACTTCTCCGATCAATCTCAGATCCGTCTCCTCTGAACCTTCAATCAAGTCCTCCAAACCAAGCAGGGGTATAACTCATCCCGATGACCAATCATTAGCAGTAACGCCTTGTCTCATACTATATTTTAGCAAAATTACCCAATCGGCTAACACCTTCTTTCTTTCTCTTTGTTTAGAAGAACATCACTAAACCGACCACGATTACTCCTTCTCTATTGAGGACTACATTATTGAGAAAGGTGAAGAGATCACTTCTCATCAAACTTTGTCACCGGAGAATCGGGCTCGGCTAAAAGAAGTGATTATTCTCTTGAATAAGGATACCATTAGTCCGGTTGAGTAATGAGACGGATAAAAGACCTTCTTGAACTCATTGATCAAGATATCCCTTACGCTCTCAAAGCTCCCCTAGAATCTGGCCCCATCTTGATGATCACTTTGCTATGGTGAAAAGGGCAACCAAGAACATATCTTGAGGGCCGCTCTGCGAGAAGGATAGATCTTTGAAAAAGCGGAGATTAAAGATCTTCACTCTCATATCCGGACTACGAGAAATTCTTTAGCAACCTTGGAGCACGAATCGAGATCCATGGAGGATGAAAAATCAGACTAGAAGCTCAACTAGCAGGCCGAATGCCAAAATTGGGTCTCACAGAGGCCCATATAACCAATCACCAAGAAGAACAGAAGCAACTTCACTAAAAATAGCTTCGACCATCAAAGAAGACCAGCAGATCAAAAACAAGTTATCCGGTATCGAGTTCGAAGATGAAGATCACAAAGTGCTAGATAATGTTAGCGAATCGGGGACCGAGGCCATAGAAGCGATCAATCATCTTACGAACCAAGAGACATTAGGCTTGTAATAAACTTTAAGTGTGATACCCTTTTTCCTTGATTAAACAACTTTATGTCCACTTATTTTCATCCGTTCGGAAAAAAGCAATCGGCCATCTTCCCTTAAATTACTCGATTAGAATGTAGCCGATTGTCTCCATTCTTCCGATAACCGAACGAATCCAATCCAAACACTGTGAGGGTATAGCGAACAACGTTGGCTCAATAAATCATGGAGATATTTCAAGCGACGTTCGACTTAACTCGAGACCTGCCCGATCCAAGATGCGGTCCATCAAAAGGAGAAAACCTACTCCGCCGTTCGGGATTCTCGTCCCACAACCCCGTGGAATTCGCCACGATCTTCGCTTCGGCTTATAAATAGCCCCTCCCATTGGCCTTCATCACTATCTTTGCCTCGGCGTTCTCACATCCGTCTCTTCCACTTCCTTCGTCGATTCATTCTAGAAAGAAACCCTAACCTCCGTCAAAGCAAATGACAACAGCGGCAACCGTGGCAAGCGTCCCTGCCGACGGAGAGGTGAAGGAAGGAGAGCATCATATTTGCCGGCGTCATGGTATGATTGGTTCTTTGCCCCTTTGTAATTTCCTCGTTCATCTCTTAATTCCGATTTCTCCTCCCCATTCATCGGGATAAGAGTCATCAGCTCCGATCAATACCATCTCCTCCCTCGGTGTCGGCAGCTCAAGCAGGAACTCCATCTTCCGGCTCCTCCGGGTCTTCCGACTCCTCAAGCTCTTACCATTCCAACCCTTGGGGTTCGGCAGAGCCAGCAGATGCATACCACCCATACTCCCACGAGGAAGCGCTTAAGTTTCGCCAGGAGAGGGATGAAGCCCGGGAGGAGCTAGGCGAAGTCTCCAAGAAGTTCGGCATCGATCAAGCCGAATGGGAGGATCGGTGAAACAATTTCTGCGACGCCATCATTGGTTTGATATCTTCATTTAATTTTATCATCCCGACTTCCTTTGCTTGCCGACTCATTTTTCTTTCATGCCCGGCTCTTTCCGCGGAAAATGACCGCTTGAAGACGGCGGCGAACAAGATTGCCGACAAGGTGAATGCTCGGGGGAGACATCCGAGGCACGCCTTGCCTTAGTCTTGTGGACGGCCCGCATTGATCAGGCCGTCACCCAAGGTGTGCACCTCGGCGCTTCTCTTGGTGGTGGCGGCAATGACCTCCCAAACCAACGAGGACTACTCCTCCCGGCCGATTGGCTTTGTTGGAGGACGCTTGGGACGAAGTCGACGACATCAAGAGCGTCCGGAGGCTCACGACGATCATCATCTTTGCCCTTGCCGAAATCACAAACCCTCAATCCGTCCTCAATAAGTTATTTGAGGAGTAGTTTGTATTAGGACGAACTTTTATAAATAATCTCATCCTTTGGAATGATATTTACTTCTTTGATTCTTTTCGGTAAAATCCCACTTGCGATTATCGGAAAAATGCCGAAAACAACCCGCTTTTTGGATAAACATTCTTGTGCTAGAGGCGATGCAAACTACATCGGCTATTTTGTGCTAAAAAGCGATATAGGCGATATCGGCTATTTCCAATCTCGTATCTGATTTTTTAGGCTAAAGGCGATATGAACAATATCGGCTATTTTTAGTCATGTATCCAATCTTCTAGGCCAAAACGATTTTTCCCTTACGTCGGTTTTTTCCGATCTATATTTACTGAACCAACCTCAACACCGGGTAGTATTTCTTAAGAAATCTTCCATTAATAGCTCGTAAACTCTTCTCCGAATAAAGTCTTTAATATGTATGCATTGCAGGCACACATTCTACAATTCGGAAAGGACCTTCCCAATTTGGAGACCATTTGCGTTTAACGCTCTATCTTTTGTCCCAAACTGCAATACAGTTTTCCAAACCAAATCTCCTTCTGCGAATTGTTTCAAACCTAACCTTTTGTTATAATACACGCAACGCGTATATTTTATTTTTCTCAATATTTTCCAATGCCTTGAGACGAATCAAATGTAAATCTTCCAATTCATCCATCATCAGACTCTTATAATCTTCTTTTGCCAATTCTTTTCAGAACACAATTCGCCTTTGAATCTAACCGTAACTCCCATGGTAGTACTGACATGATGCCCATAAACCAGTTCATAGGGAGGCGTTTGAGTGGATCCATGACAAGCCATTCAAGAAGCCACGATTGCTTCATTAAGAACCAAGTGCCATTTCCTTGGTTTTTCATCAATCTTCTTCGGATAATTTTAATCATAATCTTATTTGATGTACGCACGACCATTAGCTTGTGCATAATAAGGAGAAGAATTATATAACTTAATCCCCATACTTTTGGCAAAGTCACAAAATTTCGAAGAAGTAAATTGAGTCCCACGATCGGTTGTTATAGTCGAGGAATCCCAAATCATGAACTATATGTTCCTTAACAAAAGCCCGATCATATTTTCTCGACGTTACTTTCTTCAAAGGGATAGCCTCAACCCACTTGGTGAAATAATCCGTGGCCAAAAGTACAAATTTGTGTCCCTTACTAGAAGGAGGATTGAGTCGACCAATTAAATCTATTCCCCATCCTCTGACGGCCAAGGCTTGATTATAGGATTCATAGCGACGCTGGAACTTTTTGAATATTGCCGAATTTACGACAATTGTGACACCCTTTGTAATATTCAAAACAATCTTCCAACATAGTTGGCCAAAAATAACCAGTTCTCCTAATTATCCACTTCATCCGATAAAGTCAATCGATGTGCACCACACAACCCTTCGTGAACCTCATACATCACTTTCTTGGCCTCTTCCCGACTCAAGCATTTGAGCAATACTCCATCGATGGACTTGTAATATAAGCGATCATCAAGAAACACAAACTTGAGAGCTTTGTACCTAAGTTTTGGAAACCCTTTGAGATGGATTTTTCAGGATAATTGGTAACTTCGTATCTCCAATCACCATCTCTTTGGATCAAGTATTTAAAACATCTTCCTCTATAGTAAAAACTTCCCGATTCTCTCGATATCCGAAGCGACTTGAGCTAACTTATTTGCTTCTTCATTGTACTCTCTAGGGATATGATGCAAGGTTACTATCAGTAAAAATTCTTCAAAAGTTCTCTACACTCCTCATAATATTCTCTTAACACATTATTCTTGCATTCATCTCGACCATTGGGTTGATTAATCACCAACTCGAGAATCCCCAAAGATTTCAACAGCAACGGCCTTTACTTCTATAAGAAGCTGAAGCCCTCTAAGCAATGCTTCATACTCTGCTTGATTGTTAGTAACATGAAATTCAATAGGGACTGCATACTCAAAAGCTTTTCCTTGTGGGGAAATCAAAAGAATACCAGCACCACCACCTTTGTTGCAAGATGACCCATCGAAGAACAAGGCCCAAGGCACAATGTTTATCGCCTCAACAGAAAGATCCCGATGTTGGGTAATAAAATCAGCAATAATTTGACCCTTTACCGCCTTTGCCGATTCATACCTTAAATTAAATTCTGACAATGCTAAAATCCATTTGCCAATTCTTCCATTCAAAATCGGCATTGATAACATATGTTTGATTACATCAAAACTAGAAACCACCACACATTCGGAATTCAACAAATAGTGCCGTGATTTGCATGCAGGAGTAATACACACACAAGCAAAGTTTCTCTCAGTAGCCGAATACCTTGTTTCGGGTCTAACAACTTTTCGGCTAAAATAAGCTATGACTCTTTCTTTTCCTTCAAACTCTTGCATAAGGGCCGATCCTATCGTTAGGCTATCGGCCGCCACATACAACTTAAAAGGCTTTTCAAGTTGTGGAGGTACCAAACTGAAGTGGTGCTTTCATATATTGTTTGATCTCATCAAAAGCCTTTTGTTGTATGTCACCCCATACAAATTTTTGATCTTTCTTGAGCTTCAATAAAGGGAAAAGGGTAAAACTCTTTCGATAAATTGGATATGAATCTTCTTACAAAGTTGATTTTGCCTAACAATGATTGCAATTCTCGTGAGATTAGTTGGCGGCACAACTTTGTCTATTGCTTCCATGCTCTTTTCCCAACTTCAATTCCTCCTTTATGAACTAAAAATCCCAAAAACTCACCGGCCCGAAACTCCAAAGGCACATTTGTTTGGATTCATCTTCAATCCATGCTTTCTTGTGCACTCGAGTCTTTCTTAAATCGGCTAAATGTCTTTCATGATTTCTAGACTTGACTACTACATCATCGATGTAGATTTCTACAATCTTGCCGATCAACTCGTGAAAATATAATTCATAGCTCTCGATAAGTTGCACCAAACATTCTTTAACCCAAACGTCATGACTATCCATTCGAACAAACCAATATGACCGGGACATCCGAAAGTTTGTTTTGAAATATCTTCTATTGCCATAAAAATTTGGTTATAGCTTGAAGATTACCATCCATAAAACTAATGACTTCATAACTTTCTTGCCGCATCTACCGATAAATCGGCAAGCGGCATTGGGTAACCATCCATGGGAGTAGCCTTATTAAGATTTCTAAAATCTATGCAAACTCTCATTTTCCATTTTTCTTATATACCGGTACTATATTTGAAATCCACTCTGCATACTTGCATGGTCGAATAAAGTTTGCTTCTATTAACCTTTCAACCTCCTTCTTCACATCGGCCAATACCTCCTCTTTGTATATCTTCCTTGGAGGTTGTTTATAAGGACGAAACCAGGTTTAATGGGTAATCGATGCTCAACAATGGAACGATCCAATCCGGGCATTTCCGTGTAATCCCAAGCAAAGCAGTCTTTAAACTCTTTCAACAAATCTATCAACTTTGACTTATATTCGGGTCTAACTTTGCACTAATATACATCGGCCTTGGCTTAGAACCATCACCAACATTGATTTCCTCCAACTTATCGGTGACATAAAACCACGCCAACTTTCCTTTGTTGCCATCGACGGGATTTCCCATTAAAAATTGCTATGAGAGCCATTCGCTTGGATCGGCTGTTGGCCTTCGCTAAAAACATTTACAGGACCTTCTTTCCACACTTTTCCAGAGAAACAATCGACGCCCTCATATTCCCAATAGGTAGATTCCGTGTAAAGCAACACTTACGAATTATCGGCATGTACAACTTCAACATCATCTCCAATCCATTGAATGAGAATTTGATGCATAGTTGAAGGAATGCAACAATTAGCATGGATCCAATCTCGCCCAAGAGTAGACTATATGCCCCCTTGCCATCAATGACAAAAAGGTAGTAATCGAGTTTTGACCCAATAGTCATTTCGACATGGATAGCACCTCGGGTATCGGAAGGATTGCCCGGCCAAAATCCCTAAGCACCATGTCGGGCCAAAGTAATTCTTCATTAGTCATCCCAAGTTTCTGAAGGTAGTATAAGGCATGATGTTGATAGCAGCCCTCCATCGACAAACATCTTAGTTAAAGGCTTGCCATTGACATATCCCTTTAAATAGAGTGGCCTCAAGTGACGATTCTTGATTGGTTTATCAAAACAAATTTCTTTGTGTTAATATGTTTGAGCCATCAAATCCTCGACATTCACTTTCATCAAAATCGAGTACACCTCTTCTTGGAAATCTTGGCTTTCGGGAGCTATAAACTCGATGGGAGGAAGAAAGCCATGCAAGCATTAGCCGAAGGACCACATCCATCGGGCTTCTTTTTAGGACGCCAAATTTGCTTTGTTTTGGCAACTTCTTGTTCCAACTCCCTATTCCTCAATCGTTGTACTCTTCTTTTACGGCTTTTCCTTAGGCACGGAGGACACCACTTGTCCTTTTTGCCATACGTATTTACAAAAGTCAGCTTCTTCATTATGCACTCTATCATGAATCCAACTTTGAACCTCGCAACTCTTTTCCTTTGCGATTCTCAAAGCCACCTATTTTTAAGCGCCGATCATCTTTGAGGAATCTTCGTTCCAAGTCTTTCATAGAGCGGACGGCGGTTGACTCGAGATTGCCTATACTGAGTAATCTTGAGCACTACACTCCGGACAATTATTTCTTGCGAGCAACCTCAAACCTTCATTCCAACAATGCCTAAAGAACGAACAACCCCAATGAGATCGCTGCTCTGTTCCGTCATGTATTCTTCCTGCTCCCTTGGTATACTTCTTCCTCATACCTCCGGCATTCTTCCATAAACCATTGTTTCTTACTGAGTATTCCTTCTCTTGTTCTCTCTCGCCACTTGTTTAGCAAAATACGTGATGTAACTCGGGTTTGGAAGTTTGACCTTTCTCGGTTCGGCTATTCGAAACCGAACTCGATGCCGCAGCTCTCTACTGGTGATTTGCCGATCCGGGTCAACAGCACCACTCTCCTTTGCTCTATCAGAAGTCAACACTTTCACCTTGCCTTTACCTTTGAGATCATTGGCAGATACCACATTCACGAGAGAAAGAAATCATATTTTGTGGAAAAGGGTGATCATCAATTTTCATCTTGCCATCAAACCTCAAATGTCCCTCTTGGATAGCTTTACGGATTCGCATTACGAACACTCGGCAATCATTAATAGAATGAGAATTAGTGTTATGAAAGCCACAATATTTTTGTCTTTCACTCCTTGAGGACGTAACATAGGATGCCTTTTCGGTAACTTGATGCGTCCTTCCTTTATCAACAATGCAAAAAGTACATACGCCTTAGTAACATCAAAATCATAGGTTCCCTTTTGTTGTTTCAACCAGCGTTGACTAACTTGAGTGGGTTCCTTGTCCCAATTTAACTCAGCTGCAGCTATCTCATCTTCATCAATATACTCAGTCGCTTCATCCGTAAAGCCACGATACACCTCATTAGTGGCATTGTTCTTACGAAAGCGATTATCTCTCCACGAACCCTTGGGCTTGATTACTCATAGCTGCTAAACGCTGTGCAAGTTGACCAAGATCATCAAACTCTAAACCGAACAACTTCTCCCTGATATTTGGCAACATTCCTACTATAGCAATTCCAGGTAGTTGATCATCTGGTAAATTTAGAGAATAACACATATTCTTGGTCTCCCTAAATCTGCGAAGATACTCCAATGGTGTTTCATTTGTTCTCATCCTCGGACTCATGAGATCAACCAATTTCTTCTCATTGGTACCCGTATAGAAATATGAATGAAACTTCGCTCTAGTTCGCCCCACGTACCAATGGAATGAGCCGGTAGAGGCGTGAACCATGTGAAAGCCGGGTCTGTAAGAGACAAAGGAAAATATCGAATCCTCCATGCTTCATCTGGGCAGCTTCTCCAATTGCATTAAGTACCGATCGATGTGCTCTATGGTACTAGTATCATCTTGACCGAAAACTTGGTCAAATCTGTTGGAGGCTTCACCCTTGGAGGCAATGCCACTCTGTTGTACCCATTCGGATAAGGAGATTTGTATGAATAGGATTGATTCTTTGGCTTCAAAGCGAACCGATTCGCATCATATCAGCCATCCTGTGCATCAAAACATCAATACACGGATCCACGGTTTCCTTGTACTTGCACTCCAGTAAGGCAACTGAAACACTTCTATACCACAGGTTTGGTACAAGCATTGATAGCAATGTAATCGGTAAATTCTTGATATCCATCTCCATACATATTCTTCTCGTAATCTATTTGATGCCGGAGAAACTCTATAAGTTGAAAGTGGCACTTCTCTGTGGTACCAAATGTCATCCGCCATAAGTGGGATGTGATTGCTTTTGGTGTGAGTCAATCCACCTATATTTGAAGGCGACGCTACTTCCTTTCCAATGAGCTTCTCTTGATGCTTTGGAACATTGAAAAGCGTCGGCCCACTAAGTGGTCCAACATTTTCCTCAAGTATTTATCAACCATTGGGCCAAAAGTATCGATCATGATTGCCCGAAAGGTATTCGGAAAAACGTGTGTGATGGTTTGTCATGGTTTCTCCCATAGCTTTATAAACCGGGGCTGCCATCTTTGAGCATCCTCCTCTTGATTGTAATCGGTTTGATGCGGAAGAAGAACCCTTGGCATTGACTGCTTTTGAAATACTTTATTGCTCTTGTTTTTGAAAAAGACATCAAGCACTTCCGTTGGTATTGCTCACACGCTTGTAGCACTAAATCCTTGTAATTATCGCAATTACGCCATGCTTACATCCAGAACATGATCATTGTTGATCTCAGATGCCATCTTGAACTAGCAGATGGTCCCACCGGGCGTGCCAAAAAGTGTGTTGACACAAAATGTGACGCACTGTGCCGCACACACAGCAAGCCGAAAAGCGTGGCTTCAATCGGGTGCCCGGGTGCTTCGTGATCCGGAACGTGCCAGTCAGTTTGACCTGAAAGAAACTGACAAGGGATAAAACAGTTAAATGTCAAACCGGAACATGTCGGGTGAGACCAGACAGTTCGTATATACGACCTCGGAAGCCACTTACAACGACATACTGACTATAGGAAGTCGTCTCGCCAACAAGTTTATAAATCATTCATTAATCGTAGGATGGACATACGTAAAGATCTGATTGCCGAATGCATATGCATGGGAAGACATGTTTGAACAAGTGAAATTGATTATGCGTTAATGCATATCCAAGCTCAGCAATCCAGCCGAGTTGGGGTCCATGAAGAAGGAACGTGTAGATAAACACGATTAAGCCAATCTAAAACCTGCGTCTGCCGCACGACACCTAGTTTCGTCAAAAACTTAAACGTGATTAACATACATGAACCCACAACATGTGACAATCTAGATTAAAATAATTCAGCCATTACGAGCATGTTATCTATTTGCAAAGGTATTATGAAAGTAATGATCATTGAAGCTCGAATAAAACCATAGAAGAGGGCCGAACAATATCAATCTAGATTGGGCAAAAGTGTGTTACAAATATATAAAATATTTAAAACATGCAACACAGGATAACTTGATGAATCTATTTAGATTTTGCCGCAATCTAATAGAGCCGATAAGCATCTTGCTTCCACTAAGCATATTGAGCAAACGTTTGCATACGGTACCTACTCATAAACAAAGTATAAGCAAAGACTTCTTGATTGTCAAGCAAAGATCCGCCGCATGATCATTGAAAACAAACAAGACTACTTGCATCACGTCTAAATCCACCGCATGATACTAAACATGATAACAAGGTTGCCGGAACTTACGGAGGTCGACGGATCGATGACTCCTCTCGAAGAACTTCGACGACCACGACAAAAAGGACTCGAAAGTTGGCACGGGGCGGTTGTATTGATTTGGTTGTGAACGCCTATTACAATGGTCGAGGGTCAATATTTATACCCTAGGCGAAACACGAGTCCTAAAGACTACGATTTACAAAGGAACTCTTTAAATAAACTTGGAAACTACGATTCCTTGCCCCAAACTCTCGAGTCCTTTATTATTACAACTTTCATCTTCTCGATCGGCTTTGCTTGCCATCTTCGCTTTCCGAATGGAGTTACCGCCTTCAGAATAACCGACCGCACAAGCATTTAGCCGACCGCTTGCGTTATTTGCGAACACTCTTCTTCCCGCATGTGGGTCCACCTGTCATCTTCGAAATTGACCAAAATCCGGTGTTAACACATGCCCCTCAATTTCGGGATAAAAGTTGTTTTATTCTGAAATTGACCACAAGCTCTTTCATCCTCCTAGGTCATCACCGTTCAAAACCGCGCATTGCCCAAAATTTCAATCTTTCGGTAGCAACTTCGAACCTCCTCTAAATCTTCAATGGCGACCGAGGATGAAATCCCAGAGGTAAACTTTATTTATATTCGCAACTTTCATCCCATCCTTCCGCTCCTCTTTTGACTTATTCCCCTCGATTTCAATCACCTTCTAAAGGAGTACAAGAGCGATTTTGATCCCTTACGCCGCTAACCCCGACTCCTATTTCCTTGGCCCAATGGGAAACCCCGACCCTTCGAAATCATTGAGAAGGAAACTCAAAGAATTCCTTTCAAGTGGAATTACCTCACCAAACCGATGGCCAAACACGTTCAAGAATTGGCCATTCCCCCAATCACCGGATGGCGAAGCTGGTACAGGGAGAATGTTGAGAAAAAGCAGCAACCCTTCGGGACGGTCGGGGACATCGGTCATTGTCTGGAGTTATCTTTAGCAGAGACACCGAGAATGATTCCCTTCGATAGCGACTTCTCATTTTTGGTGCGACGCTACCAATGCCTTTATCTTGGCCATGGTATTATGACCATCACTCTAATGACGTATACATGATGATTGGTTTGAATGTGTCATTGCCGGTATATCCTTATAAGTACAAGAGCAAGAGTAATCAAAGAGCCGTTAGTTACGGATGTGGATGGGTCAAACATATTCATTAATTACATGAATGCATCCGCGCCGTCTCGACAAAGAGTTGAAAGCTTTCATGAATATGTGGCTATGCAGATTCATTTTTGTGGAAAATCCAATGAACCAACCCTGAATCACATGGTAATGGCTGAAGACTTAGCTGCAGGCACCCAGATCCCATTAGGCAAATATCTTTTAGGGTCTGCTTATCATATGATGCATCAGATCACCCTTCAGATGTGCCAAGGTGGAGAAATTTCTTGTGTGAACGGCCCCTGGTGGCTAATTCAAATGTGGCTCCAACTATATATGCATCAGATAACCCCTGTGAGCCTCTTCAACCTAAGCTTCCCCTCGATTAACTATATTCAAGGCAAATGACAAAGAAAGGTTAAAGCTTGTCGGACTTATGGGGAAGAAGAAAGCATCTATAAGCATTGATATAGACATTGGTCACCTCTTCAAGCTATTTTTCAAAGGATTCGCAATGTGCTCTGGTTTCCTTACGGGAAAATGAAGATCTGACTTTGCCCCGCAAGTTTAGCTATGAAATTGGTTGTTCGTGCCAAGAATCCACAGAGATTTTCAACTCCTTTATCAAACCTTGCACTTTGCCAGCCGAATTTCATCATGGGAGATTAGTACAATCCACCTATGAGTTCTATTATCCCAACATGGTAGCCAGACAATTAGGATGCGGCCAACTGCCCCCAAAATTCCTCTTCTCAACAATCATAAAATCAAGGGAAGCAATAACAGAAGGAATGGAAGCCAAGAAGGTCTTTGAATTAGGATGGGAATTACCAATATATGAACCATCTCCATTTGGGCTAATAGATGCTGCTCATCCCCTCTTTGTCTCTTGGTGGCAAGAATGGCATGCTCATATCTTCAATATAGCAGTTCATTCTTTATGCAAAAACTTGCAACCCGATTTTGCTTCTGACAGTGAGGTAATTTCATTATGCCCATCATTTCTTATTCTTGAATCCACTTCTTATTTTAACATCTGGTTATGCACAGGATCTTGAATTTACTTCCCCTGCCAAAGCAATTCAAGACTATCGGCTGGTCCCAAACTCCGCCTCGGGGTTTGATGCTCCAAACTTAAAGGAATTCATGAAAACTTCGCAACTTTGGATTCAGCACCTCTAAAGGCACTCATAAGAACTCCTGTTACTTCAAATTCTTTGCATCTTCCAGAGGAAAAAGCAAAGGAAAACACCTGAAAGTTTTCTCTTACCCAAGAAACCAAGGACCAAGAAAGCCAGATTATCCCTTAAGGCATGAACCTTCTGTTTTCTTATCAGGTCAACCATTTCATTTGGCAGTAAGCCTGACTATCTCTACATTCATTCCTTCCACTGCAGCCACAAGTCGAAATTCCCATACCGGGTAATACCTCAGCGCCTGTAGAACCAACCCCTGAAGTTTCTACTGAAGATGAAGAAATTCATGATAGCGAAATTTCAGAGACCCATGAAGCTGAAGGTTCAAAGGCTCATAAACCTGATGAGACTATAGGTAACATTGCTCAACCAATTCTCCTCTCCTTTCTCTTTAACAACATCTATCTCTTATGCTCATTATCACTTACTTCTTTGAAAATAGATGAGATCTTAGATGAAGCGGCAGGGAAACTTCTCCGATCAATCTCCAGATCCGTCTCTCTCTGAACCTTCAATCAAGTCCTCCAAGCAAGCGGTATAACTCATCCACGATGACCAATCAGCCCAATGTAACGCGCCTTGTCTCATACTATATTTTAGCAAAATTACCCAATCGGCTAACACCTTCTTTCTTTCTCTTTGTTTAGAAGAACATCACTAAACCGACCACCGGTTACTCCTTCTCTATTGAGGACTACATTATTGAGAAAGGTGAAGAGATCACTTCTCATCAAACTTTGTCCTTTGGAGAATCGAGGCTCGGCTAAAAGAAGTGATTATTCTCTTGAATAAGGATACCATTAGTGCGGTTCGTAATGCGAGACCGGATAAAAGACCTTCTTGAACTCATTGATCAAGATATCCTTCGCTCTCAAAGCTCCCTAGAATCTGCAGCCCATCTTGATGATCACTTTGCTATGGTGAAAAGGGCAACCAAGAACATATCTTGAGGGCCGCTCTGCGAAGGATAGATCTTTGAAAAAGCTGGAGATTAAAGATCTTCACTCTCATATCCAGACTACGAGAAATTCTTTAGCAACCTTGGAGCCCTGAATCGAGATCCATGGAGGATGAAAAATCGACTAGAAGCTCAACTAGCCGAACCGAATGCCAAAATTCAGTCTCACAGGCCCATATAACCAATCTGTAGAAGAACATAGAAGCAACTTCACTAAAAATAGCTTCGACCATCAAAGAAGACCAGCAGATCAAAAAACAAGTTATCCGGTATCGAGTTACGAAGATGAAGATCACAAAGTGCTAGATAATGTTAGCGAATCGGGACCGAGGCCATAGAAGCGATCAATCATCTTACGAACCAAGAGACATTAGGCTTGTAATAAACTTTAAGTGTGATACCCTTTTTTCCTTGATTAAACAACTTTATGTCCACTTATTTTCATCCGTTCGGAAAAAAGCAATCGGCCATCTTCCCTTAAATTACTCGATTAGAATGTAGCCGATTGTCTCCATTCTTCCGATAACCGAACGAATCCAATCCAAACACTGTGAGGGTATAGCCGAACAACGTTGGCTCCAATAAATCATGGAGATATTTCAAGCGACGTTCGGCTTAACTCAGAGACTGGCCCGATCCGAGAACGGTCCATCAAAAGGGAGAAAACCTACTCCGCCGTTCGGGATTCTCGTCCCACAACCCCGTGGAATTCGCCACGATCTTTCGCTTCGGCTTATAAATAGCCCCTCCCATTGGCCTTCATCACTATCTTTGCCTCAGCGTTCTCACATCCGTCTCTTCCACTTCCTTCGTCTGATTCATTCTAGAAAGAAACCCTAACCTCCGTCAAAGCAAATGACGAACAGCGGCAACCGTGGCAAGCGTCCTGCCGACGGAGAGAAAGGGAAGGAAGCAGAGCATCATTTGCCTCTTGGCGTCAATGGTATGATTCGGTTCTTTGCCCCTTTGTAATTTCCTCGTTCATCTCTTAATTCGATTTCTCCTCCCCATTCATCAGGATAAGAGTCATCAGCTCCAGTCAATACCATCTCCTCCCTCCGGTGTCGGCAGCTCAACCGGGAACTCCATCTTCCGGCTCCTCCGGGTCTTCCAGCTCCTCAAGCTCTTACCATTCCAACCCTTGGGGTTCGGCAGAGCCAGCAGATGCATACCACCCATACTCCCACGAGGAAGCGCTTAAGTTTCGCCAGGAGAGGGATGAAGCCCGGGAGGAGCTAGGCGAAGTCTCCAAGAAGTTCGGCATCGATCAAGCCGAATGGGAGGATCAGCGGAAACAATTCTGCGACGCCATCACTGGTTTGATATCTTCATTTAATTTTATCATCCTGACTTCCTTTGCTTGCCGACTCATTTTTCTTTCATGCCCAGCTCTTTCCGCGGAAAATGACCGCTTGAAGACGGCGGCGAACAAGATTGCCGACAAGGTGAATGCTCAGGGGAAGACATCCGAGGCACGCCTTGGTCTTTGTGGACGGTCCGCATTGATCGGCCGTCACCCAAGGTGTGCACCTCGGCGCTTCTCTTGGGCTGGTGCAATGACCTCCCAAACCAACGAGGACTACTCCTCCCGGCCAGTTGGCTTTGTTGGAGGACGCCTTGGGACGAAGTCGACGACATCAAGAGCGTCCCGGAGGCCTCACGACGATCATGTCACGCCCTTGCCGAAATCACAAACCCTCAATCCGTCCTCAATAAGTTATTTGAGGAGTAGTTTGTATTAGGACGAACTTTTATAAATAATCTCATCCTTTGGAATGATATTTACTTCTTTGATTCTTTTCGGTAAAATCCCACTTGCGATTATCAGAAAAATGCCGAAAACAACCCAGTTTTGGATAAACATTCTTGTGCTAGAGGCGATGCAAACTACATCGGCTATTTTGTGCTAAAGGCGATATAGACGATATCGGCTATTTCCAATCTCGTATCGATTTTTTTAGGCTAAAGGCGATATGAACAATATCGGCTATTTTTAGTCATGTATCCAATCTTCTAGGCCAAAGACGATTTTCCTTCGCGCCGGTTTTTCTCGATCTATATTTACTGAACCAACCTCAAACTTTGGGGTAGTATTTCTTAAGAAATCTTCCATTAATAGCTCGTAAACTCTTCTCCGAATAAAGTCTTTAATATGTATGCATTGCAGGCACACATTCTACAATTCGGAAAGGACCTTCCCAATTTGGAGACCATTTGTTTAACGCTCTATCTTTTGTCCCAGCCCGGCAATACAGCTTTTCCAAACCAAATCTCCTTCATGAATTGTTTCAGCCTAACCTTTTTTGTTATAATACGGCAACGCGTATTTTATTTTTCTCAATATTTTCCAATGCCTTGAGATTTAATCAAATGTAAATCTTCCAATTCATCCATCATCAGACTCTTATAATCTTCTTTTGCCAATTCTTTCTGTAACACAATTCGCCTTGAATCTAACCGTAACTCCCATGGTAGTACAGCATGATGCCCATAAACCAGTTCATAGGGAGACGTTTGAGTGGATCCATGACAAGCCATTCGGTAAGCCCACAATGCTTCATTAAGAACCAAGTGCCATTTCCTTGGTTTTTCATCAATCTTCTTCGGATAATTTTAATCATAATCTTATTTGATGCTTCTGCCTGACCATTAGCTTGTGCATAATAAGGAGAAGAATTATATAACTTAATCCCCATACTTTTGGCAAAGTCACAAAATTCTGAAGAAGTAAATTGAGTCCCCTGATCAGTTGTTATAGTCGAGGAATCCCAAAAATGTGAACTATATGTTCCTTAACAAAACTGATCATATTTTTTTAAACGTTACTTTCTTCAAAGGGATAGCCTCAACCCACTTGGTGAAATAATCCGTGGCCAAAAGTACAAATTTGTGTCCCTTACTAGAAGGAGGATTGATCGACCAATTAAATCTATTCCCCATCCTCCGAACGGCCAAGGCTTGATTATAGGATTCATAGCGAATATTTGGAACTTTTGAATATTGCCGAATTTCGACAATTGTGACACCCTTTGTAATATTCAAAACAATCTTCCAACATAGTTGGCCAAAAATAACCAGTTCTCCTAATTATCCACTTCATCCGATAAGGTGATCGATGTGCACCACACAACCCTTCGTGAACCTCATACATCACTTTCTTGGCCTCTTTCGACTCAAGCATTTGAGCAATACTCCATCGATGGACTTGTAATATAAGCGATCATCAAGAAACACAAACTTGAGAGCTTTGTACCTAAGTTTTCGGGAAACCCTTTGAGATGGATTTTCAGGATAATTGGTAACTTCGTATCTCCAATCACCATTCATTGGATCAATATTTAAAACATCTTCCTCTATAGTAAAAACTTCCCGATTCTCTCGATATCCGTAAGCGACTTGAGCTAACTTATTTGCTTCTTCATTGTACTCTCTAGGGATATGATGCAAGGTTACTATCGGAAAATTCTTCAAAAGTTCTCTACACTCCTCATAATATTCTCTTAACACATTATTCTTGCATTCATATCGACCATTCGGTTGATTAATCACCAACTCAGAATCCCCAAAGATTTCAACAAAGAACGGCCTTTACTTCTATAAGAAGTGAAGCCCTCTAAGCAATGCTTCATACTCGCTTGATTGTTAGTAACATGAAATTCAATAGGATTTGCATACTCAAAAGCTTTTCCTTGTGGGGAAATCAAAAGAATACCAGCACCACCACCTTTGTTGCAAGATGACCCATCGAAGAACAAGGCCCAAGGCACAATGTTTATCGCCTCAACAGAAAGATCCCGATGTTGGGTAATAAAATCAGCAATAATTTGACCCTTTACCGCTTTTGCCGATTCATACCTTAAATTAAATTTCGACAATGCTAAAATCCATTTGCCAATTCTTCCATTCAAAATCGGCATTGATAACATATGTTTGATTACATCAAAACTAGAAACCACCACACATTCGAATTCAACAAATAGTGCCGTGATTTGGTACAGAGAGTAATACACACAAGCAAAGTTTCTCAGAGCGAATACCTTGTTTAGGGTCTAATGACTTTTCGGCTAAAATAAGCTATGACTCTTTCTTTTCCTTCAAACTCTTGCATAAGGGCCGATCCTATCGTTAGGCTATCGGTCGCCACATACAACTTAAAAGGCTTTTCAAGTTGTGGAGGTACCAGCACAGGTGGTGCTTTCATATATTGTTTGATCTCATCAAAAGCCTTTTGTTGTATGTCACCCCATACAAATTTTTGATCTTTCTTGAGCTTCAATAAAGGGGAAAAGGGTAAAACTCTTTCTGATAAATTGGATATGAATCTTCTTACAAAGTTGATTTTGCCTAACAATGATTGCAATTCTGTGAGATTAGTTGGCGGCACAACTTTGTCTATTGCTTCCATGCTCTTTTTCCCAACTTCAATTCCTCCTTTATGAACTAAAAATCCCAAAAACTCACCAGCCGAAACTCCAAAGGCACATTTGTTTGGATTCATCTTCAATCCATGCTTTCTTGTGCACTCCAGAGTCTTTCTTAAATCGGCTAAATGTCTTTCATGATTTCTAGACTTGACTACTACATCATCGATGTAGATTTCTACAATCTTGCCGATCAACTCGTGAAAAATATAATTCATAGCTCTCTGATAAGTTGCACCAGCATTCTTTAACCCAAACGTCATGACTATCCATTCGAACAAACCAATATGACCAGGACATCTGAAAGCTGTTTTCGAAATATCTTCTATTGCCATAAAAATTTGGTTATAGCCAGCATTACCATCCATAAAACTAATGACTTCATAACTTTCTTTGCCAAGCATCTACCGAAGAATCGGCAATCGGCATTGGGTAACCATCCATGGGAGTAGCCTTATTAAGATTTCTAAAATCTATGCAAACTCTCATTTTCCATTTTTCTTATATACCGGTACTATATTTGAAATCCACTCTGCATACTTGCATGGCCGAATAAAGTTTGCTTCTATTAACCTTTCAACCTCCTTCTTCACATCGGCCAATACCTCCTCTTTGTATATCTTCCTTGGAGGTTGTTTATAAGGACGAAACCTGGGTTTAATGGGTAATCGATGCTCAACAATGGAACGATCCAATCCGGGCATTTCCGTGTAATCCCAAGCAAAAGCAGGTCTTTAAACTCTTTCAACAAATCTATCAACTTTGACTTATATTCGGGTCTAACTTTGCACTAATATACATCGGCCTTGGCTTAGAACCATCACCAACATTGATTTCCTCCAACTTATCGGTGACATAAAACCACGCCCCAACTTTCCTTTGTTGCCATCGTGGGATTTCCCATTAAAATTGCTATGAGAGCGATTGCTTGGATCAATTTGTTGGCCTTCGCTAAAAACATTTACAGGACCTTCTTTCCACACTTTTCCAGAGAAACAATCGACGCCCTCATATTCCCAATAGGTAGATTCCGTGGCAGCAACACTTACCGAATTATCAGCATGTACAACTTCAACATCATCTCCAATCCATTGAATGAGAATTTGATGCATAGTTGAAGGAATGCAACAATTAGCATGGATCCAATCTCGCCCAAGAGTAGACTATATGCCCCCTTGCCATCAATGACAAAAAAGGTAGTAATCGAGTTTTTGACCCAATAGTCAGCTCGACATGGATAGCACCTCGGGTATCGGAAGGATTGCCAGCAAAATCCCTAAGCACCATGTCAGTTTTCAGTAATTCTTCATTAGTCATCCCAAGTTTCCTGAAGGTAGTATAAGGCATGATGTTGATAGCAGCCCCTCCATCGACAAACATCTTAGTTAAAGGCTTGCCATTGACATATCCCTTTAAATAGAGTGGCCTCAAGTGACGATTCTTGATTGGTTTATCAAAACAGCTCTTTGTGTTAATACAAGTCGAGCCATCAAATCCTCGACATTCACTTTCATCAAAATCGAGTACACCTCTTCTTGGAAATCTTGGCTTTGGGAGCTATAAACTCGATGGGAGGAAGAAAGCCATGCAAGCATTAGTCGAAGGACCACATCCATCATCGGGCTTCTTTTTAGGACGCCAAATTTGCTTTGTTTCGGCAACTTCTTGTTCCAACTCCCTATTCCTCAATCGTTGTACTCTTCTTTTCCGGCTTTTCCTTAGGCACGGAGGACACCACCGTCCCTTTTGCCATACGTATTTACAAAAGTCACTTCTTCATTATGCACTCTATCATGAATCCAACCTGAACACCGCAACTCTTTTCCTTTCTTTGATTCTCAAAGCCACCTATTTTAAGTTACCGATCATCTTCGAGAATCTTCGTTCCAAGTCTTTCATAGACGGGGACGGCGGTTGACTTCGAGATTGCCTATACTCGAGTAATCTTGAGCACTACACTCCGGACAATTATTTCTTGCAGCAACCTCAAACCTTCATTCCAACAATGCCTAAAGAACGAACAACCCCAATGAGATCGCTCTGTTCCGTCATGTATTCTTCTGCTCCCTTCGGTATACTTCTTCCTCATACCTCCGGCATTCTTCCATAAACCATTGTTTCTTACAAGATTCCTTCTCTTGTTCTCTCTCGCCACTTGTTTAGCAAAATACGTGATGTAACTCGGGTTTGGAAGTTTGACCTTCTCGGTTCGGCTATTCGAAACCGAACTCGATCTTCGCAGACTCTCTCTTGGTGATTTGCCGATCCGGGTCAACAAACACCACTCTCCTTTGCTCTATCAGAAGTCAACACTTTCACCTTGCCTTTACCTTTGAGATCATTGGCGGATACCACATTCACGAGAGAAAGAAATCATATTTTGTGGAAAAGGTGATCATCAATTTTCATCTTGCCATCAAACCTCAAATGTCCCTCTTGGATAGCTTTCGGATTCGCATTACGAACACTCGGCAATCATTAATAGAATGAGAATTAGTGTTATGAAAGCCACAATATTTTTTGTCTTTCACTCCTTCAGACGTAACATAGGATGTCCTTCTGGTAACTTGATGCGTCCTTCCTTTATCAACAATGCAAAAAGTCTGTCTGCCTTAGTAACATCAAAATCATAGGTTCCCTTTTGTTGTTTCAACCAGCGTTGACTAACTTGAGTGGGTTCCTTGTCCCAATTTAACTTAGCTGCAGCTATCTCATCTTCATCAATATACTCACCGCTTCATCCGTAAAGCCCCGATACACCTCATTAGTGGCATTGTTCTTACGAAAGCGATTATCTCTCCACGAACCCTTGGGCTTGATTACTCATAGCTGCTAAACGCTGTGCAAGTTGACCAAGATCATCAAACTCTAAACCGAACAACTTCTCCCTGATATTTGGCAACATTCCTACTATAGCAATTCCAGGTAGTTGATCATCTGGTAAATTTAGAGAATAACACATATTCTTGGTCTCCCTAAATCTGCGAAGATACTCCAATGGTGTTTCATTTGTTCTCATCCTCAGACTCATGAGATCAACCAATTTCTTCTCATTGGTACCCGTGATAGAAATATGAATGAAACTTACGCTCTAGTTACGCCTTACGTACCAATGGAATGAGCCGGTGAGAGACGTGAACCATGTGAAAGCCGGTCTGTAAGAGACAAAGGAAAATATCGAATCCTCCATGCTTCATCCAAGCAGCTTCTCCAAGTTGCATTAAGTACCGAACCGATGTGCTCTATGGTACTAGTATCATCTTGACCGAAAACTTGGTCAAATCTGTTGGAGGCTTCACCCTTGGAGGCAATGCCACTCTGTTGTACCATTACGGATAAGGAGATTTGTATGAATAGGATTGATTCTTTGGCTTCAAGCCGAACTGATTCTCGCATCATATCAGCCATCCGTGCATCAAAACATCAATACCGGATCCTGGTTTCCTTGTACTTGCACTCCGAAGGCAATCTGAAACACTTCTATACCCAGGTTTGGTACAAACATTGATATACCTTGTAATCGGTAAATTCTTGATATCCATCTCCATACATATTCTTACGTAATCTATTTGATGCCGGAGAAACTCTATAATTTGAAAGTGGCACTTCTCTGTGGTACCAAATGTCATCCGCCATAAGTGGGATGTGATTGCTTTCAAAGTGTGAGTCAATCCACCTATATTTGAAGGCGACGCTACTTCCTTTCCAATGAGCTTCTCTTGATGCTTTGGAACATTGAAAGCGTCGGCCCACTAAGTGGTCCAACATTTTCCTCAAGTATTTATCAACCATTGGGCCAAAAGTATCGATCATGATTGCCCGAAAGGTATTCGTAAAAGGCGTGTGATGGTTTGTCATGGTTTCTCCCATAGCTTTATAAACCAGGGCTGCCATCTTTCGAGCATCCTCCTCTTGATGTAATCAGTTTGATGCGGAAGAAGAACCCTTGGCATTGACTGCTTTTGAAATACTTTATTGCTCTTGTTTTTGAAAAAGACATCAAGCACTTCCGTTGGTATTGCTCACACGCTTGTAGCACTAAATCCTTGTAATTATCTCGCAATTACGCCATGCTTACATCCGAACATGATCATTGTTGATCTCGGATGCCATCTTGAACTAGCAGATGGTCCCACCGGCGTGCCAAAAAGTGTGTTGACACAAAATGTGGCGACCGTGTCGCACACCTGACAGTTAAAAAGCGTAGCTTCAATCGGGTGCCCGGGTGCTTCGTGATCCCGAACGTGCGGTCGGTTTGACTCGAAAGAAACCGACAAGGGATAAAAGCAGATTAAATGTCAAACCGGAACATGTCGGGTGAGACCGAGCACGATTCGTATATACGACCTCGAAGCCCGCCTAACGACATATACGACTATAGGAAGTCGCATGCGCCAACAAGTTTATAAATCATTCGACTAATCGTAGGATGGACATACGTAAAGATCGATTGCGAATGCATATGCATGGGAAGACATGTTTGAACAAGTGAAATTGATTATGCGTTAATGCATATCCAAGCTCAATCCAATCCAAATGAGAGTTGGGGTCCATGAAGAAGGAACGTGTAGATAAACACGATTAAGCCAATCTAAAACTCTGCGCTCGCCGACGACACCTAGTTTCGTCAAAAACTTAAACGTGATTAACATACATGAACCCACAACATGTGACAATCTAGATTAAAATAATTCAGCCATTACGAGCATGTTATCTATTTGCAAAGGTATTATGAAAGTAATGATCATTGAAGCTCGAATAAAACCATAGAAGAGGGCGAACAATATCAATCTAGATTGGGCAAAAGTGTGTTACAAATATATAAAATATTTAAAACATGCAACACAGGATAACTTGATGAATCTATTTAGATTTTGCCGCAATCTAATAGAGCCGATAATCTGTCTTGCTTCCACTAAGCATATTGAGCAAAAACGCTGCCCATGCGGTATCTACTCATAAACAAAGTATAAGCAAAGACTTCTTGATTGTCAAGCAAAAGATCCGCAAGACGATCATTGAAAACAAACAAGACTACTTGCATCACGTCTAAATCCACCGCATGATACTAAACATGATAACAAGGTTGTCGGAACTTACGGAGGTCGACGGATCGATGACTCCTCTCGAAGAACTCGACGACTTCGACAAAAGGACTCGAAAGTTGGCACGGGGCGGTTGTATTGATTTGGTTGTGAACGCCTATTACAATGGTCGAGGGTCAATATTTATACCCTAGGCGAAACACGAGTCCTAAAAGACTACGATTTACAAAGGAACTCTTTAAATAAACTTGGAAACTACGATTCCTTGCCCCAAACTCTCGAGTCCTTTATTATTACAACTTTCATCTTCTCGATCGGCTTTGCTTGCCATCTTTCGCTTCCCGAATGGAGTTACCGCCTTCAGAATAACCGACCGCACAAGCATTTAGCCGACCGCTTGCGTTATTTGCCGAACACTCTTCTTCCTGCATGTGGGTCCACCTGTCATCTTCCAGAATTGACCAAAATCCAGTGTTAACACATTCTTCCATAAACCATTGTTTCTTCTGATATTCCTTCTCTTGTTCTCTCGCCACTTGTTTAGCAAAATACGTGATGTAACTCTGGGTTTGGAAATTTGACCTTTCTCGGTTCGGCTATTCGAAACCGAACTCGATGTCGCAGACTCTCATCGGTGATTTGCCGATCCGGGTCAACAAGCACCACTCTCCTTTGCTCTATCGAAGTCAACACTTTCACCTTGCCTTTACCTTTGAGATCATTGGCGGATACCACATTCACAGAGAAAGAAATCATATTTTGTGGAAAAGGTCGATCATCAATTTTCATCTTGCCATCAAACCTCAAATGTCCCTCTTGGATAGCTTTCGGATTCGCATTCGAACACTCGGCAATCATTAATAGAATGAGAATTAGTGTTATGAAAGCCACAATATTTTTGTCTTTCACTCCTTCAGGACGTAACATAGGATGTCCTTCGGTAACTTGATGCGTCCTTCCTTTATCAACAATGCAAAAGTCCATCTCGCCTTTAGTAACATCAAAATCATAGGTTCCCTTTTGTTGTTTCAACCAGCGTTGACTAACTTGAGTGGGTTCCTTGTCCCAATTAACTTCAATTTGCAGACTATCTCATCTTCATCAATATACTCGGTCGCTTCATCCGTAAAGCCCCGATACACCTCATTAGTGGCATTGTTCTTCCGAAAGCGATTATCTCTCCCGAACCCTTGGGCTTGATTACTCATAGCGCTAAATGCTGTGCAAGTTGACCAAGATCATCAAACTCTAAACCGAACAACTTCTCCCCGATATTTGGCAACATTCCTACTATAGCAATTCCGGTAGTTGATCATCCGGTAAATTTAGAGAATAACACATATTCTTGGTCTCCCTAAATCTGCGAAGATACTCCAATGGTGTTTCATTTGTTCTCATCCTCGGACTCATGAGATCAACCAATTTCTTCTCATTGGTACCCGTATAGAAATATGAATGAAACTTCGCTCTAGTTTACGCTTAACGTACCAATGGAATGAGCCGGTGAGAGGCGTGAACCATGTGAAAGCCGGTCCTGTAAGAGACAAAGGAAAATATCGAATCCTCCATGCTTCATCCAAGCGGCTTCTCCAAGTCGCATTAAGTACCGATCGATGTGCTCTATGGTACTAGTATCATCTTGACCGTAAAACTTGGTCAAATCTGTTGGAGGCTTCACCCTTGGAGGCAATGCCACTCTGTTGTACCATTCGGATAAGGAGATTTGTATGAATAGGATTGATTCTTTGGCTTCAAGCCGAACCGATTTCTGCATCATATCAGCCATCCTGTGCATCAAAACATCAATACGGATCCTGGTTTCCTTGTACTTGCACTCCGAGAAGGCAATCTCAAACACTTCTATACCACAGGTTTGGCACAAGATTGATAGCATCGTAATCATGAAATTCTTGATATCCATCTCCATACATATTCTTTTCGTAATCTATTTGATGCCGGAGAAACTCTATAAGTTGAAAGTGGCACTTCTCCTGTGGTACCAAATGTCATCGGCCATAAGTGGGATGTGATTGCTTTTCGGTGTGAGTCAATCCACCTATATTTGAAGGCGACGCTTACTTCCTTTCCAACAGGCTTCTCTTGATGCTTTGGAACATTGAAAGCGTCGGCCCACTAAGTGGTCCAACATTTTCCTCAAGTATTTATCAACCATTGGGCCAAAAGTATCGATCATGATTGCCCGAAAGGTATTCGGAAAAAGTGTGTGATGGTTTGTCATGGTTTCTCCCATAGCTTTATAAACCGGGGCTGCCATCTTTCGAGCATCCTCCTCTTGATTGTAATCAGTTTGATGCGGAAGAAGAACCCTTGGCATTGATCGCTTTTGAAATACTTTATTGCTCTTGTTTTTGAAAAAGACATCAAGCACTTCCGTTGGTATTGCTCACACGCTTGTAGCACTAAATCCTTGTAATTATCCGCAATTTCGCCATGCTTACATCGAGAACATGATCATTGTTGATCTCGGATGCCATCTTGAACTAGCAGATGGTCCCACCGGCGTGCCAAAAGTGTGTTGACACAAAATGTGACGCGACCGTGCGCACTTTTACCAAAGAAGTCGAAAAGCGTAGCTTCAATCGGGTGCCCGGGTGCTTCGTGATCCTCGAACGCGTGCGGTCGATTTGACTGAAAGAAACCGACAAGGGATAAAACAATTAAATGTCAAACCGGAACATGTCGGGTGAGACCAGCATAGCCCGTATATATACGCCCCCGAAGTTACTTACAACGACATACAGCTATAGGAAGTCATGCGCCAACAAGTTTATAAATCATTCGCTAATCGTAGGATGGACATACGTAAAGATCTCGATTGCCGAATGCATATGCATGGGAAGACATGTTTGAACAAGTGAAATTGATTATGCGTTAATGCATATCCAAGCTCAAACAATCCAACCGAAGTTGGGGTCCATGAAGAAGGAACGTGTAGATAAACACGATTAAGCCAATCTAAAAACTCAAATGCGCCGCGACGACACCTAGTTTCGTCAAAAAACTTAAACGTGATTAACATACATGAACCCACAACATGTGACAATCTAGATTAAAATAATTCAGCCATTACGAGCATGTTATCTATTTGCAAAGGTATTATGAAAGTAATGATCATTGAAGCTCGAATAAAACCATAGAAGAGGCCGAACAATATCAATCTAGATTGGGCAAAAGTGTGTTACAAATATATAAAATATTTAAAACATGCAACACAGGATAACTTGATGAATCTATTTAGATTTTGCCGTAATCTAATAGAGCCGATAACTGCATCTTGCTTCCACTAAGCATATTGAGCAAACGCCTGCCGCACGGTATCTACTCATAAACAAAGTATAAGCAAAGACTTCTTGATTGTCAAGCAAAGATCCGCCGCACGATCATTGAAAACAAACAAGACTACTTGCATCACGTCTAAATCCACCGCATGATACTAAACATGATAACAAGGTTGTCGGAACTTACGGAGGTCGACGGATCGATGACTCCTCTCGAAGAACTCGACGACACGACAAAAGGACTCGAAAGTTGGCACGGGCCCGGTTGTATTGATTTGGTTGTGAACGCCTATTACAATGGTCGAGGGTCAATATTTATACCCTAGACGAAACACGAGTCCTAAAAGACTACGATTTACAAAGGAACTCTTTAAATAAACTTGGAAACTACGATTCCTTGCCCCAAACTCTCAGAGTCCTTTATTATTACAACTTTCATCTTCTCGATCGGCTTTGCTTGCCATCTTCTGCTTTCCCGAATGGAGTTACCGCCTTCCAGAATAACCGACCGCACAAGCATTTAGCCGACCGCTTGCGTTATTTGCCGAACACTCTTCTTCCTGCATGTGGGTCCACCTGTCATCTTCCAGAATTGACCAAAATCTAGTGTTAACACAGGTCAATGTTACAATCAATGTGTATCAACACATTATAATGTAACCACCTCAGTAGCATTCTTCTAGCTCCACAACTAGGGTCAAACAGCAGCACCGAGGTGGTTTACGAGCTATACCGGTTGGAGATGACAAGGTGGCATCGATGAATCTGCCTTATCTGTACATGGCCTTTTTCCGGATACGCACCGCAGCGGATAGCTTTGTGAATCTCGTGGCATCTCCAATCTTCGGCGTTGCTCTATCTTTAGTAGCATTCTTCTAGTACCTCTTGTGTGCACCATTTTGGTGGACTACGATGCATAACGATATATGTGGTTTGTTGTGAGAGGAAAATATTGTATCATGGCTGATAAAGCCTGGCAGAAACCAACAGGCATGGAGAGGCTAGCTCCTGGCCGAGGGCCATTTTATAGAGGCTAGCAGTCGTGGTATATTTTTATTTCTAAACTAAAGTTGTCGAGGTAGGTGGGAGCAGTGTTCCAACTGTTGTGGTCAGTGGGAGCACTGTTGGCATGTGAAGAGCATCTACACATCACTGTTGGTTTTAGTTTAAAAACCGACAGCGAATGGAGCCTTCTGTGTCGGTTTGAGCAACTGACTGTGATAGAAGCTATCACTGTCGGTTTTAAAACAAAAAACGGCAGTGATTTGGTGTAGCAGTTTTTTTTGAAAAATGTAGCAGTTAGGTGTTAAGTAGGATAACTTTTCATTTTCTATCGAACTCCTCCGACTGGCTCAACGGTTAAGACCCCTCAACCTAGCCCCCGAGACCCGTGTTCGAGTCCCAGGCTGCCCAAATTTTTTTGTTCAATTTTATAAATTATTTAATTACTTCGGGAAATAGCTCATCACTGTCGGTTTTCATTATAAACCGACAGTGATGGGGGCACATCACTGCCGGTTCATTCCCCAAACCGGCAGTGATGTGGTGTAGCAGTTTTTTTGAAAATGTAGCAGTTAGGTGTTAAGTATGATAACTTTTCATTTTCTTTCGAACTCCTTCGACTGGCTCAACGGTTAAGACACCTCAACTTAGCCCCCGAGACCTATGTTCGAGTCCCAGGTGGCCCAAAATTTTTGTTTCAATTTTATAAATTATTAAATGAATTTTCTCTGTGCACCTTCTTTCTCTGTGGCCTTCTTAGCGTTCCTCTTCATCTTGGCCTGATCTGGAGACTGGAACAGTACACGCATCAAGTAAATGGATCACTCAACAGTCAACACACAAGCCACAGGCATTCCCATTTACATCTCTAGGAGCACATACATCAATGATCAATGAAGGTTGGAGCTACTACACCTTTGCTCAATGCCTACTGTGGGCTGGGCTCCTTCGAGTATTGCGAGTAGGGACTACAAACTGGTTGGGGACCAGTGGCGGCGAGGAGCTGTGGATCCCTCACTACTAGTAGTAGCTCGGAAGAGAATGGCCGCCCCAATGTCCTTCTATCGAAAGTCTAGACATATATATTTATATTTATATTTATATTTATATTTATATTTATATTTAGCTGGTGTTTAAATTCAGAGAGTAAAGTTTAGAAATGTTACGTCTAGTGTCTAATCGAGTGTTTGAATAGTAATAAGGTCAGTCTCAATGGTAGTTTTAAATAACTTTCATTCTCATTAATTGCTATAATACGTTAACATATTTGCTGAGTCGGCAGAGTATTAACGAGGAGAGAGGAGATGAGAGTTTCATCAGGATCAAACATCCTTCACGGTTATGTGTATAATGATTACATAGTTAACAATAATCTAACTATCTTTACGTGCATCAACAATGAGGGCCTCATTGTGATCAAGCCGTACGTAAGCAGGTTCGTCACCCTCTTGAAGGATAGGTAGGGGTACATTCGCCCCGAATGGAGGCATTTCCTGATAGCCCCTGTAGTCTTCTTCGTCCGTCACTCCATCGACACCGACAATCTTCCTTTTCCCTTCTAGGACTACTTTTAGCCTTCCTTTTGTCTTGTTGTCCCTTGCATAGAAGACTTGCATAACATCTCTTGCAAGGACGAAGGGGTCGTCTCTGTATGTGGTCTTAGTGAGATCAATGGTAGTGAACCCTTCGCTGTCAGTGTTGATTTCCTCGAGCTGGACCCACTGGCAGTGAAAAAGAGCTGCCTTAAACGGACCGTAGGCTAGCTCCCATATCTCCTCTATGAAACCATAGTATGTCGCCTGCACGTTGCCATCACTACTAGGGATGTGTACATCAATGATGCTCTTCTTTCGTCATTGAAGACTCCAAAATCGTCACATATATTATTTTATGATGAATTTGTGACGATATGGTATTCGTCATTCAATGGGCGTCATATTTTACCTACCGTGACGAAACATCTATTTTCGTCATAGATGTGCATTTGTTCTATGACAAAATGGCCGCCGTCATAGAAGTGTATTCTTTCTATGACGATCTATTTTTGTCATTGATATAGCCCCTTTTCATCATGACTTGCCGTCTGTTAGGCGGCCAGACGACGTCTGCCACGCTGGCAGCTGACGTGTCTTGTCCACGTGGCGCATCCACATTGCAGGTGACGTGTTTGACCACGTGGTAGCTGACGTGGCCAGTGATGTGGATGGTCCACGTGTCCACTTTTTATGGGGCCACAAGGCTTGCTGTGATAGGTTCTCATTTTCGTCACTGAAGTAAATAGAAATTCGTCACAGAATCAATTACCAAATCATCACAGAAAGGTCAGATAATTCATCACAAGTGCACATGTTGATTTCATTATAGAATGCAAATAATACTGGAATGACCAAAAGCTTCCATAGATTAACAGATCCAGTATTCCAATGACCAACAACTTAATCAACAATTCTAAACTCGGTTCACATAACTCACTAGACATCACATTTGAACTACTAGTTTCATCTCGTTCACATTAACATCACAGAAATAATAAAAGTTGCCAACCACCAACAACATAAGTTACTACATAAACAAAATCACCAAAGAGACCCTTGCTTAATGAACTAGCAGCTACGAGCAGCGCTCATGTCGAAGAAGCATTGTTGATGGCCAAGATACACTTGAGCAACGCATTGTTCTCCTCCATTGCCTTGTTGTTTATCTCTGTCAACTTCTTGTACTCCTCCATCTCCTTTTATGTCCTCGCCTTGACTTTTCCTTAGCTTCTTCACTTCTCTTCCCGAGTTCATCGATTTCACCTTGTGTACAACAATCGTAGCTTCATTTGCTAGTTGCTCCGGCTTCGCTTTCATTTGATGATGATGATTTGGAGGATGGCACTGGTTTGATGCCAACACTCTTTAGGAAAAGGTTTGAGCGGTTCTAGGAGAGCACCTGGGACACAACCTGCACACTAGACACTGTTGTCTCACTTTCAAAGAACAGTTACGTCCTCAAAGCTTCCATATTTGTTGAAAACAAACAATGACCCATCATTAGTTGATACTTATTGCATTAATTTGAGGAGGAAATATCACACAAGATGTATTTTAAAAATAAAAACCTATGCTGCATTGATAGAAACTGATGCCAAATAGGTATGCAATCATGAGTCATTTATTTGTTGTCAGGAAACTGATGCATGTAAGTGTGCCACATAGCTGCGAGAACCCGTAGCTTGATGATACTTGACTTCTGGCGATTATTCGCTTGTTCTTTTCACTTGATTCCTACAAGATAATGAACATGTCGATAAGATCATAGGTTTAAAATGAGAAGATCCTTTTGAAACCGATTGAGAAAGAATATATGACCAGATACCTATTTATCTAAAAAGCAAGAAGATGGTAATTTTTAACTCCTGCAGAGTTGTCTACTCTTTTTTTCCCTATACAACTTCTATGAAATGTACATCTCAAATTGTTTGAATGCTCACCATGAACCGCCTTTCTATTGTTCGAATGCAAGTACCATGAGTTCTTCAGTTCGATAAGCTAACATATATGGATCATAGCAGTTAACATATATGGATCACATAATTTCTAAACAAACTATACAACTCTTGAACTACACGCGACACTTGTACAATAATCTCAACTCATTGAACTACACGACGGTGCGAGAGATACGACTCGAAATTTCAAAAATCTCTACTATTGAACTACCGACGGTGCAAAGATAGTGAACTACCTGACACTTGTACAAAAAACTCCCTCGTTGATGCTCTCATCGGTCTTGCCATGGAGGTACCCGATGTACCGGGATCGGCAAGCCACCTCGATTTCTCTCAAGCGCATCCATGCCTTCCTCGACAAAGAATATGCCGATCCACCTTGTCGACAGAGAGTACATGAGGTGAGCACGATGGAGAGGATCAAAGTGGCGAGAGAAGCCGAAGCAGATCTGGGCGGGGAGATGAGGACGAGTACTAACCCGGAACGAAGCCGATCTGAGCGGAACAAAGCGGATCTGGGCAGAGAGAAGCGGATCCCGACATCCACCACGGCGACACCTTCACAGACGCCTGGAGGAGAGGAGTGCGTCTGCCTACGCTCTCCATCTCTGCATCCATCCTGGATCAAGGCTTGACGAGGAGAGAGGCAAGGTCGGGATCTGCTAGACCCGCCATGGCCTCTTCCTTTGCCACCATGTGCGCCACCGATGAGATGCCGTCGGATTTGCCGGCTGAAGATTCGCCTCTCCTCTACCACTACCTGGTCTCAGATTCGCGTGGCACTCGTCGTGGATCTAGAGAGAGGAAGCACTGCTGGCCGCCGAGCTAGAGATGGTGTGTTGGTGCAGGAGAGAGCCGCGGAGGAGGAAGAGTTTTGGCTAGGGTTTACAGAGGAGGTAGCCGAGTTTTATAGAGTGTGCATAGATTGTAGACCATTCGATTATGAATCCAACGGCCAGAAAATCATAGCCTGAGCAGGCTGGTGATGTTGGGCTGTATAGTAACAGGCCGTCACATGTACAGGTCATGTTAGGTTTTTCTTTTTTCTTTTTATTTTACTGGTTGAAATAACATTTAATTTAAAATACAAACCATAATAACCTCGGATGTTGATATAGCCTATATGAAAGTTATAGTTCTCAATACAGTATACAACTTTATTGTTGATAAGTTATTTATTTGAAGATGTTCAGAGTCCCAAATATGTGTTTTAAGTTCTTAGAATTTGAAATTCAAAATTTATAATTTTGAAACGACCTTGAATATTCACGTGGTTAATACCAAAGTTGTAGAGGCCAACCTAGCCTACAAGTTTGGTGCTGATAAGTTTTTAATTTAAAGTTGTTTAAAGTCTCAAATATATGTGTTTTGTTAGGGATTCAGTGGCAAAGTTATTTTGTTATGTTCATGGTGTTCACGGTTCAAGCACCCTAAGATACATTTTTTTCTTTTTTCTGCAAGGCTCACTTACTATATTTATTCATGGTGGTCGCACTTCAAGCATCTTGAGATACAATTTTTTTCTTTAGACATCGTACACTGAAGCATCTTGAGATAGACGGAGGAGACGAGAGAGTGACCGGGGATGAGAGAGTGATTTGGGGGAGGGGGTGGGATGCTCGCGGCGCCACGGACTTGAGTCCTTGGTAAGCTACGTTGTATATTTTTCGGTCCGTGACCTCTACGTTTAGGATTTGTTTTTTAAATGTATAATTTCTTTTTTAGAACATGTACCAACCTCATAACTATAGAATAGCTTTGCGACACAACAATGTACAAGCAGTGTGTTGAAGAGTTCAACTCAAAGGGTCTGGAAAATCTCTAACAATAATGCTAAAAGGAGTTCTTTTGTTTCTTCATGTGGCATCTCCCTTAAAATCAAAACTACTAAAATAATTTTGAGACACCAAATGACCTCAAATGAAAATTTGATAAACATTAAAGTTGTAGAGGTCACGAAGATCTACAACTTTTATTTTGGTCATCTTGTCATTTGATAAAATTTGAACCTTTCAAATTTGAAATTTTAAAAAATGACAAGTTCAAACCAAACTTTGAGACCCAAAATTATTTCAACATAAAAAGTGATGAATACAAAAGTTGTTCAACTCATCAAGATCTACAACTTTTATTTTGGTCATCTAGTCATTTGACAAAATTTGAACCTTTCAAATTTGAAATTGTGAAAAATGACAAGTTCGAACCAAAATTTGAGACCCAAATTGATTTCAACATAAAAAACGATGAATACCAAAGTTGTTCAACTCATGAATATCTACAACTTTTATTTTGGTCATTTCTTCATTTGATAAATTCTTAGCACACATTGTTCACTAATCTTACACATGTCTCATATAGTTTATAAAACCTTATGAGAGATGTGTCACATTTGTGAACAATGTTGTTACCACTTTGTCATATAAAGAAATGACCAATACAAAAGTTGTAGATCTTGATGAGTTATTCAACTTTGGTATTTATCACTTTTTCAGCTGAAATCATTTGGGGAACAAAAATATTGTCTGAAGTTGCATTTTTTTCAAATTCAAATTTTAAATTGCTCAAACTTTTCATATGTATATATTGACAAAACCAACAAAATAAATTGATAGAGAATGATTTTAGAAAATTTTAGGAAAAAAATCAACAGATTTGGAATTAGTATAAGGAAGAAAAACTAGTTACAAAGTTGACCCACAGATTAAAAAAAGAAATCACACTATTCACTAAGATCATGAAAGAATCATATAGAACAGTGTAATTTGTCTTTTTAATCTGTGGGTAAACTTTGTAACTAGTTGTTCTCCCTCATACTAACTCCAAATGTGATAGTTTTTTTTCCTAAAAATTTCTAAAATCATGCTTCAGCATTTAAGTTTGATCAAACTTGGATGTGACAATGTTTTACACATTTTAAAATTTAAAATTTGACAAGTTCAAACCAAATTTTCAAACCCTAAATGATTTCATATGCAAAAGTGATGAATACAAAAGTTGTTCAACTCATCAAGATCTATAACTTTTATTTTGGTCATCTTGTCATTTGACAAAATTTGAACCTTTCAAATTTGAAATTTTAAAAAATGACAAGTTCGAACCAAAATTTGATACCCAAAATGATTTCAACATAAAAAGTGAGGAATACCAAAGTTGTTCAACTAATTAATATCTACAACTTTTATTTTAGTCATCTTGTCATTTGATAAAATTTGAACCTTTCAAATTGGAATTTTTGAAAAACAACAAGTTCGAACAAAAATTTGAGACCCAAAATGATTTCAACATAAAAAGTGATGAATACCAAAGTTGTTCAACTCATTAATATCTACAACTTTTATTTTAGTCATCTAGTCATTTGACAAAATTTGAACCTTTCAAATTTGAAATTTTGAAAAATGACAAGTTCGAACCAAAATTTGAGACCCCAATTGATTTCAACATAAAAAGCGATGAATACCAAAGTTGTTCAACTCATAAATATCTACAACTTTTATTTTGGTCATTTGTTCATTTGACAAATTCTTTGCACACATTGTTCACTAATCTTACACATGTCTCATATAGTTTATAAAACCATATGAGAGATGTGTCACATTTGTGAACAATGTCGTTACCACTTTGTCATATGAAGAAATGACCAATACAAAAGTTGTAGACCTTGATGAGTTATTCAACTTTGGTATTTATCACTTTTTTCAGCTGAAATCATTTGGGGAACCAAAATCTTGTCTGAAGTTGCATTTTTTGAAATTCAAAATTTAAATTGCTCAAACTTTTCATATGTATATATTGACAAAACCAACAAAATAAATTGATAGAGAATGATTTTAGAAAATTTTAGGAAAAAAATCATCAATTATCATGTTATACGTTTACAAATAGAAAAACATGCATGCCTTTATCACAAAGCGGCGAGTGCTCTAGTGGTAACGCACCAACATGTCTAGCAAAGAGGTCGCGGGTTGAATCTCCTCTCTGCGGTGCGCTATTTTTTGGCAAAAAAGGAGGCGGAAGGATGCGGAGTCCACTGGGACGGTGCAGGGCCATGTTGCCCCACTTGTTCGCCGCCACGCCCTCAAAGCTAAGACCAGCTGGTGGGACCACATCGCCACGTCTTCGAGGTTGGGACCCAATGGTGGGACCACATCACCACGTCCTCGAGGTGGGACCTGCTAGTGGGACCACGGTGCCACGTCCTCGAGGTGGTACACGAGCCAAACGATCTATGACGATTTAGTTTTGTTGTTTTATGACGATTCTTTTGTTTTCGTCATTATTCTTCATGCCAAAGCTCCGTCACTTGTTACTTATGACGAAGCTGGAAATTTCGTCATAGAAAGCGCTTGTTCTGTGATGAAATTTGTAAGCGTCACGACTGAATCGTCATTGATGAACACATTTCTAGTAGTGCATTTTCGTCGTGAGCATCAAAACGAACACCACAATTTTGGTATATGCTCTTTCTATCTTGCTTTTTTGTGTAAAATGTGAATCCATTGATCTCATACCCTTGGTACTTAAGATATGTACTCGAAGGTCCCTTGGCTAAGGCATCCAGTTGATTACCCAACTTTATTCCAAGCAAGCGACGTTGCAACCAGTTGACAAATTCCTCCTTATGTTTTTTATCCAGCCAAGCCTGTGACCTGCTCAGATACAGAGTTTGCAGCGATTTCCAGTGCTCGTTAATGTATGGCATCACACCCTCGGCTTGCTGGAGAATAGCGAACTATGCCTGTCTAAAATAAACAGGGTCGTCTACTATAATAGATTTCTCCCCAATCATTCCTTTGCCACGTAGTCTTCTCTCGTGATGAGATTCTGGAACTCCAACCCTTTTGATGTCCAAATAATATGTGCAGAACTCAATGGCCTCCTCTGTTAACCATCCTTCAACCATGCCCTCTTCTGGCCTGAATCTGTTCCTAACATACCTCCTGAAAACTTTCATTAATCTTTCGAAAGGGAACATCTGATGCAGGTACATTGGGCCAAGGGCTCTAATTTGGTCAACAAGATGAATGAGCAGATGCAATGAGATATCAAAGTAAGTCAGTGGGAAATGCATCTCAAGCCTAACGAGAGTTTCGGCTATGTCCCGCTGCAACTGCTCTAGCATGGACACATCAATGACCTTTTTTGAGATCACGTTGAAGAACGAGCAAAGCTTTATGATTGGGGCGTGGACCTTTGTGGGAGGATACCACGCAGGGCAACAGGGAGCAGCTAAGTCATAATGACATGATAGTCATGGGCCTTCTTAGAGCCATAGTTGAACTTGAGTTCTCCATGTTCACTAGCCTCTTCGGGTTCACACAGTAGCCCGTCGGGACTTTGAGTTCATTGAAGAAAGAAATAAGCGCACGCTTTTCTTCCTTCTTCAATGTCCATGACGCAACCGGAAGTTCGAACTAGCCATTCTCTAGCTCCACGGGATACAACTCCTTTCTGATTCTCAAGTGTTGCATGTCCAGGCGTGTGGGTAGTGAATCCTTCGATGTCCCCCCGGTGTCCATCAAGGTGTTAAGAGTGTTAGCGCACAAGTTTTTAGTGATGTACATGGGATCAAGACAGTGGCGTACACTCAGAAATGGCCAGTAAGATAGTTTCTAGAAAACCAATTTTTTCTTCCAAACGCTCCCATCAGGCGCTGTTATTGCATTGTCCCCCATCCCAAGGACAACCTCCAGTTTGTTGAGTTCTCGAAGTATCGCAGCCCCGTCTTGATATTTTGGAGCTAAGCGTTTCTCAATAGTATCGTTGAAATCTTTTTTGTTCCTGCGGTAAGGGTGATCCTTAGGTAGGAACCTACGGTGTCCCATATAAACTATCTTTGAGTTATTTGGCAGATTTACCGCATCGGTGTCGTCCAAGCACTCGACACATCCAGTATAGCCTTTTGTCTTCTCTTTGGACAACAAACCTCGACCTGGTAGGTTGGTGATTATTGTGATAAGTACTCCCTTGATCGTGACATGTTCCTTTTTGTACTTGTCCCAAACATCCGGCATACCCTTTTCAAACATCTCCACTAGTTCATCGATCACTGGTTCCAGAAGCACATCGATATCATTCCCAGGTTGCCTTGGCCCTTGGATCAGTAGTGGCATCTGGATGTGCGACCACTTCATACAGACCCAAGGTGGAAGGTTGTATATACAGAGCATCACTGGCCAGATGCTATGATTGCTTCTAACCTGGTCGAAAGGATTCATCCCATCTGTGCTCAAAGCAAACCAAAGGCGCCTTATCTCTCCATCGATGTCCTTATAGAACATAGTATTGACAGTCCTCCAGTCATACCCATCGGTGGGGTGCCTCATCATTGTATCTTTCTTACGCTCTTCGCCATGTCAGCGCAACAGCTTGGCTGACTTTGCACATGCAAACAGCCTATGCACCCGGGGAGCTATAGGGAAATACCAAACGACCTTTACGGGACCTCCTCTAGTCTTGGTACCCTCATCTGACAGCCCTTCCTTGTACCGTGGAGCGTCACACTTGGGGCACTTGTCCAAGTCTTTGTATTTTTCTCTACGGTACAATATGCAATCATTGGAACACGCGTGGATTTTTTCAACCTGAGGCCGATGGGGCAGATCATTTGCTTGGCCAAGTATGTCTTTTTTGGCAACTCGTTTTTTTCTGAGAGCATTTTCCTTATTATACCTAACAACTGATCGAAGCCTTTATCGCTCAATCCGTTTGTCGATTTGAACTCTAACAGCATGATGTCGGCTTCCAATTTGCTCATTGGACAATCCCTATACAATGGTGTTTTGCCATCTTGTCTCATTTTCTCTAGCTTTCTCAGCTGTCTTTCACTAAGATATCCAGTCTCCACATTACGTAGCAGCTAAGAAATGCCATCGTTATCCTCGGTGTCGTCAGCTAGCGTGTTCCTAAACACATTATTAACTGTGGCCATAGATTCCATGTTGACACCGGGTTCCTCGTCAGCATCGTGGATGGCTACGTCAGGCATGTCCATATCATCATCGTTTTCCTGCATAACATTCACACAAACCTCGCCATGCATAGTCCATATCGTATAGTTTGGCATGAACCCCGTGGTAATAAGTGCGATCGTATAGACTCAATTTGACAAAAGTTCATTTGATTCTTGCAATCTTTGTATGGGCAAAAGATAGGGTTCCCATTCCCAGTATGGGCTTTGGCATCGGAGATAAACTAGCTGACGCCATGCATGTACCGCTTGTCCGTTCAGGACAGATGCATCCACTCTCAATCTATCTCTGCACAAAAAAATACTGAGACAGTAATTACAAAGAATTAATAAGAATTTGAGCTTCATGAACAACAATTGTAGCTCGAAAGTACCATTTTTGGAAAACATTATTATACACTAATTATTGGAAAATTGAAATTGGTAGCCCCGGCCCTATAAATTGAAAATAGTAGTAAAAAACAATTATTGCACAATATTGAAGAACAACTATTCTACTATATTTCTAAGAACTAATTATAGCATCACATACTAATAATAATGATCTTGACCACCATGGAATAATTAGCTAGGAATTTAAATGTGTTCATAGACACTAACCGTTTGGATGATGGATTCACCATAATTTGAACCTTGCACAAATATCCAATTGGAAAAATGCTCTTTAGAATGGAGAAAGAACTAGAATGAGAATCAAGCAATGTAGCCATCAAAACGAAGCTAATTAAGCAACAAAATCAAAGGAGTGGATGTTTGTTACTAACCCTAAAGCAAAAAGATCAAGCCATTCTTTAAAATCCAAGCACTAGTTTCATGGTAAGAGCAGCCGCAACAATGGAGGGAAGGGCCCAAACGCGCGCCCCTGTTCTCGGGATGGAAAAGAGGAGGAAAAAGAGGACGGCTGCAGCCTTTTTGTGCTGTAGACTTATCACCGTCGGTTCTTGGCTAGAACTGACAGTGATAGAGCCAAAATCACTGTCGGTTTGTGGATTGAACCGGCAGTGATAAGTGGCCGCAAAAACACTGCCAGTTCAAGCCACAAACCGGCAGTGATGTGGTGCTTCACTATCGGTTTTAGCCCAGCTCCAATCACTTTCTCATTTTCAAGCTCATAACCGACAGTGAAGGTACATCACTGTCGGTTCTCACAAATCTAACAGTGATGATGTCGACAGTAGTGATGTCCACAAATATAAACTTCATGTCATATGACAATGCAAAGTGTGTCGTTCATTGTACCCTAATAAATACCCACTTTCTATACATTGCATTGCATCGTTTGCATGCATGCGTGCATTAGATGCTGCGGCTCTCGAGGAGGTGTGGCACAGTAGCAGCATGTTGGCCAGACAAGATGTTTACAGTACTCGGTGACAATTTTCAAGACATCCAGTACAAGTACGTAAACAATTGATCAAATCGATCCCACAGCGAGGCATGACACTAAATACATAGTTTTTCTACGTACTTAGGTAAACACTAAGTCTAGATATACAGTAGAAATAATGTAGGTATAAAAGTCAAAATGTCTTATAATTTGAAATGGACGGAGTATAGATCACCACTTTGTGTACCATCAATCATGACGTTTGAGCTAGGCATAACTTGCAAACCGCTAACGGTGGAAGAACTACTTCAATAAAAAATCTTAATGAAGTCATATATTTGATAGTACGACAAGTGAACGAAATAGGCATGAACTATAGATCAACTTGTACAAGGGTTGAAAACATAGTCGATAACCTTACTACTAATCAGCAAATGATTGGACCGATTGAGCGTCAATGGCAAGTGAAAGCCTGGTGGGCTTGGTCTAAAGAGCATGTAACAATTAATTAATACGGAGTACTATACTAATGATCACTACAAATAACATCTGGAGCTGGGCCGTGGTCGGTATCATCCTTGCCATTTCGTTGTGTCATTAATTGTGTGGATATGACCTTGTCCTCTTCTGGTAGAGTACTTGCTCAGCCGTGGCTTCTTGTAAGGACGCTCACAGTATACCACAAGACACTATTCGTAGAAACTATCCTTTCCAACACAATAATTTTTAGAGGGCCCAGTAAAAAAATGAGACCAATCGCATCTTCTCTCTTCCATTCTTCCAGAAACTGTGATAGTGGACGCCCTTGTGGCTTGGTCATTCACGCTCCCATCGGTGGTCGTGCAAGGTACCTTAGCGGTGCGCGCGATGGTGGCCGTGCATGCAAGACATTGTGGTCGTCCGATGGCAAGTGTCATGGGGCAGAAACCACAGCATGCATTGTTGTTCATCGGATGTCACTAAGTGTGGGTCTCTTGTGGCTCGGTTGGACTTAAGAATAGAGAGAGGACATAGCGGTTTATCCTGGTTCGAGCAATCGAGGCCCTACGTTTAGTAGTAGATGTTTCTTGTATTCAAGAGCACCCAAATCAGAGGGTTACAACAAAGTGTAAGAGATTTTGAAGGGGATCGTTCGGTGCTATCCTAGGCTCGTCGGCGGTGTGGTTTCTTCCCCGTCGGAGGGGAAGAAGACGGTGGGGGAGGAGCACTCGGTTGCACCTCTCTAGGTGGCTCTGCTCTTGGTGCAGAGCTCGGAGTTGTCTCAGAGGACTCTATTTGGTTTTGTTCTCTTGGTTTTGGTCCTCCCCCCTGTGTAGGATCTGACCTCCCCTTATAAACCGAGGTAGGTCGGTGTTGGCGGTTCTTATCGACCAAATTCAACCGCCAACTAAGATCCAAAAAGGAGAAAACTAACATATTTTGCACACATGTGCCTTTCATATTGATATAGTTCCACTTGTATTGGAAAAACCTTGTTTTGCAGGACATATATTTGAATACAGTGGAAAACATAGTCAAAATGCGCCACTATAGAAAGCGTAACGCAGGTCTACTTAAGCAAATAAAAGAACAGTCCACGTACCATGCAAATCTAGGCCACACGAAGGCGGTGGCGAGCAGGGCCGGCCCTGGTGCGGCCGCACCGCCCCAAGCTCCTCTTAGGCCCACCTTCGATAGGTGGTGCCATCAGTGCCAGGGGAGGTCAGTTTGGGATGTTTCCATGAATAACCCCCCAAACCGACCTGTAGCTAGTATAAAAGGAGAGGGAGAGCTCTCTCTCTCTCTCTCTCTCTCTCTCAAACACACACCACTTTGGAGAAATCTCCCACCACACTTTGTACTTTTCCTTTTCCCTTAGTAGTATTTGGAACTAGAAGATGCTACATTTGGAGCTTGGATCTTGGAGTGTTCTTGGTATGAACAATATGAAGAATTCTTTCAAGTTCTTGTGCTCACTTTATCAATATAGTTATGCAATGGAATTAGAGCAAAGTTGTTATGTTATATTTCTAGCATATGCAACTTTAAGCTTAAACATTCATACATCATATATGAGTATGAATAGAGCTATGTTGAGGTGGCGGTTCATTGCACCTTCGAGCGGGCCCAAGTCCTATGCTTGTCGATCCATAGGGTCGGAGTCTCGGGGGGATTTGGGTAGTTTCCTTGTTCACGAGTGTGGTGCTCGGGTTCATGGGAATCGTCGGATGCATTGTCGTACTCCACGGTTGAGGGGTAGGTAGCAGGTGGTGACAGCCATGTCCGTCCCTCATAATCCCCCACGTTCGGGTACGGTATAGGAGTCTAAATCGCCTCATGAGGGTGCTGGCAGACCAGTACTTAGAGGTCTCCCGACCCATCTGTATGCTTAGCTCTAGATCTTATTCATGTATATGTATGATTACATGCTATTCTTTGCATAGTTGTATTAAGATATGCCTGCTCCCGTATGATCATTCTTTTATTCTTTATTCTTTCACCCTCTCTCACCACCGAGATATGCTCATGTGTGTGTGTCCACTGTCTTGAACTATACCATGTTTACCCCTGCTATGAACATTGGTCCGCTTTACAAGCATGTCATCTTGTTCATATCCATACTAGAATCTTTACACCATACCTTTCTTTGGGAAAATATAAATGAATGATACCCTGAAATACGTCCGGGTGAAATGCTACAATGATAGATCCATGCACTTGCAGATATTTTCTGTAATCGTTAAGAACTATCATCAAGGTATTTCTGGTGCCATTGCTAAGGTTTACTAAATCTTAGTGATGACGTTTAGAAATGCCAACAAGCAATCCTGGCACCGTTGCTAGGGAAGGCATTGGTTAAATAATCTAGTAGGACATGTTGAAGATCATATGCATGTATGGTAGCCATTGTTTATGCAGGCTAACTCTACTTGTTTTCTCCTGTTGTGGATGAAAATAGGATAGTGTATGATCGGTTTTGTCTTGCCAGAAAACTACATCGAAAATCCAGAGACACTCCTAAGGAAGAGCCTGTCTCGTACCGCTTCTTCTTCTGCTACTCCTCCGTCAAGTGAACCAGTCGCCCCAGCACCATCCGCTACTCTAGCTATGGCCAAGTCACTCTGTGACTACTTCATCCCCGATGTTGCCAACATGCCCGTTGGGCCCGTTGTCAACATGGGCACTGAAAACTTCGAACTTAGGACTGGCCACATCACAATGGTGCAGGCAAACCAGTTATGTGATTTTCCTAGCGAGGACGCGAACGCGCATCTCCAACACTTCATTGAGCTGTGCGACATAGTCATCATTAAAGACGTCGCACCTAAGAGCATCAAGCTCCATCTATTTCCTGTAACACCTCGGGTGTTAGCCTTGCATAACTTGACTTGCATAATATGGGCATGAGCATCAAGCATTCATAAATCATCATTTACAATTGAAACATCTGATCGAAACATATGAAACATTGCTTGTTATTTCATGTTCCTTGTAACATATGCATATGATCATGTGCAAATGAATACTAGTGTGTAATGTTGGTCACTATAACACCTTAGCTACACTTAGGTTAACAAAAGGAACCTTGTTCATGAAGACCACATTTCTTGATCAAGCCTTTAAGTGTTATTTCATGTGTTGACCTGAATGGCTATATGTGTGACTACTTCATGAAATGCTTGAATGACCTTGCAAATTGTTTTAACATGCTTAGAGTATCATCATGAACAACTTTGGTATTTAGGGCTAGGGCTAGATTGGTCATTTAGCCATAGTTTGAATGTGTATCTTGATTTCAAAGTGACATGTTTGACTAAAGTTGAACTAGGTGTTAGAGACCTTGCATGGAGGAGTTCACTAAAGCAAAGTTGTAGTGTTTGACATAAGGAACAACTTTTATTTTTATGTCATGGACTGATTTAGCTTCTAACATGCTTGAATTGGACTCACAAAATCAGCTTTTCTTTGTTTTCATCACTTAAGAAAAATTTTCTAAGTCCGGATCTCGACGTACCTGACAAGCCCCCTTGAGCACGATTTTTCTTCGTTTTCATTGCGAATCGAGCTTACTCCCTTAATCAAAGTTGAAGCTGGTACATAGGGCTAGGATTTTTGTTAAGACGGTTTACGATTTGGAGCCATGGATTAGCCGTTGTATCAACGGGAAAACTTCGTCGTCGAGCTCGGCCATCGCGCATGATCGACGAAACTGAATCGCTTGACGTCGATGGCCGACATCGGCAGAGTTCAGCGCAGGCGCAGCGTGTCCCCGGCGACGGCCGCAAGCGTCGCCGTTGCTCTGTCCAAGAGAGCCACGCCGCGTCTGGGCGCGCTTCAAGTCGCCCGCAGACTGCCAAGACTCCACCGCGCACCCAGTTGCTTCACCTCGGCCCTCCTTCCTCGCAGCAAAGACCCGGCTCTTCTTCCGCCGAAAGCACAAGACCGCCCGCGCCGTCCGCCTCGTGTGCGCTTACGTCGCACCACCACCGCCTCCCTCTCGCCCATATAGCTGCGCCACACCTCCCTCCACCCCTCGTCTTGATTGCAGCGGCTGTCACGCTTCGGTGAGGGCGAATTCACCATTTCCTTTCTCACCGGAGTTCACGGTCGCCATGGCCGCCTCCACGGCAAGCTGGCCATAGCTCGGCTCACCGGCGCTTACCTTTCGATTTTGAGCGTTAGCAGTTGGGTAGGATGTGTATTAGCTAGTGCTATGATGTCACCTCCATTGGTGGTCCCGCCGGCGTGGAACGTGACAACCCGCGCCGCCGTGTTCTAACATCCGCACCACCGCGCCGTGGTCAAGAGTCGTCGGAGCCTTACGTGGAACTTTTGTTGTTGAGATAGAGTCACTAGGTCACCGTTGTGCCATTGCCGCGCCTCGCCTAGCTTTCCGTGGCGGAGATGGCGGCAGACAAAGATCGCTGCAGCCGCTGCAAGTGCGCCATCACCGACGACGACGAGCATGCTCCACCCACCCTCACCCGCCACCACCTAGGTCGTTTGATGCGCGCTACTCAGTTGATGGTGTCGTGAAGACCTCACCGCCGGCAACCTCGCCGTCCGGCGAAGCTCTCGTCAGCGCAAAGACACCACAGCAGCCGGCGCTGTTCCTGTTCCGTGTCATCCGACGCGTGGGGTCCCCTGACGAGGGTCCCACTGCCGTGACAGCAGTAGAGAGGGCTAATTCATTTTGAATCCAGTTTTTGAATTGTTTTGTTATTTTTGTATCTTTAGTTTGATAGCTCCTAAAATTGTGAAATAAATTTGTGAGTGTTCCTTAGGAAGTGTAGTATTTAGGAAAAATATGTTCTTGGTTTCAACAGTAGAAATTTTTGGAGATTTAAATAAGGATTTGAATTGTGCTTTTGAATGCATTTAAATTTGTTTATTTTATATCTAGAGTTCCTGTGCTCCAAAAATTATGAAATTTTTGTGGTAGGATATTCTTGTTATACCTGAGCTTGGATAAAAATTTGAGGACCAGTGCATGTGTAGATCTATAGTTATAGATTTTTCTTTTATAAATAGTTAATCCTTGCATGAATTTTTATAAATTAATTATAAGTCCAAAATTCATGAAATTAATTGGAGGTGATACTAGTACCATATGGATGTTAAGAAAAATAATAAATCTGTTGCTTGACACTTTTCAATAGGATTTTCCATTTATGATATTTCAAGCCTTGCTTCCTTATCATTTTTATATAGAATGTTCTACTTAGTAAAATGACATGAAATTTTTATGGTAGTCCTTTGATAGCATTAGTAAGGCTCTGTAAATTTTTGAGAATTTATTAAGCACATCTGATATATATTTATTATTTAACCTAGATATCTAAATAAAATAATAAAGGCAATTTAATAAATAGTTTGGGCTTTGCCATTATATTATCCTAACTATGTTTGGTATGCTTAAACTGTTGGTAGGTTCTAGGTTGTCAATTTGTGAATAATGACATGAAGTAGAGGTGTTATTACTTTATATTGCATGTTAAGTCATTTCCGGACTGATTCTAGAATATGATGAGTTGCATGTTGAAACTGATGTAGACTGTAAAATGGTTAATAACAAAGTTGTAGAGAATTTGATAAGCTTTCCAGAAAGTCCAGGATCACTAGATTTGGAATTGTAGAACTCCAGTTATGAGTGAAACAAGTAGATACTGTTTATGGCATAGTCGATGCATTGTAGGAGTAGTTATGTAGTAAGCGAGAAGAGTTATGCACCTACTCAAACAACGTGATGCACTTGTTAACATATATGCATTCGTAATACTTATACCATACTCATGCATCTAGGATCGGAGGAAGAAATCACGTTGCTGGAATTCGAAGAAGAAGAGGAAGGAAACCGCAGGAGGATCCGCAAGCCGCAGACTCCGAAGGCGTGGAGCGTAACACGAAGAGCTTCCGAGTGCCACGACCACCGCCCTACTTCCTTCTCATGAGGCAAGCCCGGAGCATTATAAGTCTCCCAGTAATTTACAAATGTTTACTTACGTATTTATGATTGATGCATTAGGTTATAAGAGTTGAATGAAACCATTTGATGCATGTACATTCCTTGTCCAGATATTACACCTTTAACCGGTATAGGTCCAGGATCGAATATATTTATGCTTAGCCATGCTTAGACCGGTAGAAGTCGGGTGATGTCCTGTCACCTGCGAGATATAGGTGGATACCGGAGCACGGTTGGCTATATCTCGCTATCGTGGAAATGAACCATGAGGTAAAAGTAAATGGAGACCGGACGGGAGGTCGATAGGGAAGCAACAAGGCATGGAGGTCTTGGGTGTGGACTTATCCCGTCTCGTGTCGATTAAGGACCGCATCCGTTGTTGGCGCTTCGACAAGATTGAACGCATGCCTCTCACTTAGCTGGCGGATAACTCGTTCCGACCCATGGAAGAAAGTAATTCAACTCGGGCCGGAATCGATTCACAGCGCTCCTTAGGGAACGATCGATCGAGCCCAAGGGCGTGTTTGGCTCTGAGCATCCCGGCATCTGGTGTTCCAGATTGCTTGCGCAAAGACTGAACCCGCGAAATGTGTACCGGAGTTGTACCAAAGGTGACCTAAGACTATCGTGGCTGGTAGATCTGGGTTTGTGTTAGGAATAAATTCCCAGCTGGTTGAAATCGATTCGAATCGCCGTCTCTCCCGGATAGTGAGAAACTTGGCTAGTCCCAACATCGTAGTGACTATATTATGAAGCATGGTGGTTCGGATGAATATGGAATTACAATACCGCTATGGTTACTATTGTATGATTCTAAATAATATACCACATGTTTGGCACAGGTAGTTGCTAATCTAGAAATGGATAGTTATAATTAACTTGATAAAGGAATCACAAGTGTACAAAGATTAATTGCCTTTTTCGCAAAAAATGTTGTCAAGTTACGCCCACTTATACTGACCTTGCATAATCCTTGGAGTCATTTATTTCGGTTCATGGCGGGTAAGTCTAGTGAGTACCTTCTCGTACTCGGGGTTTATTTTTCCCATTGTTGCGAGATGGCAGCTGTATGTATCATGGTTATTGTAAGAGTTGCTTCTATCCGCGGTGGATGAGGAGTAAGCCTTGGGCGTGCTTCTTTAGTAATTCCTATCTTTGCTTTTGTGGATCGTGATCCGGCATGGCATCGTATCAAACTACGTTGGAAACTTATCTTGAACTTATTTGCTTCCGCTTTAATTATCAAACTTGGTTTGTAATAACTTTCTATCCGTACTACGATGATGAAAAGTATCCGTGAACTTTATGTAATATGTGGCATGTATGTTGAATCTCGTACGATCTTGGTTGTTGTAAATCGTTTATCGAGACCCGTCGTGGTACTCGACGGACTACCTGGTTTATATGGGTTCAAGTATGACGGTCGACCGCTTATTGATTGCCATTATACTTGTATTCTTATAAATTGGTGGGATTCTGCTGACGGTGGCATCGAGCAAGATTCAACGTTAATTGTCACAAGTGTATTTAAAACAAAAGTTTTTGTTTTCCGAAAACCCTTCTCTAGCAACTAATAGTTATATAATAGGTATTTGAAATCTAAAGTGTGCCAATGATCACTTTCCTTATGCCCAAATTAAGGACTTTTAGGTGGCTACTTAAGTACTAACATGGGGGTTTTTACTTCGTCGTCCATACGGCGTGCTATTGTATGGATGCCATTCACTTGAATGGTAATGTATGGATCAAATGCCTCTACGCCAAGGTAAGATGAGTGTAGGACCGCAAGATGTGAGCATGCGGTCGGGAAGAGTAGCTTTGGTACGGCTATGTATGCATGCTTGCATGTGTATATGGTACGTATTTAATTGTGGGTTTAAATTACTGTCGGGTAGATTGATACGGAAGTATATGTATGGGTATACATATATGGAAGTATTTACAATTACATTATGCATATTCATTATGGGTTTAAGGGCTGAAATGAAATTTTATGCAGGTACACTAACAACGAAACGTGTAGCTCGATTAGTTACGCTATTTATGAGAGAACGTATGTATGCCACCGTGTCTACCGCTAGAAACAAATTTTTCCTAAGTTTGTGAGGACGTACGGAACGAGCATGCATCATGATAATTACCATTCCCATAATTGCATTGTTCCTCCCCTTATAAAATTCTTACTCGATTATGTAACTCTTATCCATTATGGCATTGTCTCACCAAGGGGTACATGTTAATGGTGCAGATGGCACGCACAAAGGCACCGCCAGCAAGTCCACCGGAGGCGAGCTCCCGCCGTCGGCTTGCTCCACGTGCCAAATCAACGCCACACGTTCCTTGGAGAGTTTGGGATGCCTACACTCTTGTGGAGAGTACTTAGTTATGTAGGCTATCCCGATGGAATGGAACCCCGCTACTTCGGGGCGAATGAGCAGTTGGGAGAAGGTCTCTTAGTTCTTTGTGGAGGGTTGTTGTTCGCCCCCCAGGTGACGATTCCGAGTGGACACAGCTGGTGTTATGAGTCAAGCTGGTAGGACTGGCTGAAGAAGCAGCTAAGCGTGGGGCAGCCTTTGGGATCCCGAGAGACATCATGGAACGTTTTTCTCGGAGCTGGCAGCCGCTTTGGTTGGAGTCTTTCAAGAGGTAACCCTCCACCGACTCATGGCGGCAGACAAGAGGAAAATCTTTGGAGATTGGTGCGGCGGAGAGGCGAAACGGTGATAACCCTTCCATGAGCGCTATGTTCGCAATGATGAGAGTGTTGGATGGAGTTGAAGGTAGCCTCGGACGTGTGTCCGGTGCTCTTGGTCATGCTCGCGAGGACCGACGTCGACTTCGAGGGAGCACGACATCGAGATTGAGAGGCTCACGGAAGAAATGACTCGGTTAACCCACCAACGGAATGCGGCTGGTCAGGGAAGATGTCCCGAGAGCTCGGCAGTTTGAGCTAGAACAAGTGGTGGCCAATGCGGAAGAATACAATGATAATCTGCATGAAGAGGTTCATCATCGCACAATCAGCTCCACCCTTATGTACCACCACGGAGCCGCAGAAATGGATCCGGAGGGTACGAGGAAGAAGAAGAAGGGCACTGAAGAAGAAGTAGAACACGAGGGACGGAGATGATTCTCGCGTCGACCTCGATAGTGATCATAACGAGGATTAGATCGCTTCGCATGTGGTAGGAAGACGAATGTAGCACCTTTATTCATGTAATGGACACGTAGTCGAAGTTGGCATTAGTAATCGGACTATCATGTAATGTTAATCGCACGCTTGAACGTCAATGCAATTCCTGTTCTTTTGTCGTGAATCGCGCTGTAAATTGCATGCGTTATGTGCACGATAAGTGGTCAAATTGGTGATGTCATGTTGCGAGAAAGAATTATTATGCCTCTGCTTTTTTATTGTGATTTTGAGAATTTTCTCCGAGTAATTTCAGTTTGGCATAAATATCTAATTCATACGCAATCTCTTGGCATCGACCAATAATCGCTTATTGTTGCAACTTGGCAGATGACGCACCGTGCGAGGAGCTAGTAGCAGCCAGGATGGCAACCATGATGACTTGCCACCCCCACCCCCACCGTCTGCGCTTTCAGAGTTCTTTGCCCAGTTCTCAGGTAGCGAGAGGACAATGGAAGAAGCTTTGCGCCTCATCGCGCAGAACAATCGCTCGTGGCCACCCACGGCAACGTGGGCCGAGCCAAATCAAGACAGATTCATTCAAGGAGTTTCGGACACAAAGCCTCCGATTTTCAAGGTGGTGAGGAACCACTACAGCCGATGAGTGGCTGAATACCATCGAGCGTAAATTTAAATGCGCTAAGAGTCACAGAGCACCTAAAAGCGAATATGCTTCTCATCAATTGCAAGGACCAAAGAGGAATCTGGTGGACGCTTTTCTGTCGTCTCTCTGCCGCTAATGCGAGAGTGACCTGGGATCAATTTAAGTTGGCTTTTAGAGGACACCATATTCCCCCGGGCCTAATGCGCATGAAAGCAGCAGAATTTATGAGGCTCACTCAAGGAACCAAGTCACTCATCGAGTATATGCACGCATTCAACAACCTATCAAGATATGCTCCAAGTTTCGTGGATCTTGAAGAAAAAGATTGAAAGTTTCAAGCGAGGTCCTGGGTACCAAATTAATGAAGACTATGGCAAACTCCCGATGTGCCACGTGCACAATGAATTCATTAGTGATGCCTTGACCCAAGAAAATCACAACAACATGCATGCAGTTGCTAAAAGGTCGCATAAGAGGGCCTATGAGGCGGTGCATCCGGATCCTTCCAATGAAAAGCGCCTATCACAGCTAGGCCACAATTCCGGCCCACTGCACCCAAGTTCAGGCCTCCACCACCGAAAAGCTCAGAATAATAGGCCACGAAACCATTTCAGTAAAGGCGTTTACTATTGCCTTACCAAAAGGAAATGGCAATCAGGATGACTCACCGGATTCAAAAGTAATCAACCTGTTTCAACTGCAACCAACTAGGTCATTGGTCCAAGGAGTGCCCCCACCCCAAGAGGAATAGCAACCCCACGCAGAACAATCGAGGCGGTGAATGCCGAGGCACGTCGAGGACAAGTGCACTATACCTGCAGAGAGGAAGTGCCCATGGGAGAAGTTGTCACGGTGGTATGTTTCTTGTCAACAAGCATCCCATTGTTGTTTTATTTGATTCAGGAGCTTCTCATTCATTTATGAGTCAAGCATTTGCATCTAGACATGATCAAGAAATAATAGAAGTAAGTAAAGGGGTTTTAACATAAGTTCAAAGAGGGAGCAGTTACTACCAAAAGATAGTCAAAATGTACTCATTTTGATACAAGGGAGGAGTACACAATGATTTGATAATATTGCGGGATTGTCGATAAGTGTAATCTTAGGCATGAATTGGATGAAGTATCACGGTGCTCTTATTGACACCAAAGCACCGCATACCATTATGTTGAGAGAACCCACGGGAGGGAATGCTTTTCTAGTCCCACTCTCCCGCGATTTCGAACCCCAACATCTAGCCTGTGCTATCCAAGCCACCACCATGTGTGATATCCAGTGGTTTGTGAGTTTCGGATGTATTTCGGAGGAATTACCGGTCTACCCCGGATAGGGACGTGGAATTTAAGATCGAATTAGTGCGTACCGCGCACCCATATCCGAAGGCCATATAGAATGCCACCCAATGAGTTAGCAGAACTTAAGGTTCAATTGCAAGATCTATTGGACAAAGGTCTTATCCAACCTAGCTCATCTCCATGGGGATGTCCGGCATTGTTCGTGAAAAAGAAGGATAAGTCGCTAAGAATGTGTGTAGATTACAGACCACTCAATCTTGTGACCATCAAGAACAAATACCCGTTACCCGCATCGACATCTTGTTCGATCACTAGCAAAGGCAAAGGTATTCTCCAAAATTGACTTGAGGTCAAGGTTACCATCGAGATAAAGATCAGGCCAGGAGGATATACCCAAAGCGCTTTCTCTACTAGGTGCGGCTTATACGAGTATTTGGTTATGTCTTTCGGACTAACAAATGCTCCAACCCTATTTCATGTACCTAATGAACTCAGTATTCATGCCCGAACTTGATAAGTTCAGTAGTCGTGTTTATCGATGACATATTGATTTATTCGGAAAATGAGTCGGATCATGAAGAGCATCCGAGGATTGTCCTATCGCACTCGAGGAACATAAGCTATATGCCAAGTTGAGCAAATGTGAATTTTGGTTGAGCAAAGTACCATTTTTAGGTCACATTTTATCCAGAGATGGAATTTCAGTAGACCCATCAAAAGTGCAAGAGGTCATGGATTGGAAAGCCCCAACTTCGGTGCATGAAGTTCGGAGTTTTCCTAGGGTTAGCAGGATACTATCGTCGATTTATTCCGACTTCTCAAAGATAGCTAAGCCTATGACCAGACTACTTCAGAAAGATGAGAAATACAAGTGGACATCAGAATGTGAAACAGCTTTTCACACTCTCAGAACTTTGTTGACTACAGCACCTGTACTAGCACAACCAGACATTGAAAAGCCTTTTGATGTATTTTGTGATGCATCAGGAATAGGTTTGGGATGTGTACTTATGCAAGAAGGGAGAGTAATTGCATATGCCTCTCGGCAACTGAGAAAACATGAAGTCAACTACCCTACACATGATTTGGAACTTGCAGCCGTTGTCCATGCATTGAAGATATGGAGACATTACTTGTTGGGCAATGTATGTCATATCTATACTGACCATAAAAGCCTCAAGTATATCTTTACCCAGCCAGAACTGAACATGAGGCAACGTAGATGGTTGGAATTGATTAAGGACTATAATTTGGAAGTGCATTACCATCCGGGTAAAGCTAATGTAGTAGCCGATGCACTTAGTCGAAAGTCCCATTGCAACACCATGGAAGCGCTATTGGAAGATGGATTCAACTTGCTACATCCTGCTGTACTACACAATATCACAATCAGTTGTTCGCTTGAGGGCAGAATCATAGAGCTACAGCAGACTGATGTAGGAATAAGTCACATCAAGAGAAAAATGCAAGAGCAAGAGACCAAACATTTTAGATTGGACGAAAGAGGTGTATTATGGTTTGAGGACCGACTAGTGGTGCCGAAAGACCGTGAGCTAAGGAATCAAATTTTAGAAGAAGCTCACTCCTCCAAATTATCTATCCACCCGGGTAGTAGTAAGATGTATCAAGATTTGAAAACCCGTTTTTGGTGGACTAAGATGAAGAAAGAGATCGCAGCCTATGTTGCAAGGTGTGATAACTGCAGTAGAGTGAAAGCCGTCCATATGAAAAACCATTTGGATTACTTCAGCCACGCCTATTCCAGGATGGAAATGGGAAGAGATCAAGTATGGACTTTATTACAGTGCCTTCCAACAACACCACAAGGTCACGATTCAATCTGGGTCATTGTTGATCGTCTCACCAAGTCAGCACACTTCATACCCGTGAACACGCGGTATATAGTTGGGAAATACGCGGAAATATATGTTGCCCAGATCGTGAGATTGCATGGAGTACCTAGGACCATAATCTCAGATAGAGGACCACAATTCATAGCTCGTTTCTGGGAGCACTTACACCAAGCTTTGGGAACCAAGCTAATCAGAAGCTCCGCTTATCATCCATAAACTTCGTGATGACAGAGCGAGTGAACCAAATCCTAGAGGATTTACTTAGAGCTTGTGTTATATCTTCAAAAGGTTCATGGGAGAAATGGTTACCTTTAGCTGAATTCTCCTATAACAACAGTTATCAAGTTTAGTATCAAAATGGCTCCATTTGAAGCCCTCTGTATGGCGAGAAAGTGCAGAACTCCATTGAATTGGATTGAGCCGGTGAAAGGAGATATTTTGGTATTGATTTTATCAATGAAGTGAAGAACAAGTATGTATCATCCAACAACACATGAAGGCAGCTCAATCAAAGATGTAAAAGTTATGCCTTAGATAGAAAGAAGACCACTAACTTTTGAAGTAGGTGACTACGTGTACTTGAGAGTATCACCCATGAAAGGTGTGAAGAGATTTGGGATGAAAAAGAAGCTTTCACCAAGATATGTAGGGCCATACAAAATTTTGGAACGAAAAGGAAATGTTGCGTACAAGCTACAACTACCACCAGAGATGAGTGCAATCTTTGATGTGTTCCATGTGTCTCAGTTAAAGAAATGTCTTCGAGTACCGGAAGAAGCTATTGCACCCACCAACGTGCAACTTCAATCGGATTTGACCTATGAAGAAAAGCCAATTCGAGTATTAGAAGAGATGGAGAGAGTAACAAGGAGTAAGATCATTAAGTTCTATAAGGTGGTGTGGAACAATCACAGCGAACAAGATGCTACATGGGAAAGAGAAGATTATCTGCAAGAAGTTTATCCCGCCTTTTTCCAAGAATGGTAGGTCTTGCAAATCTCGGGACGAGATTTTTATAAGTGGGAGGGGCTGTAACACCTCGGGTGTTAGCCTTGCATAACTTGACTTGCATAATATGGGCATGAGCATCAAGCATTCATAAATCATCATTTACAATTGAAACATCTGATCGAAACATATGAAACATTGCTTGTTATTTCATGTTCCTTGTAACATATGCATATGATCATGTGCAAATGAATACTAGTGTGTAATGTTGGTCACTATAACACCTTAGCTACACTTAGGTTAACAAAAGGAACCTTGTTCATGAAGACCACATTTCTTGATCAAGCCTTTAAGTGTTATTTCATGTGTTGACCTGAATGGCTATATGTGTGACTACTTCATGAAATGCTTGAATGACCTTGCAAATTGTTTTAACATGCTTAGAGTATCATCATGAACAACTTTGGTATTTAGGGCTAGGGCTAGATTGGTCATTTAGCCATAGTTTGAATGTGTATCTTGATTTCAAAGTGACATGTTTGACTAAAGTTGAACTAGGTGTTAGAGACCTTGCATGGAGGAGTTCACTAAAGCAAAGTTGTAGTGTTTGACATAAGGAACAACTTTTATTTTTATGTCATGGACTGATTTAGCTTCTAACATGCTTGAATTGGACTCACAAAATCAGCTTTTCACTTTGTTTTCATCACTTAAGAAAAATTTTCTAAGTGCGGATCTCTCGATACTGACAAGCCCCCCCTTGAGCACGATTTTTCTTCGTTTCTGTTGCGAATCAGAGCTTACTCCCTTAATCAAAGTTGAAGCTGGTACATAGGGCTAGGATTTTTGTTAAGACGGTTTACGATTTGGAGCCATGGATTAGCCGTTGTATCAACGGGAAAACTCGTCGTCGCTCTCGCCATCGCGCTGACCGACGAAACCGAATCGCGACGTCGATGGCCGACATCGGCAGAGAGTTCGCGGCGCGCGCGTGTCCCGGCGGCGACGGCAGCGTCGCCGTTCTCTGTCGCAAGCGCAAGCCACGCGGCGTCTGGGCGCGCCTTCAAGTCGCCCGCAGACCTGCCCGACTCCACCACGCGCACCCAGTTGCTTCACCTCGGCCCTCCTTCCTCGCAGCAGAAGCAGCCGGCTCTTCCGCGCCGAAAGCACAAAGACCGCCTCATTGTCGCCTGCAGTGCGCTTACGTCGCACCACCACCGCCTCCCTCTCGCCCATAGCTGCGCCCACACCTCCCTCCACCCTCGTCTTGATTGCAGCGGTCGCCACGCTTCGGTGAGGGCTTAATTCACCATTTCCTTTCTCACCGGAGTTCACGGTCGCCATGGCCGCCTCCACGGCAAGTCGCCATAGCTCGCTCACGGCGCTTACCTTTCGATTTTGAGCGTTAGCGATTGGGTAGGATGTGTATTAGCTAGTGCTATGATGTCACCTCCATTGGTGGTCCCGCCGGCGTGGACGCGTGACAACCCGCGCCGCCGCGTGTTCTAACATCCGCACCACCGCGCCGTGGTCAAGAGTCGCCGGAGCCTTACGTGGAACTTTTGTTGTTGAGATAGAGTCACTAGGTCACCGTTGTGCCATTGCGCCTCGCTTAGCTTTCCGTGGGCGGAGATGGCTTAAGACAAGATCATGCAGCAGCCGCCGCCGCCGCCATCACCGACGACAGCATGCTCCACCCACCCTCACCCGCCACCACCTAGGTCGTTTGATGCGCGCTACTCAGTTGATGGTGTCGTGAAGACCTCACCGCCGGCAACCTCGCCGTCGGCGAGCTCTGGCCGCGCCAGCACCGCGCAGCGCCGCTGCCCTGTTCCGTGTCACTGACGCGTGGGGTCCCCTGACCAGAGGGTCCCACCTGTCAGCGACAGCAGTAGAGAGGGCTAATTCATTTTGAATCCAGTTTTTGAATTGTTTTGTTATTTTTGTATCTTTAGTTTGATAGCTCCTAAAATTGTGAAATAAATTTGTGAGTGTTCCTTAGGAAGTGTAGTATTTAGGAAAAATATGTTCTTGGTTTCAACAGTAGAAATTTTTGGAGATTTAAATAAGGATTTGAATTGTGCTTTTGAATGCATTTAAATTTGTTTATTTTATATCTAGAGTTCCTGTGCTCCAAAAATTATGAAATTTTTGTGGTAGGATATTCTTGTTATACCTGAGCTTGGATAAAAATTTGAGGACCAGTGCATGTGTAGATCTATAGTTATAGATTTTTCTTTTATAAATAGTTAATCCTTGCATGAATTTTTATAAATTAATTATAAGTCCAAAATTCATGAAATTAATTGGAGGTGATACTAGTACCATATGGATGTTAAGAAAAATAATAAATCTGTTGCTTGACACTTTTCAATAGGATTTTCCATTTATGATATTTCAAGCCTTGCTTCCTTATCATTTTTATATAGAATGTTCTACTTAGTAAAATGACATGAAATTTTTATGGTAGTCCTTTGATAGCATTAGTAAGGCTCTGTAAATTTTTGAGAATTTATTAAGCACATCTGATATATATTTATTATTTAACCTAGATATCTAAATAAAATAATAAAGGCAATTTAATAAATAGTTTGGGCTTTGCCATTATATTATCCTAACTATGTTTGGTATGCTTAAACTGTTGGTAGGTTCTAGGTTGTCAATTTGTGAATAATGACATGAAGTAGAGGTGTTATTACTTTATATTGCATGTTAAGTCATTTCCGGACTGATTCTAGAATATGATGAGTTGCATGTTGAAACTGATGTAGACTGTAAAATGGTTAATAACAAAGTTGTAGAGAATTTGATAAGCTTTCCAGAAAGTCCAGGATCACTAGATTTGGAATTGTAGAACTCCAGTTATGAGTGAAACAAGTAGATACATTTATGGCATAGTCGATGCATTGTAGGAGTAGTTATGTAGTAAGCGAGAAGAGTTATGCACCTACTCAAACAACGTGATGCACTTGTTAACATATATGCATTCGTAATACTTATACCATACTCATGCATCTAGGATCGGAGGAAGAAATCACGTTCTTTGGAATTGAAGAAGAAGAGAGGAAGGGAACCCGCAGGAGGATCCGCAAGCCGCAGCCTCCCGAAGGCGTGGAGCGAGAACCCCTCAAGAGCTTCCGAGTGCCCCGACCACCGCCCTACTTCCTTTCTCGCGAGGCAAGCCCCGGAGCATTATAAGTCTCCCGATAATTTACAAATGTTTACTTACGTATTTATGATTGATGCATTAGGTTATAAGAGTTGAATGAAACCATTTGATGCATGTACATTCCTTGTCCGGATATTACACCTTTAACCGGTATAGGTCCGAGGATCGAATATATTTATGCTTAGCCATGCTTAGACCGGTAGAAGTCGGGTGATGTCCTGTCACCGCGAGATATAGGTGGATACCGAGCACGGTTGGCTATATCTCGCTATCGTGGAACAGAACCATGAGGTAAAAGTAAATGGAGACCGGACGGGAGGTCGATAGGGAAGCAACAAGGCATGGAGGTCTTGGGTGTGGACTTATCCCCGTCTCGTGTCGATTAAGGACCGCATCGTTGTTGGCGCTTCCGACAAGATTGAACGCATGCCTCTCACTTAGCTGGCCGGATAACTCGTTCCGACCGCTGAAGCCGAGTAATTCAACTCGGTAGGGAATCGTTCACAGCGCTCCTTCCGGGAACGATCGACCGAGCCCAAGGGCAGGTTTGGCTCGAGCATCCCGGCATCCGGTGTTCCAGACATGCGGTAGAGATTGAACCCGCGAAATGTGTACCGGAGTTGTACCAAAGGTGACCTAAGACTATCGTGGTATGGTAGATCTGGGTTTGTGTTAGGAATAAATTCCCAATTTGGTTGAAATCGATTGAATCGCCGTCTCCCGGATAGTGAGAAACTTGGCTAGTCCCAACATCGTAGCAAACTATATTATGAAGCATGGTGGTTCGGATGAATATGGAATTACAATACCTGCTATGGTTACTATTGTATGATTCTAAATAATATACCACATGTTTGGCATGTGGTAGTTGCTAATCTAGAAATGGATAGTTATAATTAACTTGATAAAGGAATCACAAGTGTACAAAGATTAATTGCCTTTTTTCGCAAAAAAATGTTGTCAAGTTACGTCCACTTATACAAGCCTTGCATAATCCTTGAGTCATTTATTTCGGTTCATGGCGGGTAAGTCTAATGAGTACCTTCTCGTACTCGTGGTTTATTTTTCCCATTGTTGCGAGATGGCACCGTGTATCATGGTTATTGTAAGAGTTGCTTCTATCCCATGGTGGATGAGGAGTAAGCCTTGGGCGTGCTTCTTTAGTAATTCCTATCTTTGCTTTTGTGGATCGTGATCGGCATGGCAATCGTATCAAACTACGTTGGAAACTTATCTTGAACTTATTTGCTTCGCTTTAATTATCAAACTTGGTTTGTAATAACTTTCTATCCGTACTCTGATGATGAAAAGTATCTGTGAACTTTATGTAATATGTGGCATGTATGTTGAATCCTGTACGATCTTGGTTGTTGTAAATCGTTTATCGAGACCCGTCGTGGTACTCGACGGACTACCGGGTTTATATGGGTTCAAGTATGACAGTGCGACCGCTTGCGGATTGCCATTATACTTGTATTCTTATAAATTGGTCGGTTCTGCGACATTTCCCTTCTCTCTTGCGGGGAAGGCGAAGCAGTGGTTTATAAGGACAAGGAAGCGAGTGCTTTATCTCATAGGTTATACTCTTGGATTTAGGATGACCGAGCCTCCACCTCCACGAGGCATTTCGTCAGTTTCAAATTTGCACTGAATCACTTACCTCCCGAGTGTATACATGTATAATTACCATTCGAAGCCACGCATACACACGTGTACATGTACGTCACCGTATGTATTGCATGCATACATGTATAACACTAGATATCAAGGACGTTATTGTACCTAGATGTAATCTGTATTCCAATTCACGTGTTACTACTACATACTCTTTTTCCAACAAACTTAGCAGGCACCGGAATCGCCTTGCCTCGCCATGGCCCCTAGCGCTAGCTGAAAACTCACTGTGGGGGCGCGGTGCATGAGCCAAGCCCACTCTGCTAAGTGATCTCAATCTCATTAACTTGCGTGTGTGCTAGTTCATCCCTATCACACCTCCAACACCAGCACGTATAAAAAGGGCACCCCCTCCCGGTCTCAAACAGAAGCCCAGCGCCTTGCTCTTGTGTTCGTCCCCCATCATGCTCACACCTTTGTTTGCATCCTAGCATGGTCGAGCCCCACTCATGGAGCCCAAGCACGCTATGGCAAGGAAGACGCGTCCGGTGCCGGTCCACCAGTACGAGTTCTACGTCATAGCTGACATGACCGCAGGCTTTGCAGCAGTTGGGCCCCGTGGTGGCTTCTCCGATGGCATGGTCCGTCACTTCCTCAAGGTATGTCCTCTACATCATTTTGCGCTCATGGTGTTGTTCTACTTTTTGCGCTGTTGCTGTGTCTCCGATTTGACATCTCCTCCTATGGCGCCTAAGCGTGCTACGGCAAGGCAGACACATGCGAGAGTACTCTAGGAGAAACTGGTGGATGAAAGTTGCCCATGTGTCCTTCCTGAAGTTACCTTATTTTTTATTGTTGAACATATGGTGGCTGGATGGATCTTGGATAGGCTTTTACGAGTGGTCCTACATGGGCCCTTACACATATCCTAGAACTACGGACTTTTCGGGACAAAATTTAAATCCGACAACTACGGTCTTTCTGGGACAAAGGGAGCTAGATGGATCTTGATAGGATTTTACAAGTGGTCCTACATAGGTCTTGACACATGTCTTTCTAGGACAAAATTTAAATCCTACAACTACAGTCTTTCTAGGACGAAGGGAGTACATTCTTGCACAGAACATGGTGTTGTGCACGCAGTGGTACGGCCCTCGTCGCGTCACCGGCGCATGCTACCCCAAGTGTCCCAATGACGCCCACCTGGTCAGGAAGGTATGCACGCTAGTTTATTCTATTCAATTGTACTATTGCGGGTTGTACTAGGATCAAATTGGTATGCACGCTGGTTTTAATTCATTCTATTCAGTTGAACTATTTAGGCCATGGGGGTTGTACTATGATTGAGTTGTGATGCTGTGGACATAAAGGACATGGTGTGCGATTCTCTCTCTACAATTGAAACAATAGAGAGATAGCTAATCTCCATAGTAAAACTCTAAAGAGAGTTTATGTTGGGAACTGGCAGTTTTGAATAGGGTGGAGAGGAGAGGAGAGGAGAGGAGAGAAGAGAGAGGAGGAGAGGAGAGAGCTAAGGTTTGACACAAGTGAGAATGAGAGGAAGTGAGAGCCCCATTTGCTCTCATGCTTGGGCACTATTTATAGGCAATGATTACTTACAAGTGGCCCCTTGGTGGAGTTGGGTTTTACATGACACTACTCTAGGCACTAGTTAGGCCTCTTCTACAGGGAGGTTTGGCCCATATACCTTATCGACTCCCACAATTGTAGCCCCTCAGCTACTAGGTTATGGCCGGTGCTACATGACCTATTAGATGCTTGACAAGAGTCTAACATAGGGGTATGTTAAGTCCCTAAGAAATAGGTAGCAGATCAATAGATCCCCTGACTGATCCTACGAAATGCTCGAGGGCTATACCCATTGGGTATGCTCGTGCACACCCTCTGAAAAGAGTCAGGACGAGCCCGAGCACACCCTCAACCATCGCTCGGGGTTCAGCCACAACCCCAAGCTACCAAACAATAGGAGCCCAAACCTAACCTTTGCCCCGGCGATCGCTCGCCCCTTGCCTAGACGGCAACCAACATCCCAAGCCATGACCACAAGTTGGCATAGGAATCTATCAGGCGGCTAAAGCTAGATAGCTACAAAGAATGCTCCACCATTTGCCACTCCCTTGGCAGGGTCACGCAACGGGCATGACGCCTCAGGAGACAATGGCGAACGTCCAATGAAGAAGCCTTATGTTAGAACAGAGACACCAACTTGTACACCATGCCATCTGTAACAGAACCATCCAATTTATAAGAGCACAAGTATAATGGCAGTCCGCAAGCGGTCGCACTATCATACTTGAGCCCATATAAACCCGGTAGTCCGTCGAGTACCACGAAGGGGCTCGATTCATCTCCAACATACAACCAAGATCGTACATGATTCAACATACATGCCACATGTTACATTGAGTTCATAAATACATTGCCATACATCAGAGTGCGATTAAAGTTATTACAAACTAAGTTCAAATAAAGTAGTAGCGGAAGCAAAGTAGTTTTTAAACCAACAACTCACACCATTATTCAAATACTTGCCAGTCTATGATCACCACGCACAAAAGCATCACAGATAAGATATATAAGTAGAAGCGCCTTGTCCGGGGCCTAGTCCTCATCCATAGTGGGACAGAAGCAATTCTTACAGTAGCCGTGATAAATAGTGTTATCTGCAACAAGTGAGAAATAAACCCTGAGTACAAGAAGGTACTCAGCTAGACTTACCCGTCATAAACCAAAAAATAAAGTGACTCTAAGGATCATGCAAGGCTTTCTAAGTGGAGCTAGCTTGACAATATTTTACATAAAAAGCCACTAATTCAGCTATACATTTTATAATTCGGTCATCAAGTTAATTATAGCTATTCATCTCTAGATTAGCAGCTAACCTATGCCAAACATGTGGTATATCAGTAGTGACAAAACAATAGTAACCATAGCAATTTATTATATCATTCTCAGAACTATTCCACTTGCCATTATCACTACGATAGAAGGAAGCTCAGTCAAGTTTCTCACTATCCGGGAGAGACGACGATTCGAATCGATTGCAACCAGCTGGGCAATATTCCTAACACAAACCCAGGTAGATCAGATCAACGGTCACCTTTGGTACAACTTGGGTCCAATTCGTGGGTTCGATTAGCGCCGCACAATCAGGGACACTACCGGATGCCAGATCGATCAGGACTCTAACTTGCCCTTGGCCTCACACCGGCTCCCCCCACATCCTTACTACCTCCACTATGCGCACTCTAATAGAATGAGGCCCGGTCTGAGTTGAGCTACTCGGCTTCATGGTCGGAACGAGTTATCCGACCAGCTAAGTGAGAGGCATGCGTTCAAAATGACCAAGGACCAACAATGATGCGGTCCTTAATCGGCGCAGACGGAATCACATGAGTCAACCTACAACATAGACTCCGTCTGGCCTCAATTTACAACATCCCATGGTTCTTTTACATGATAGCAAATATAGTCAACCGTGGTTCAGTGTCCACCTATATCTTGCAGGTGACAGGAAATCACTCGACTTCTATCGAGCTAAGCATTACTAAGCAGTTATTCGATCCTAGACTTACATAGGATTCAAGGTATATTTCTAGACAATGTAGTTCTATGCATCAAGTGTTTCCAATCAACTCTTATAACCTAATGCATCAAACATAAAGGACTCAAGTGATATTTTATAAAACATAGGAGGCTTATAATGCTTCGGGGCTTGCCTTTCAGGAAAGAGGTGGGTCGGTGGTTAGGGCACTCCGGAAGTTCCTCAGGAGCTAGATCCTCGCCTTTGGTAGCTACTGGCTGTGGTGTCTCCTGATTCTCCTCTGCCACTTCTTCGAATTCCAGTAGGGTTACTCCTTCGGGCGATCCTATATGTATGAGCATGAAATAAGATATCAAGGATGCATAGATAATAACATGGATGATATGATATGATAAAATGCATACTCATATTGTCCTTAATAGTAATGTATTAAAGTGATAACAAAATAAATTTCCTTTTACTGAGTAGGTGCATATCTCTTCTTTAGTAATTAAACAAACATCTATTTAAAATATTTTCTAGACTGCAAGACAGCAGCCACTTGTTTTGACCCTAACTGAAGTTATACACATCCAAATAATATGGTTGTGAACTTTATGGAAAGCTTATAAAATTGCCTACAATTTTATTTTAATCATCTTAAGGTGATTCAGTAGCTATCTAGGTCAAACAATTCAATCTTTTAGATCTATCCAGAGACTAAACAAATCTGAAAGCAAAGTTCTAGAATCTATACATCTTAAACCATTTAGCCAATAATTATGAAATTTTAGGACAAGACAGATGGGTAAGTTATCTACAACTTTGTTATTAACAAGTTTCACAGAAAAGATCATTATCATCACAAAATTGCCACCACAACAGAAACTACACATGCAACCATCTAGTAGAATTATAGAGCAATAATTAACTAGCTGCTTATAACCAATTAACTTTGAGCATAACTACCATTACCAACAGACCATGTGCATCACAAGCACCCTAGAAAACATCATGGTAAAACCCCAATAATTTACTTACATGCATTTATTAATTTTCTTATATAATAAGGTAATTTAGAGAATAAATACTTCCAATGCACAATAAATTTGGAGAAAATTACAGTAAGTTACATATGACCCACTACTATACAAATTTCATGTCATTTGGATAAATATAGCAACCTCTACAAAAATGACAATTTGCAAAGGCTTATTTTAGCAAAAATAGTTTAGCCTAGTGAAAAGTGTTAAACAACAGATTTAATATTTTTCTTACTATCATCCTAGCATAAGAACACTGTGTAAAAATTTGTATGATCATATGTTATATATTTTTACCACATTTATTTTCACTAGAAACTAGCAAATAATCAAGGTTAAATAGAAAGATCATATTTCAAGTCTGTCCACCAAAGGTTTAGTATTTTTCCAAGCTAGAGCATGTCAACATAAGACCAGCAAAATTGGAATCATAATTTTTGCACTTCCCTAGCCCAAGATATGCATTTTACAAGATGGAAACAAATTTAAAAGCACTTATCTAGATCAATTTAATTATCCTAGAAAAATATCCCAAACAGTAGGTTTCATATTTTTATCAAATAGTACACTTCATGATGAATCCAACAAAATTTAGATCACCTCATTTGGACACTCCTAACTCTAGATATGATTTTTCCAAGTTTGCTACAAAATCTAGAAAAACAAATAAAGAAAAAAATCAAATTTCAAATCAGGCCCAGCAGCTAGGTGCTCCCGGTCAAGTGCACCCAGAGGCGCAGACAGTGGGGGCCTGCGGTCAACGTGACCGCACGCAACAGACACAAAGAAGGGGCACGGCTTGACTGGCGGCAAACTTGTCGACGGCGAGGTCACCGGAATTATGTTCCCCACACTCTTACGCATCGACTAATACCGTTGGTTAGCCCGGTGGATCACCAGAGCTACCCCACCGGCGATAATGGCGACACGGCGGAGGTGCTCTGCGGCCGTCTCATCGTTTTCGGGGACGATACGGTCAGGCGAGCGTGGCTACAACATCAGGAGGTCCTAGCGGAGCTCTAGGGTTAGGTCTAGGTCATAGTGGAGCGGCAGTGTGCTCCGGCCGCTTGCATGGCGGCGCTGCGACGCACAGCGCACGACGGTGAGGTCACCGTTTCGATAAGATGGCGACCGAAGGCAGGTCTCCGTCTTTGGGGAGGATGCGAAAGTTCTAGACGACACGGTAACAGGCACTAGAGGGAGCTAAAGGTGGCTGGTGTGGTCGGCGGCGACGAGCTTGTGCGCGGGGCCATGGTGAACGCGCACGGCGTGGTCGCACATTTCGATGTGGTGGTGGCGGTAATAGTTAAACCGGCTTCGGCCTTAGCATCTAGACCCTACGACAATGACCAGACGAGGGAGAGAGAGGTTGGAGGTGGACGGGTTGTGGCTGGCCACGGGTGAGCTTGAGGTCGGTGACGCACCACGGCCATGGCGACGATGGCAGTGGCGCAATGTGGCCTTACCGTTGCACAAACGATGGCGTTAGCGGCTCGAGGAAGTGGAGCAAGTTATGGTAGAGCTATACACGTGACGGATTGAACGGCAGGGCTGCGTTGTTGGCGTGCGAGCACGGTGGAGGCACAGCGGCGATGGTGATGGCGATGGCGGGTCGGCTCGGCTGCGCGAGAGCGAGAAAGAGGTAGAGCGAGGGCGAGTGAGTGAGAGTGGGAGAGAGTGAGTGACCTAGCGCCCCATTTCTTCCCCTCGGCACTACGTCGCGGGGCCAGCTCCGGCGTACGGCACCATGTGGCGGCCAGCGCCTGTGCACGGTCGGCCACCAGGGTCGATTCAAATTGGCCATCAAGGCCTGATGCAGATGACTGACAGAACTACTTTTTGTACGTTTAACTCCTAATCCGTGGTGAATGAGTAGAAACTGTATTAGTGAAAGTTGTAGAGCTATGTGAGATCTCTAACTTTGCTTTAGGAAGTAACATCTAATTCATCATGGTTTTCAAAATGCAAAGCTCCAAAGTAGGTCACATTGAAACTGAAATCAGCTTGTGAGCAAATTTTTCTAAGATTGAAAACAGCATTTCATTGCTACTTGTGGGCTCTATTTGACCATGTTAGGCACTGAATTAACTCATGACCCTTAAATAAAGTTTGTTACCCATGTCAAGAACTACAACTTTTATTAAGGGTGCACTGCCATGCAAACCCTCTATGCTATAGTTCAACTTTGGTTAAACTAGCATCATGTAAAAGGCATTTCAATGTAAACGAACACTTAGGAGCAAAATTGGCCCATGTCATGAATACAAACATTGTTCCATTTACCATCCTAGATGTGTCTAAGGTGTTTTTGTGACCTCACAACCATCTCTTGCATTGGCACACATTGTCACAAGCATATGCATGTATATAATCAACATCACATGTGATAATATCTAAGAATAAGATGAAATTCCATATGCTCATGCTCATGAATGCTTGGATGATGCTTGTGCTCATGAAATGCAAGTGACAAATGCAATGCTTAACACTAGGGTGTTACACCTTCCTCAGGTTATAAGGGGAGGCATAGGCTCCTATAGAAGGGAGGATTGGACCTAGAAGGAGCAAAACAATAGGACCCCTACCAAACTCTCTTGATTCCACTATTGTAGTCCCCCGATTGGACATTCCTAACACGAAGAACACCATACTGCTGGATGTAGGGCTCAAAATCCCAAACCAGGATAAACCAATCAATGTCCCTCGCATGTTTTGAGTGTCCAAGCCACCGGAGACCCACACACCGACCTCCGACGAACAACCCCGATGCTCGGCGCAGTTACGAACCCATGACAATGCTCATATCAGAAGAGGCACAAATACAAATTGAACCCTGGTCGTGAGGATCGCCATTTGCAACCTACCCGTGTGCGCCTCACACTCCATCCCAAAAACCCTGTGGAAAAAATTAAAAGGCATGACTCTGGTCTATACAAGTCCTAATTCCCAAAGCTTCTAACTCTAAGTGCCTTGATGTTGATTTTCCCAAAATCTTTATGTTCGGGCTTTGGTTGCTTCTATGACTTGCCTTGTTGGCTTCTAAGCGTGTAGATCTTTGCTTCGGAACCTTCTCGCCGGAAGCTTTGCTTGATGACATGTTCTTTCCCAGGGACCTTCGCGCTAGGAGCATCACATGATGACATGTTCTTTCTCCAAGGACCTTCATGCTAGGAGCTTCGGTGCATGGTGTGTCCTTTCTTGAGGGACCTTCTCGCCAGGAGCTCCATCCATAGACACATCATGTTTTCGGGAACATATGTGGTTGTCGTAGTTGATGTAGTCGAAGTAGTCGTACCCAAAGGTTGTCGTGAAGCCTCCAAATCTTCTCTCATGTGCGCAAGGAAAAGGACTTCGCCCTCTAGTGTGGCCAATCCTTCAGTATGCTCCCCTAGCCCCTCTTGGCTAGTACTCGTGACCAAATCTTCATTCGTGCTTGGTAGTCAATGTAGTCATAGTAGTAGAAGTAGATGTCTGAGTCGAAGTTGTTGGCGAGAGGACTTCGCCCTCTAGTGTGGCCATTCCTTCAGTATGCTCCCCTAGCCCCTCTTGGCTAGTACTCATGACCGAATCTTCATTCGTGCTTGGTAGTAAATGTAGTCATAGTAGTAGAAGTAGATGTCTGATTCGAAGTTGTTGGCGAGCCCCTCGAGCTCATTGACGAAGGCAAGTCATTGTAGTTGTTGATGTCGAAGGTGTCTACGAAGGCTCTTGAGCCGTTATATTGGTTGAAGATGACGTCGAAGCCCCTCCTACCAAGGTGTTGGTGGAAATGAGTCCTTGTAGTTCACCAAAGATGATGGTGAAGCCTCCTGCCTAAGTGTTTGGCGGAGACCGTGTTGGTGTAGACGCCGAAGATGTCGAAGCCCCTCTTGCCAAAGTGTTGGTGGAGGCTATGCTGAGGTAGACGCCAAAGATTATGGTGAAGCCCCTCATGCTGAAGTGTTGCACGAGGCGATGTTGATGTAGATGCCAATGTAATCAGTGAAGACCCTCCTGCAAAAGTGTTTGCGGAGGTGGTGTTGGTGTAGACACCGAAGATGTTAGTGAAGTTCCCTTGCCGAAGGGCGAAGAAGTCACGTGAAAATGCACCAGAGTTGAGAGGGTGCATTTTTCAGGGACTTAGGTTGAGCATTGTAGCTTCATCGAATACTCAACTTGCTGGCAAGTTTTTCGACACTCGGGGAGACATTGGATTTCTATTTGGTGCAAAAGATGGTTAGTCATTTCATATAACGGTGTAACATGTGAGGGTAGCGCGAAGGCTTTAGCTTTGTGTCCTGGTGCCTATCTAGTTTCTGGACTTTTCCATGTTTTCATTACGCCCTGTCCCGTGTATTCTTAGGGACTTCTTCTAGGTTTTTTGGAGCCTTAGCCCACTTCATTTTCGCCCCGGCCATGCAACACAATGCACTTATGTAATATAACGTAATGTACTCCCTCCATGCCAAAATAAGTGTCATTCCTGTTTTTCGAGGAGCTAAACTTTTTTTTAACTTTGACCAAATATACAAGAAAAATATTAGTATTTATAGTACGTAATTAGTGTCATTGGATACATTCGTCGAATTTATTTTTGTAATAAACTTATTTAGAAATACAAATGGTGTTAATATTTTCTATAAATCTAGTCAAACTTAAGAAAGTTTGACCGACGTGAATACTATAGCGAGACTTATTTGGGGACAAAAGGAGTATGTATGTAACGACGTAGATGAATGCATTTAACCCTGTTCGCTTGTTTGTTTCTGTGACTTATAAGCCAGCTGATGCCGTTTTATTATGAAAGAAAAATACTATATCATGGTTGATAAGCATGACCGATACGATCAAGCGAACGGGGTGTTAGCTCGCGTGCTAGTTCAGCCAGCGACGGCGATCTCGAGAAAGGTTGCGTCGTTCCTTTCACATGTGCCACCAGACAAGAAACACCAGACTGTCAAAGCCTTCCCAAAGATAACCCTGCAAGTCATCTCCCCGGCGCAGGATGTGTTTTATTTTGAGCTTGTGCTTTTTTTTGGTTTCACGTTTCTCAGCCATCATTTCGATCTGTCGGTCCGGAAGTAATGTATTCTCTCTTTTTTTTTTGAAAGGAACAGGAGGGGTTTGAGCCCCTACTGCAATTTATTAAGATAAAAAAACTGAGTTGGTACAACAAAAAACAGGGCCAAACTGGTGTTTTCTCATTATCGAGCCGACTGGTGGAGTTTTGTAATAAATGTTTTTCTCCTTCGATCGTGCAATACTTCCTCCATGCTGGTAATTGAAATCGTTTTGGACAAGACTTGAGTCAAACGTTGAGAATATAAAACATGAATAACTTTTAAGTTGTTGAGTTTAGAAATGTGAAAAGCATATGAATAGATTTGTCTTGAAAAGTACTTTCATAAAAGTATACATACATCGCTTTCCAATAAATATTTTTATAAAAATAAGAAGTCAAAGTTAGGCTTTGGAGACCGTGCCAATGTCCAAAATGACTTGAATTACGGAGGGAGTACAAATTACGGCAAAACTCTTGTCGTCTTTTTTTTGTTAAAAGAAAAGAAAAATCTAGATGTCCAAGGTTATGTAATAACTCTATAATGCACATTTCCTAAAAAAACTCTATAATGCACCAAGCTAGGTGTCTTCCGCGTTAATTTAGGTGCTAATCATTCACCAAACTTTATAATGCCACACGTTTCTAGGGCTTTTACGTGGAGCTGGTTACTTCCTCCGTCTCATTAAAAAAGTCGTTTTAGACACACAAATCAAGAAGGAAGAAGAAAGACCTTAATACCCCTATGTCCTCTCTCCTCTCCACTCCTGTTTCTTGTGCATCTCCATCAAGATCCGGTGCTGGGGCTTCGCCCGCCGGCGTGGGGTTCACGCCCGATCTCACCGGTGACCTTGTCATGCGTGGGGACCTCTCCCAGCGCCGATAGCCTGTCCCAGCGCTCGTTGCCGCAGCGGCCGTGGACTCCCCCAAATCCATCATGGTATCTACGCCCACCACGCCAAGCCTCGCGCTCGCCTCACCAGCGTAGGAGAAGAGGAAGAAGGGTGCCAGTGAAGCAGAAGATGAGGGAGGACACTGTCGAAGGAGAAGAGGAGGGCGGGCATGCCTCCTTGCCCGGCGATCGCGCCTGCTTGAGGGCGTGCCTCCCCGATCTGCTTCGACGTGTAAGGCTGCGTATCTTGGTGGCGTGGTTGGAGAGCCGAGAGCACCTGATGTCGATGTTGGGCAAAGGAAGCGGCTAGGGAAGGATAGGGGCTGCGAGGGGATGGAGCAGACGAGTTTTGTGGGAGGGAGCGAGTGATGAATGTCAATGGTGCTATGGTGTACTCCCTCCGTCCTAAAGTAAGTGACGTTTTTTTGACTTTCAAACATCTTGTTTGAGCAAGGGCCATTGGATGGCTACAGTAGGTGGGCAAAAACGTCATTTATTTTAGGACGGAGGAAGCACTAGGGAGCAAGGGCTAGTGGATGGCTGCAGAAGGTGGGCCATAGTCTACAACGACATGGTTCAATTTGTAGAACGACACTTTTTAGTACTGAGAGAATAAGTTATTAATTTATGGAATGTTTTCCATCTATAAAAAAACCGAGCCAAAGGTTCAATGGAGAGTCTTTCCATCGGCTGTTCGGGGACACCGGCCCAGGAGCTTCCTATCTGCTCGGGGACAACGGTCTAGCCCACGTTCGAGACTCGAGAGGCCTGCCTGAGCGCGGTGCGCAGGCCGTTCGATCTCTCCACGGCGCTCGCCATGTGCGCAGGCCTATATTGTGTCTCCACACCGGGTGGGTTCCCCGTTATCTAGCGCTCGTGGTATGGACTTCCACAGGTCGTAGGCCCTGTTTGATTCATGCGGCTGTTTGAATTTAGAGGCTAAAGATTAGCCATGTACTATATCATGATCTATTTGTCTCTAATTAATACTCATACATAGAACTAAAAAAGAGTGGGTGTGGATAATATGCGTCTTTTGCTATAAAGAGACAACTTTTAGCCCTCTTTAGTCCACTTTGGAGGGACTAATGAAAAAAGATGAGTTAAAGTTTAGTCCTCACTTTTAGCCCTCTCATTTAGATCCAAATCAGAGCTAAAAGGTGACAAAAAAAAATGAGCTAAATTTTAGCCTTATGGATCCGAACATGGCCTTAGTAAATTTAGCATGGGCCGGTCTGTCTTCGACACAGGCCAGGCCAGCCTTTACCAGGCTTAAACTGTTTCAGCGATCCGCTGGCCCGACCTCAGGTTTCGGCATTCACCTGCTGCCGTGATGTGTCAGGACTCAGGGCATACGGTACTGTTCTCTATCGTGCAGTCAAGTAGTACTCGGATCGTTATTACGAAACAAAAAGAACTCTGATCCAATTAAAGTCCTGTCCAGCTTATGACAGTAGTATATATAAATGCAAGATGTTTGATCACTTTATTGATTTTGATTTGCAGCCTGTTCGGCAGGCTGTAAATGATCATGGATTATTTATTGTTGGCTGATTTAGTATGAGAGAAAAATACTGTTCCACCTTGTAATCCATGATACCCGCTGTTGATCGGCCGGACCCTGTTCTCCACCAAGCGAGTTGTGCCTTTATGACTCGACAGGAGAAGAGCAACAGACTTGCAATGGAGAAGCCATCGAACGACGACGGCAGCAGACAAGGAGAAGGACCATATCAGCAAGCTGCCGGACGACATTCTCGTCCAGATCCTGTCCTTGTGCCCCTACAGGAATCTCATGAGAACGGTGTCGGTTTCAACAAGGTGGGAGCGCCTCCTCTCCCAACTCCTGGACCTGACTTTCTGCCTGTCGTTGCCTGTGGAATGCTGGTACGCAGATGACATGATTGCGCTCGCCAACGCCATGAAGCTGGTTCTCACCCCCCACGTGGGCAAGGAGTTCTTACCTCACGCGGACGCCGGGGGCCCCTCCAACTGCCGCCCGCTACGGTCGAGCTACAGGTGCTATCGTTCTGGTACGCCGTCAGGCCGCCGCACATCCACGGCGCCGGTGTCAACGCCCTTCGGTACCCGACGCTGCTGGGACACGGTGGTGCGCGAGGACTTCCCGCTCGGCACCACCGTGTTCCCGTCACTGCCAGTATAAGCATCTCGTCGGACACCTTGCCTCGCCTCAAACACCTTCGCTTCACCAACGTCAGCGTGAGGACAGATGACACCAAAGCCGCCATCACCTTGCTCGCCGATGACCTGAGGACTATCCGCATGTCATGCCGTAGGTACAGCAAGACTGAATCACCATCGGAGCCGGTGTTGTTCTTGTGTCACTCGGGCGTCACAGCCGTGTTCACCAAATACTCGTTGTTCCGCTTACGTGCACCCAAGCTGGCGGTGTTCGAGTGGCGATGCTGCTATGCTGACGAGGTGCGCATTGAGGCCGTGGGCTGCCTCTCCGACGTCGCGATCGAGGTTGCCGCCGGTACAATGCCGACGCCGACTCCGATTGTCACGGAACCCAAGTACATGACGATACAACAACGTGACAAACTTATGACCGACATCCTTCAAGGGCTAATGCCTGGGCTGCAGCCGCGCACTTGGAAAGATGTATCGAGGTATGTATATACTTGACTTGACTTGACTTTAATTTCATACTGTTATTATTACACATAAAAAAACGTAATCTCTGACACAAGTAGATAGGTCGTAAATTGTTTGATTTTCATGGATATATATCTACATAATACAAATTCCAAGCCTTGTTTGAAAGTGATTGATGGTCCAAGTTTAAATTGTTTTGATGAATGATAGTAAAAGGGTCGAGCATCTGTGAGCCAAGCTAGTCTTTATCTTATACTATTACTAATGAGAATCGAATGCTCCATGTTAATGTTCATGAAATGGAACATGCTAAAAAAGGATAAATTCTAAAAGCCCTTATATGATATAATTGACATTGGATCCATTGTGTTTTATATCTATTCAAAGAAATGCTGACCTTTATCATTATACAAAATACATAAGTAACACCTAAATTTGTGCCTAAATTACCTACATCCACCACGAAAGATAATTTAAAATAGCTAACTACATGTATATCCACATTGCACACACTTCTACCGGATGAAAGATAATTTAAAGTACCCCTAAATTCGTATATAAATATATGTTTGTCGTCATAAAACAATGCAAAGTAACCCCTAAATTTACATTAAATTACCCACATATATATGCTCTTATAAAGATATTGCAAAGTAACACGTTTTATTTGTGTCTAAATTAGCTGGCTATAAGTTGTTATCTAAAGTAGTTTTTATTAGTTGTAGATATTAAATGTTAACGTCTAATGCTTATCTCCTATTAAGATTTATTTTAGCACAAGTTGATGGGCTAGACAGCTAATAAATACTCCCTCCATACCTGTAAAGAAAGTCATTTAGGACAGCATTTAGTATACCAAGGAGTGATTAATTAGGGTAGAGTTTTCCCTGTCTTCCCCTATTAAATATCGTTGCGGGTGCACTCCATACGAGAAAATTCCCCAGCTCAATCGATTAGTGCAGCGAGGCGTGAGTCTTGAGGAGCTAAGTTCAACACTTGGCGGGCGCACTTTTTTGCTGGTGGCTTCATTTTGCATGCACTCTTTTTTTATTTTTTTGCCCTGGCGCGCGTGGAGGCTGCATGGCACGCTTTTTTCCCTGCTGCGATCGTTTCTAGCGCATTTTTGTCTCCGTTGTTTGGGTTATAGCATGCCTATTTAAGCGGTGTCTTTCCATCTACGGTGCTCCACCTTTTCTCTTCCCACCTCTTCTCTTTTCCATCTACGGTGCAATGGTTGATTTTTTCCCTGGCTTTGATCTCAACGTTCCTATAGAAGAAGATGACAACGGCAATCTTGCCTTCAATCTCAACGAGCCAATATTGGAGGATCACAACGACAATGGTAATGTGTCTGTTGTTACTTTCTTTTCCATATGATTTGATTTGATACTCACAGCATATGAGCAAATTAGTTTCGTTTCTCATATCATTGTTTCCTTTTTTGACAGGATTGGATTTGAATTTGCCACTAGACGAATATGGCACTAGTAGAGAACAGACCTTTCATCTGAGGCCAAAATGAGCTCTAGTCCCGGTATTTTTTGCGCCCGGGACTAGAGAGACCTTTAGTCCCGGTTGGAGACACCAACCGGGACTAAAGGTCCCTGCCCAACGGCCATCGCACTCTAAGACAACAAGGGGACCTTTAGTCCCGGTTGGAGCCGGGACTAAAGGTGGACCTTTACTCCCGGTTGGAGCCACCAACCGGGACTAAAAGTCCTCCAACCTTTACTCCCGGTTGGTAACACCAACCGGGACTAAAGGGTGACCTTTTAGTCCGGGTTGATGTTACTAATGGGACTAAAGGACCCTTTAGTCCCGGTTGGTAACATCAACCGGGACTAAAGGTCCCCGATGGGGTTAGTTCAAAGGAAAGCATCCCATCTATTGTTAGATGTGTTGTGTAGGTGGGGTGGTAAGCTACAGGCGAGGCAAAGGCATGAGGTCTTGGGTTCGAATCTCACGGGCGCAGCTGTGGGAGGCATTTTTTTAAAGTGGGAGGATCTTTAGTCCATCGGGGACCTTTAGTCCCGGTTGATGTTACTAACCGGGACTAAAGGTCCTTTAGTCCCGGTTAGTAACATCAACCGGGACTAAAGGTCCCCCGATGGGTTAGTTCAAAAGGAAAGCATCCCATCTATTGTTAGATGTGTTGTGTAGGTGGGGTGGTAAGCTACGCGCGAGGCAGTGCATGAGGTCTTGGGTTCGAATCTCACGGGGCGCAGCGGTGGAAGGCATTTTTTTTAAAGCTGGGAGGATCTTTAGTCCCGGTTGTGGCAAACCGGGACTAAAGAACAATATCTTTAGTCCCGGATTGCTAGTCCCGGTTGGGAAACCGGGAGTAGAGCTAGTTCCCAACCGGGACTAGATCTCATTTCTCCACTAGTGTGGTGCAGTTGATTTTGATTTTGTACAAAACCTCACTGGTAATTTTTTGATACAATTAGATTTTTTTTAGGTAAAAAATGCGGTTATTTTGAATGTGCTTGTTTTTTTTCTTTTACTAGAACATGCTGTTGTTGCTCCCTTTGAAGTAAACCATCGAAGGAAAGACATGACAGAAGAAGTCACAAGACAAGTGTATCAAGCATTGTTGGCTAGAAGCAAGAATGGGAAACTAGGCAAGAAAGATACAAGATTTGTTGCTGATTAATTTGGAGTACACATTCGGTCAGTTCAGCGCTTATGGAAGCGAGGTAAAATCCAACTTGCTCATAACATTCCGGTTGTGGTTGCTAGTCGAAAGAAGGGTACATGTGGCCGTAAGGCAGTCCCTGTTGATTTGGAACAATTACTCAACATTCCTCTCAAGCAAAGAATGACCATAAAAGATGTGTGTAGCAAACTTAACATGAGCAAATTGTGGATACAAAGGTATTTGAAAAAAGGTTTTCTTAGGCACCACTCTAGTAGCATCAAACCATACCTCATAGATGCTAACAAGAGATCTCGGTTAAAGTGGTATGTTGACATGATGGAGCTGGGTTTGCTTGGTGATCCAAGATTTAAGGCATTTTTTGACTTTGTGTTCATTGATGAAAAATGGTTTTACCTCTCTCAAAAATCTGAGAAATATTACTTACTACCCGAGGAAGATGAACCACATCGCACTTGTAAGAACAAGAATTACATCCCTAGGCTCATGTTTTGTGTGTTTGTGCTCAGCCAAGGTTTAGGAATGGAGAGCGTATTTTTTATGGGAAAATTGGTTGTTTTCCACTTGTCACTTTATGAAACTACTGTAAGAAGAAGTCAGAATCGTCTTCGTGGAGAACAAGTAATCAGGCCAATAACTTCAATCACAAGAGATGTGATTAGAGATTTCATGATAAACAGAGTGTTGCCTGCCATTCGAGCCAAATGGCCAAGAGAATATGTGAACAAACCAATTTTCATACAACAAGATAATACACCTTCCCATTTACGTGAGAATGATCCTGTTTTTTGTGAGGCTGCTAAGCAAGAAGGGTTTGACATTCGCCTAATTTGTCAACCACCCAATTCTCCAGATTTTAATATTCTGGACTTGGGTTTTTTTTGAGCTATTCAAGCTATTCAATACAAGAAGAATGCAAAAACAATACAAGATCTAGTTCCAGCAGTGCAACAGGTAAATGGATAAATTGTTCACACATGTTTTGTAGGCATTCATATTAATATTGTCCACTCATTGATTGATTTCTTCCACACATATTTCGTAGGCATTCATAGAATATTGTCCACACAAAACAAACAGAAATTTTTTAACACTTCAGAGTGTTTTGAAGGAAGCCATGAAGGTTAAAGGATGCAACAAGATCAAGATTCCTCACATGCAAAAAGAAAAATTAGAGAAAGAAGATCGGTTGCCATTGCAAATCTCCTGTGAAGCGTCCTTGCTAGCTGAAGCAATTGCTAGTCTTCCTGCATCAAACAATTAGAAGATGCAAGTTGGTTAGGAGCAAATTAGAAAAAGCAAGTTAGGAGATGCATGCACCTTAGGTTGAATGAATGAGACATGTAACCTTACTGATCTTTCTTTGCATCTTCCATGGCGCCGTCCACTGTCGCTATCTCCATGGAGGCATCTTGCTTCATCTTTAATTGCTCGTCCAACTTCTTCATAATGTGCTCATGCACAAGTATGGTGTCACCATCCATTTGAAGCTTCTCCACATCAGGAATGTAGGTCTCACAATCAAATTTTTCTATGTCATGCAATATCCTTGCTGCGAGATCATAGTCGCTATGTAGAAGACCGCAATGGGCACACCTGCGAGTGCGGCGGCGAGCTTGGAAGCAGCCTTCGTCGTCGTTGTCGGTGTGGGACGTGCTGCAGCGAACACAGAGAGAAGGTTGGGACTCCAGCAGCAAGGAGTCTGACACGAAGGAGTCCGAAGTCATCTCCATGGCGCTAGCAAAGACCGTGGAGTCCTGCTCGAGGCCGTCTTCCATGGAGTCCAGCAAAACCTTCTTGGACGAGACGAAGTCCGACGCGCACCAGCATCTCTGACTCCAGCGGTGCCATCTCATCCGATTAGACCGGTGCCACCTCCATCGCCGAGTCCATGGCGCGAGCAGAAGGGAGACTGTTGGATTGGAAGGGAGGCGAGCGGGCGACTCTGCAGTAAGGGAGGCGAGCGCCAAATGGGTGGCGAGTGAAACGAAGCGACGCGATTAATGCTTTGACCAGCGGAACGGCAGCCGAAACGCATGCCAGGGGCAAATGCGTACCCGATAGGCCACACCCATCCATCCATGACCAGAGCTCAAACCCTAAACCCTAAACCCTCCCCAAACACCCTCTTAATTGCTGTCACAACCCGTGGCTGCTGGAGAGATCAAACTGGTGACGTGAGCTATGACATGAGGGAGATCGGAGGAGGGGATCTCGCTAACTAGAAGGAAGGTTGCCTTCTTGACCTCAGGGTTTGATTGGTTGGCTTTCCAAAATATGTTAAACTAAAGATTTGGTAAGCCATGATTTTAATTATTGTTTAGTTTGTTATCAAAACTTACCAATCTCTCACATTTGGCTTGCCAAGTCTTTGGCATGGCAAATTTTGGTTGCAAATCAATTAGGCTCTCATTTTGTGTTTCTCAAATATTTTCTCTTCTCTTTTTCTTTGCTGGGCAGTATACAGAGCTTATCCTCTCTTTTTACTGGGTCCCACGGCTGGTGGACCCACTTGTCAATCAATGCACGGTACTCCTACTCTCTCCATCATGCGTGTGACTGTTGCCTCCCCTACCGCTGAAAAAATGGGAATTTTGCCCTTATGGGAAGTGGACTTCGCTGGAATGCCATTAAGTTTGTGGGCTTCGTCAGAATGCTCTTGTGAAAGGTGTGCATCGCACTATTTTGCTATTTCTCATTTTTTTAGAACTTTGTAAATTTATTATGAACCCACTCTTTGACCAAGCGTGACCGTTTTGCCCCTGCCTCCTTCCGCCTTATCCTCTCGCTCTGTCTCTTCCCACGGTCACGGCAATTCTTCCTTCTCTCCGTTCTAACGATTGTTGCGGACGGGATCTCGACGTCGGCCGCCATCCCCCACGCGCCGCGCCTCCTAGGCTTGCCTCCGGCAACGGGGCCGCCGCCGGGGAGCTGTGGGTGAGGGGCATCCGGGACGTGACCAGGGCGGCTAAGTAGCTTTAGCTAACTGGCTTGTAGTGCGCTTCTATCCGAATTATCAGTCTCCTTTGAGAAACTTCGCCATTTGAGTTATTATGAGTTCTGAGTTCTGACACGAAGCAAAAGAGAAAAACACTTCCCGGGAAAGCTCAAAAATAGCTAGGCCTTTGGCACCACTTGCAACTTATTGTGTTAAATAGAAACAGGAAATAAGAAACAACTTTTGTTTAAGTAGAAGCTGAGAATAATCAGTGCCAACCACGTATATCAAACTTAACTTAGTTTCTTCGTTCTGCAAGTTTTAATCAAAGACATCATTGGCAACTTGGTGGAAACTTTATGAACTTCTTTGTCAATTCTTCAATCTGGCGGAAACTTTACAGGTTAAATATTCATTGGCAGGCAACATACTTATTTTCAGGCAACTTGGCTGGCAACATACTTATCCATGGGGCCGTGCCTATGTTCAGTACTCTAGTTTAATTCCTATGTATGAACCAAGTTGGTCAGTACTCTAGTTTAATTCCTATGTATGAACTGAGATGTGAACTTCTGAAAATTCCTATGTATGAAGCTAAGTTGGTCAGATTACTTTGTTGAATTTTCCATCAATCATGCTCGCAGAAAAAAAAGAAATTTCCAACAATCAAACAGATTACTTTGTTGAAACACTACATGTCATTACATTACATAGGCACATTAACAGTCAACAAGAGGCACACATTGCTTTCTGACACCACTTAGCGATAATGACTACAAGACCAATATGTTAGATTGATTTCTAATCCCAAACTAGGCCCAACGGCCCAGTTGGGCCTTTGATCCGCGCCCTGATCGAGGGCGCCTAGCCCACTATGGCTGGAGGGCCCCTGTCACACTGCGCAATAAATAGAGATGGGAGCCGGCGGCTCTGAGGACGAGGTTCGCCTGAACCGAGCTCCCCACCGAAATCCCTAATCTGATCTAGAGGGTGCCAGCCAGTGACAGGAAACCACCAGCCGCACCGCCACCGGACTGCGTCACATGACTCCACTGCCTTCGCCGCCCATCACCGTCACCGTCCTCACCGATCGTCGCTTCCCGTGCGCAGACTGCACCAACGAACGAGATGGTGGCTTCTGGACCCTCTGTGGTGTCAGGTTCGACAACTCGTTCTATCTACTATTATTGCACTAGTAGATGTTCTAGGACTCACGGTTTTATCCAATAGCAAGTAGACATGCTAGTTCTATGCCTAGAGATTCTGCTTTAGGGTTTAACAATGGTATCGGAGCCTAACTAGGTGTAGATCTAGCCTATCGGAACCCTCTGTCTAGATGTAGATCATGTCAGGGGTAAGAAAGAGATCAGATTCGTCTGGATCTGGGAAGAGAAAAGAAAGGGTCTCGACACGTGAAGCCGAAGCCTAGCCCTCGAATCAAACTCGGGGAAGAAGAACAGTGAACGAAACCCTAACCCTAACCAAACCCTAATCTCGATCCTAACCCCATCCCCAACCCTAAATCGGATAGATCCGAGAAAAGAAGAAAGGAAAATCAAAGAAAAGAAAAGCGGAAGGGGAAGAGGCCTACCTCACCGCCGCACCGTGCTGCCGCCTAGTCGACGCGTGGGTGGGTGCTCAGGCCAAGGGCGCCGCGGCCAGGCCGCTCGACGGTAGCGCGCTCACCCGCTGGGGAGCGCGCGCGCCGGCGAGAGGGCCGACGACGGCGCCGTCATCGTCAGGACCGAGACAGAGGAGGAGGAGAAGTGGTCGGGTCAGATCTAGGGTTTTGGAGGGGATCAGGGCACCACCGCCCAGACCGCTCGACGGCGGTGTGCTCACCCACTGGGGAGCGTGCATACCGATGAGGGGACCGGCGATGGCGCCATTTTCGCGCTTGCTTTCACTCTGGTGCTCGCGGCTGCAGCGCTGAGGAGAGAATGGAGTGAGGTGAAGAGAGAGAGAGAGAGAGAGCAGCAGAGAATGGATTAGGGTTTCCCCAGGGTCGCCGCGGCGTCGGCTTTTATTTTGAGTGAAACACGCGCGTGGCTGTCGGATTAAGATGCACGGCGCAGATCGATCGGGCCAACGATCGGCTCAGGCGGGCGCGCGCAGCCACGCGGCTTTGCCAGCCCAGGCCCAGGATGCGGCTGGGTGCGGGCAGCGCGAGTGCAAGGGAGCCAGGCCGGGCCGATTTCTTGGTCGAGCTGAAGGAACAGTGTTGATTTGAGTCCATTTTTCTTTTTCTTTTTCCAGTAAATGTTTTATTTCCAGGAAAATGGATAAATGGCTCAAAGAAAATAGAAAAGAGATTTTTCTTGTGGGCAAAATTCATTAAATTGAATTAGTTTTTCCGCTGCTAAAGAAATAGTTTATTCTCTAGTTATTTTGAACAACGTGATATTTAATTAGAGAAAAAGAGATTTTGACATGATTATGATGTTGTTATTTTCTGACCAACGTTGTTGATAACGATATCATAATTTTAATGATTTTATGCATTATTTTTATTTCTGCCCAACGGTGATGTAGATTTAATACATAAACAGTTGTATGTTTTAATTTTAACCAACGTTGGAATCAAGGCATGCAATTGTTATTATTATTTATGTTCTCACTCTATATAAATTGTATTTTCAGATGGATACAACTTGATAGGTTGTATCAATGAGATCCCCACTCTCAAAGGTGACAACTACATGGAGTGGAAGAAAAAGATTGACCTAGCCTTCATCTTGGCTGAGGTGGACTGGGTAGTCACCTCACCGTGTCCCACTGAGCCTGTGGCACCGATAAGGGAGACAAACGAGGCTGATGCCGCTTGGGCAACTAGAGAGAGGGATTTTACATCCCAAAAGATGTCCTATGACCTTGAGCATAGAAAGTGGGTCACTGCCAACAAAAAATATTTGGCTGTGATAAAGAACACGATTGAGCCTGTAATTGTGGGCTCAATCATAGAGTGTGACACGGTCACCGAGTACCTCGATAGAATAAAGAGTCAGTTCACTAGCTCTTCAAAGACATATGCTACCCAGCTGATAAAGCAGCTGGTGACAGAGAGGTACTCTGAAAATTGTGGCATAAGAGAGCACATACTAAGGATGAGCAATTTGGCATCCAAGCTAAAACCAATAGATCTAGCTCTCAAGGAAGAGTTCCTTATCCATCTGATTTTTGCTTCCTTGCCAAAGGAATTTGACACTTTTGTTGTTAATTACAACATATAGCCCGAGAAGTGGGACTTAGAGAGGCTCATGGCTATGTGTGTGCAAGAGGAGGAGAGAATGAAAGCTACCAATGGTGGCACTATCAATTATGTGAAAGACAACAAGAAAAAGAATAATAATGCTACTCCTCAAAGTTAAAGGGAAAGGGTTCCATGCTGCATCAGCCTCAGCAGAACAAGTTCACAGTAGAGAAAGATCAGTGTCTCTATTGCAAGAAGACGAGACATTATAAGAAAGATTGTCCCGATTACTTAAAGATGATCATGGCAAAGAAAGGTGATAATATTATTACGTTCATAAATGAATCCCTGTATGTACAGTATTCGAAATCTACTTAGTGGATTGACTCAGGTGCAACTGTTCATGTTGCTAATTCCTTAGAGGGATTCTGTTCGACGAGGACTACGCAAAGAAGAGAAAGACACGTTAAAGCTGCAAATGGAGTGCGAGCAGATGTTGAAGCCGTTGGCGATCTTTCTCTAGAGCTTGCTGATGGTTTCACACTTTTACTTAGAGATGTACTTTATGTTTTCTCTTTATAGAGAAACTTGATTAGTGTTTTATGCTTGGACAATGATGGATATGATTGCCATTTTGAAAATGGCAAATGTAAGATAACATTTAATAATGCATGTATTGGTCTTGCTATCTTACAAAATGAGCTTTATTTGTTATCACTACGTGATAATGTGATGTTGTATGTGATGATGGGAACATTGCGTGCGACAATGAGAATGTATCCTCGTGTGTGGATGTAAACAGAAAACGAAAGAGAGCTCACGATGCGTCGTCGAAATTATAGCACTGTCGTTTAGGCCATATTTCGAGAGGGAGAATAGAAAGACTAGTTAAGAATGATATTCTTCCTCCATTAGAGTTCTCAGATTTAGAACAATGTAGAGAATGCATAAAAGGAAAGTATGTAAAGAAAATTAAGAAAGATGCCAAATGAAGCGCACGAATTTTACAGATTATTCACACAGACATCTGTGGTCCGTTTCCTATAAAGAGTGTGGATGGTTATGATTCGTTCATAACATTCACAGATGATTACTCCCGTTATGGCTACATTTATCCAATCAAAGAAAGAACAGAAGAATTGGATAAATTTAAGATATTTAAGGCAGAAGTTGAAAACCAACACAATTTAAAGATTAAGATAGTCAGGTCCGACTGTGGGGGGAGTACTACGGTCGGCATACCCCATATGACCAAGTTCCTGGACCTTTTGCAAGGTTCTTACAGGAGAATGGCATAGTAGCCCAGTATTCTACACCGGGCGAACCTCAGTAGAATGGAGTAGCTGCAAGACGCAATCATACCCTAATGGTATGGTGCGCAGTATGATAAGTTACTCCACCTTACCATTGAGCCTGTGGATGGAGGCGTTAAAAACCGCTATTCATATTCTCAATAGAGTACCAAGTAAGTCGGTGCCCAAAACACCGAATGAGTTGTGGACAGGAAGAGTACCCACACTAAACCACTTACGTATGTGGGGGGGTCCTGCTGAGGCTAAAGTATTTAACCCAAATATTAGAAAGTTAGATCCTAAAATAGTAAGTTGCCATTTCATTAGCTACCCAGAAAAGTCAAAAGGTTTTCATTTCTACTGTCTAGATAGACATACAAAGTTTGTGAAAACGAGACACGCTGTCTTTCTAGAGGATGAAATGATGAGGGGGAGCATGGTAACTCGAGAAATTGACCTTGAAGAGAAGCGTGTGTATGCGTCCACTCCGATGATTCATGAGCCATTTTTCTCACTACCTGCTGTCGCTGCACCGACAGTGCAAGATATTGTGGGGCTAGCACCTGTTGTCATTCCGCCTATGGCAACAATGAATGACGATGATGAACCTGTTCTTCAGGATCCTGTAGAACCTATTGCCACACATGAGGGGGAGCAACAATAGCCTCAAACAGAAGATGTGCCAAATGTGGAGGCCCCTAGAAGGTCTCAAAGAGTTAGAAAATCAGCTATTCCTGCTGACTATGAAGTATACAACACTGGGGAATTTCAAATTGAGAATGATCCCACCTTATTTGAAGAAGCCATGAGAAGTGATCATTCATCAAAGTGGCTCGAGGCCATGGAAGATGAAATGAAATCTATGAATGCCAATAAAGTTTGGGACTTAGAAATAATTCCTAAAGGAGCCAAAACAGTAGGCTGTAAATGGGTCTACAAAATAAAACTTGACTCTCAGGGGAATATAGAGAGATATAAAGCGCGACTTGTGGCAAAAGGCTTTACGCAAAGAGAAGAAATTGATTACAATGAGACCTTTTCTCCAGTCTTATGTAAGGATTCCTTCAAAATCAAAATGGCATTAGTGGCACATTATGATTTAGAATCACATCAGATGGATGTAAAGACGAAATTTCTCAACGGGGACTTAGAGGAAAATATTTACATGGCACAACCGAAAGGTTTTGTCATGAAAGGAAAAGAACGAATGGGATGCTGCCTAAAGAAATCTATTTATGGATTAAAACAAGTTTCAAGACAGTGGTACTTGAAGTTTGATCAGACAATAAGGAATTTTGGGTTTAAAGAGAATGTAGAGGACAATTGTGTCTATGCAAAGTTTAAGAATGAGAAGTTTATCTTCCTTGTCTAGTATGTGGATGATATCTTACTTGCTAGTAGTGATGTCAGTCTACTGCTGGAGATAAATAAGTTTTTATCCTCAAAATTTGATATGAAAGATTTTGGTGAAGCTTCGTTCGTTCTAGGGATCGAGATTCACCGAGATAGAAGTAAAGGGGTATTAGGACTGTCACAAAAGGCATACATAGAAAAGATCTTAAAGAAATTCAGTATGCACAAATGTAGTCCCTCACCTGCTCCTATAGTCAAGACCAATAGATATGGGGATTTTCAATGCCCTAGAAATCAGTATGAGATCGACCAAATGAAAACGGTTCCATATGCTTCAGCTGTCGAAAGCTTGCAATATGCTCAAGTATGTACGCGCCCTGACTTGGCATTTATTACCGGGTTACTTGGCATATTCTAGAGCAATCCTAGAACAGAACACTGCTAATTAGTAAAGAAAGTCTTGCGTTATCTATAAGGAACGAAAAGCCTCATGATGACGTATAGAAGATCATATTCACTCCATATAGTGGAATATTCAGATTCTGATTATGCGGGAGATGATAGAAAATCTACGTCTGGAAATGTATTTACTTTTGCAGGAGGAGTTATTTCATGGAAAAGCTCAAAACAAACCGTCACTACATCGTCCACAATGTATGAAGAGTTTGTAGCGTGTTATGAGGCAACGGGATAGGTGAACTGGCTAAAGAAGTTCATACCCGGTTTGAAGGTGGTTGACGACATCTATAGACCACTTAAGTTATACTGCGATAATAATCCGGCAGTACAGTATGCTCACAACAATGAGTCAAGTGGTGCTGCCAAACACATTGACATAAAGTATTATGTTGTAAAAGATAAAGTCCGGGACCATGTCATAAGTCTTGAGCATATAAGTACCAAAAAGATGCTCACGGATCTGCTTATAAAACGCTTACCACCCAACGTGTTCAGAGAACATGTAGCCCGCATGCGTTTAAGGGAAAGCCTATAATTCCTGGACAAAAGAAGGCCCAAAGTTAAGTATCTATTTCAGAACAGAGTGGTGTGTTGTAGCTGTTAAATCTATCGGCAATTAACCGTGACGATGCAACATGCTCTATGCGCTAATATGTAATGGAATGAACAAAAGTAAATGATATGAAATTGAAAGATGGTAGGAGATCGAGGGGGAGATTGTTAGATTGATCTCTAATCCCAAACTAGGCTCAACGGCCCAGTTGGGCCCTTGATCCGCGCCCTGATCGGGGGCACCCAGCCCACTATGGCTGGAGGGCTCCTATCACACTGCGCAATAAATAGAGGTGGGGGCCGACGGCTCTGAGCCGAGCTCCCCCTGAGCCGAGCTCCCCACCGAAATCCCTAATCCGATCTAGAGGGTGCGCAGCCAATGACAGGAAGCCACCAGCCGCGCCTCCACCGAACTGCGTCACGGGACTCCACTGCCTTCGCCACCCATCACTGTCACCGTCCTCATCGACCGTCGCTGCCCGTGCGCAGACTTCACCAACGAACGAGATGGCGGCTTCTGGACCTTCTGCGGTGTCAGGTTCGACAACTCGTTCTATCTACTGTTATTGCACTAGTATACGTTCTAGGACTCACGGTTTTATCCAATAGCAAGTAGATATGCTAGTTCAATGCCTAGAGATCCTGCTTTAGGGTTTAACACAATAAACACAAGGATAGTAATGTCAATACAGATAACAACCAGCAGCTCAACCAATCTTATGATGGAAATCCAATCATTTTAGAGCTAGTTGCTTCTATTTCCATCTTCATCTTGGTTTTACGTTCAATGTCAGCAAGCTCAATCTTGTACTTGTCGATCCATCTTGGCTTGGCCTGGGGAAGCGGCAACGAGCAGGGATCTGCGGCACGCCTGGGAGGCGTGGCGGCCCCGTGGCCGGCGGCGCACCTGGGAGGCGCGACCCGTGGGGGGGCGACGGCCCCGTGGCCGGCGGCGAGCCTGGGAGGCGCAGCCCGTGGGGGGCGGCGGCCGGTGTCGAGATCCTGTCCGCAACAGTCGTCTCATACGAGAGGAACAGAGACGGAGAGAAGAAATTGCCGTGATCGTGAGAAGAGACAGCGAGAGGATAAGATAGGAGGAGGCAGGGGTAAAATGGTTACGCCTGATAAAAAAAATGGGTCCAGATATTTACAGAGTTGTAAAAAAACGAGAAATGGTAAAATAGCGTGATGCCCATCTTTCGCGTAAAGGTACTCTTCCACAGATTTGCGAAGCCCACTCCCTCCCCATGAGCGCAAAATTCCCATTTTCTCGCTGCCGCCTCGATGGCTCGACCAGATCTAGAGGCCGCAGCGGCAGCTTCCTCCCGGTGGAGCGCCTTCCTCCGGGCTTCGTCAACCGCACGCGTATCGACTCGACGGAGGGCGGGCAAAAGCTGGTGGCAACTGGACCAGCTGCGGAGCTGCCGATTTCTTAACATATTCGCACCACGTCTCCTCGTTTTGATTAGGCGGGTGGCAACCAGCGAGGCAACATCTGAAGCTGATCTCCACAATCCACGGTGTTTCCACTGGTAATTGACCTTTCTTCTTCTGCTAGCTATCTTGGAGAAGCGCGCTCTTTGAATGATCTTCTCGCATGGCCTGCTCAATGCTTAGATCAATTTAAGAACCGGCCGCGCTCTGCTTGTAGTTGGTTCTGTTACAGTAATTTGCGAGCTAAGGCACCGTAGTGAGGTGGCACAGATGCTTGAGCTTCAGCCTTCAGGTTCGATGGTTGTTAGGAACGGGCTGCTTAGGATGTTATGAAACATTCGTGCAAGTGCCTGATAGTGTGATTTTTCTTTAGAGTTTTAGGGCAAAACGCCCCAGTCTTTCAACTATATGTTAAAAGATGGTTTCAACCGTTACAGCATTGTGGACGGCATCCCATCCATAAACTTCCAGCCACTACGCACGACACTCCAGCCTAGTTTACAGAAACGAGCAACCGAAGAAACTACATCCAGCACAGACAGACAGGTAAACTGGTTACACAGCGGCCACAGATTTGAAGAACTCGCCCATCAACAGCTTCACATTTGCCGGCCCAGCCATCTCTTGGCATTGATTTGAGCTCCCCAGCCATCTCTAAGAGAACCTCCTTTTTGTCTTCCTTGCAGACGATACTCCAGTTCAGCACTGTGCCAGAAATCTTGCGAAGGGGTATGTCCATACTCTTCCACCCCACTCTCTGAAAGCAAAGATCCCTAATAGTGTTTGTCTGTTTGATCATCCACCACTTTGATTAGTGATTACCAACAATTTGTTGCGGCTGTTTTTTCTTGAATATTAATACGTGTTGGCTCACAACTGGCTTTATTGGATCTAGTCTAGGTCTAACCTACGAACTGCTGCAGAGTGCGAGTCCGGATATCACAACCGCATCCACAATACACAAGTCCACAACCTGTCTCCTCTCTTAATTTGATGCTTTCAGAAACGATCAGTGTCCTGTGTCCATACCTGTTTTCCGTTTTTGCCTTCCAAATTAGATTTGGCTTGAAAAAAATTGGTGGAGCCTCTGAACTATACTTCATAGGCAGATTTAGCAGAGTAAAGGCCATCAATGGTCCAACACCATTTAATGGATTCTGCAATGCCTGGCTCGAGATAGATTTCTCGGTATCCATATACAAAGAGATGAATTCCTCGAGTTGTGTGGTTGTTGCAATCTTGCCACATAGAGGTCTGTTCCAGTTGTTGTTTCGCAGTTCTTGCTTCACTGTTTTGTTCTTTCTCTTGATGAGATTAAAAAGTTGTGGTGCCAGGTGTCTCGGTGCCATTCCTTGCAGCCAACTACTATGCCAGAACTTGGCTTTCTTGCTAATATTGAAACAAAATTCAACTATATGGTTTAGTATTATTTCAGACATGATAAGTTTGGCCTTAACTATCAGGTAAATGCCATAGACATGTGAGATCCACTGCACCGGTGTTCTCATTGCCTATGTTTCCACCGGAGTGAATCCTTTGCGCATCTATCTCACTGACCAACCACTACCAACAAGGCATCTCTCCACCAACAGGCCGTCAAAGCAAAGAAAATAAGGTAAGACTGCATCTTCTAGCTGCCAGGTGTCTCCCATTCTATATATTGACTATTTTCGTTGATCATTTTTATATGATGACAACAGGGCCCACCATTTTGTGCCATGGAATTAGCAAAATTCATGGGGTATGCTGAGGTACTTTCCAACATCAATGCATGTCGTGAATTCTTCAGCTGGACGACATCAGGCATCATAAAGGCCATACATTATCGTCGACAAACCCCACAGTTACCAGAAGAAGCAAACACAACAACACAGCACCAGATTAAAGATGAAATTGAGCAGCTGATGGATGGTCTTTGGAAGCTGAAGACAACTATGCCTAAGATGCTTGACCTGATTGATCGGGTCGAGTGGCAAAGCCATAAGGAACATGCCGCTGATTGTTAGCTAATCTACTGCCACCTTGTATGAACACAGCAAGGGAAGGCGGCGCCGACTTTACCCCCTGCTGTGATACTGTAGCCGCTGTAGGTGCAGACGCCGCACGGCTCACCTACAGCACTGTAGGAACAGGCAGTGGCCGGCGCAGAGTCAGCCCTGTCAGGTTATCTAGTTACTGTGCTAACATGGGCGCTGCACATAGACTAGATAGTTAGAGTTATAAATAGACATGTATGGCAACTCAGTAAAGAGAGCTCAGATTTGCCATCACACAGACATGGCCTCGGCTAACGCTGTTGTCTTGTATTGTGCGTGCTTGCTCTGTTCTCCCTTCTTCTCCCAACTCCGTCCGTAGTGTGTGGGTACGGACAACGCCGGTACGTGGTCTGCACGGCTAGTGGGTGCTTGGCAACACTAGCGCGTGCTCGGCGAGACCGTCAAGTGCTCCACTCGCCTGAGCTGGTGCACGGCAAGATCGGCTAGAGTGGCTCACTATCGTGAGCCGGTGATCCTGTGAGACCAAGGGTGGTCTGGAGGCCATCTCGGTGGTCTGGAGGCTATCTGTAGTGGTCTGGAGGCCATCTCAGTGGTCAGGAGGCTATCTGTAGTGGTCAGGAGGCCATCTCGGTGGTCGGGAGGCTATCTGTAGTGGTCTGGAGGCCATCTCGGTGGTCGGGAGGCTAACTGGAGGCCAACACTGATCTCCTCCCGGACATCAAGGATGCAGTGTACGATGCAGAGGACCTGCTTGATGAGTTTGATTACTATGCGCTCAAGTTGAAGATTGAGTCGAGAAAAAGTTCGGGGCAAGATAACTTGAGTGATACCTTTCTGGAGTTCTTCAACAGTTTCAGGTCCGATGGTTACATCAGACTAGTTAACAGAATTCAAGCAAAGCTAGATCATGTCCATCGCCAATCGATGGATATGCATTTGGATCAAGAACCACAGAAGTTTGACAAATCAGTCAGGCCAGAAACATGTGCTTTCATTGATGAGCCAAAAATATTTGGTCGTGAAGAAGAATTAAAGCAATTGGTGAAAACACTAATAGTTCCAGCACGCAAGAGAGGCAGGGCTGATAGTAAATCAACAATGGTAAAGTTGCATGTGTTGCCAATAGTTGGCATGGGAGGTGTTGGAAAGACAACAATAGCCCAACAAATCTGCAATGATGCAAACGTCAAGCGGCACTTTGGTGAAAATATAATTTGGACATGTGTTTCAGATGATTTTGACATAAAACGGTTAACTAAAGAGATCCTACAGCATTCGGGAGAAGGTACATCGTCTAATAATTTGGATATTCTTCTGAAAAAACTAGAAGACTTTGTCAAGTTTAAAAGGTTCCTAGTTGTCCTTGATGACATGTGGGATGATATCTTAAAACAAGATGGGGCAGGATGGAGGAGGTTTTCTAAACGTTTGGAAAATGGCGCAGTAGGAAGTAGGATTTTGGTCACCACTAGATCTTCCGAGGTTGCTAATCTAGTTGGCACTATGGATCATTATGAATTGGATGGCTTAAAAGATGGGGTTTTCTGGGATTTCTTCAAACTATGTGCATTTGAATCCACAAGTTCTTGCAACAACCGAGAATCCTTGGAGTGCATTGGTAAAAGTATACTTCCAAAGTTGAAGGGTTCTCCATTGGCTGCCAAGTCTATTGGACGCTTGTTGAGAATGAACCTAAGTACATCGCACTGGAAAAATATAGCAGAAAGCGAACTATGGCGATTAGAACAAAAGGAGACTACTGACATTTTGCCAGCCCTTCGATTGAGCTATATGTACCTACCACAGCAATCGAAGAGATGCTTCTCAATCTGTGCAATGTATCCCAAGGATCACAGATTTGACTTGGATATTCTAGCTGCGATCTGGATTGCACAAGGATATGTGATGGATCCTCAAGAAGCATTAGTGTGCTTTGAGGTCCTTGCAAATCGCTCATTCCTTCAGAAACAATCTCCAGATGATTCTTATTATGTAATTCATGATCTGATGCATGATATGGCACAACTAGTATCAAAGGATGAGTGCTTCAGCATAAAGCATGTGAGTGACCTAGATAAGGTCCCTTCAGATGTGCGTCATCTGTCAGTATTCGCAAACGGAATGGTTGGGTGTCCTGAATTGAAGAGCATATGCAGCAAAAAAAAATTGAGGTCCCTGGTATTTCAAGAATATTATAGCTGGGCACAAGTGTAGAAAGGAAAGAATCACCACACACCCAATGTGGATGGGGAGCCTTTCATATATATTGCCAATTAGGCACACATGGAAGGTACAAATACAGGAAGCTAGGCTATACATAATAACTAGCCTATCTAGAGGATCTCTCTAATGATCTTGATATATACATATCCTAATACCCGCCCGCAGTCGCAGCGGGAGAATCACGGACGCACAGACTGGTTCGGAAATCAGTGAAGAGCTGGACGGGTAGACCCTTGGTCATGATGTCTGCGAATTGGTACGCGGAGGGGACATGAAGGACTTGGAACTGGCCCAGAGCGACCTTCTCGTGGACGAAGTGGATGTCGATCTCGATGTGTTTCGTCCGGCGGTGGTGGACGAGGTTGGCAGTCATGTAGACGGTGCTCACATTGTCGCAGTAGACAACCATCGCACGCGGGATCGAGATGTGGAATTCCTGGAGCAGCTGGCGCAGCCAGCAGCACTCGGCCACAACGTGGGCTACTGCACGGTACTCTGCTTCGGCACTGGAGCGAGACACCGTCGTCTGACGCTTGGAGGACCAAGACACCAGGTTGTCGCCGAGGTAGATGCAGAAGCCAGAGATGGAGCGGCCACGTGTCTGGGCAGCCGGCCCAGTCAGCGTCGGAGTAGGCAGTGAGTTGGTCGATGGCGCTAGGGCCTAAGTGCAGACCGGACGACAAGGAGCCCTTGACGTACCGCAGGATACGCTTGATGAGCACAAGGTGCGGCTTGCAGGGGTCGTGCATGAAGAGGTAGACCTACTGGACTGCATAGGCCAGGTCCGGCCTCGTCAGGGTGAAAGGTACTGGAGCGCACCAGCAAGGCTCCTATACTCCGAGGGATCGGCGACCGGGGCGCCCTCTGTGGCAGACAGCTTGGTCCAGGCATCCACAGGAGTAGCTGTCGGGTGGCACTCAGACATGCCGGCACGCTGGAGAAGATCCATAGCGTACTGCCGCTGGGAGAGGAACAGGCCGCTGCTGCCCCGGGTCACTGAGATGCCGAGGAAGTGGTGTAGGTCGTCGAGGTCTGTCATGGCGAACTCCCAGCGGAGGCGCGTGATGACGTGCTGTAGAAGGGCCGGAGACGACGCGGTGACTATGATGTCATCGACGTAGAGGAGGAGGTAGGTCAGCTCGTCGCCAACCTTGTAGACGAACAGGGAGGCATCCGACTTGGAGGCCGTGAAGCCGATGTTGCAGATGAACGTGGCGAAGCGCTGGTTCCAAGCTCGCGGCGCCTACTTGAGTCCATACAAGGACTTCTGCAACAAGCATCTGAGTAGTAGTAAGGCGTTAAATTCGGCGAAGCCGGGACGGCTGCTTTCGCGATGAAGACCTATCTCCTCGAGGTGACCGTGGAGGAAGGCGTTCTTCACGTCGAGCTGGCGGATGGGCCACTCTCGGGAGACAGCAATGTTGAGGATAGTGCGGATCGTGGCTGGCTTGACCACCGGACTGAATGTCTCATCGTAGTCGATGCCGGCCTGCTGGGAGAAGCCGCGGATGACCAAGCGCGCCTTGTGCCGGGCGAGGGAGCCGTCGGAGTGAAACTTGTGCTTGAATAGCCACTTTCCAGTGACGATGTTCATACCAGGCGGACGAGGGACGAGGCGCCAAGTGCCATTGTCGATCAGCGCCTTGTGCTCTTCCGCCATCGCAGCGTGCCAATTAGGATCAGCGAGCGCGCTGCGATAGTTCGCCGGGAGTGGCGAGGCAGCGGAGGCGGAGAATCCGAACCGCTCGACGGTGCAGAGGCTGCTGGTCTGTAAGTGCGTCACAGGTCGTGAGGCAGCCCGAGGAGCTGCGGGAGGCACAGGAGGGGGCACCGGTGCTGCTGGAGGTGCAGCAGGGGCCACCGGTGTTGCTGGAGGTGCAGCAGGGGCCACGGCCGCGGCCACAGGAGCCGCTACCTAGTTAGTCGGCGCTGCAGTAGGCCGGGCACGGCGAGTGTAGACAGCGCCGAAGCGCTGGCCGCCCAGCAGGGACCTGCCTGGAGGATGAGCAGCTGGGGGGTTCCCGCCTATAGGGGTAGCCAGGGGGGCCAGCTGGAGGATAGCCGGGTCCAGGAGCTCCGGGGACTCGTCCACGCTGGAGGTGGAGACCATGGGGCCAGCGAGCAGCGGAGCGGTGGTCGCAGTGGTCGTCGAGGAAGATAGTCCCTGCATCAGGAAGTCAAGTGAAGACGGCATGGATGCCGCCGATGGTGCTGCCGAGAATGGGAACACCAACTCATCAAAAATAACATGGCGAGAGATGATGATGCGCCGAGTGGACATGTCAAGGCAGCGATATCCCTTGTGAGAGGACGGGTATCCTAGGAAGACACAGGGTGCTGAACGAGGGGCTAGTTTGTGGGGGGAGGTGGCAGTGAGGTTTGGATAGCAGAGGCATCCGAAAACTCTAAGGGAGGAATAGTCTGAGAGATTTTAGTGAAGAAGCTGATAGGGTATATAATTTTGGATGGAGGAGGAGGGTCGCCTATTGAGGAGGAAAGTGGTAGTGGCAAGGGCCTCAACCCAGTAGGGAGGTGGCATGGACACATGAAGGAGCATGGTGCGGATGGTGTTGTTTGTGGTGCGAAGCATGCGTTCAGCCTTGCCATTTTGAGGAGAGGTATAAGGACACGAGAGGGAGAGCGTAATGCCATAGCTAGCGAGGAAGGAGGTGGTAGCATGGTTAACGAACTCGGTCCCATTATCAGCTTGGAATGATTTGGGGGTGGCGCCAAATTGTGTTTGAGCGTAGGCAATAAACTCAACTATGTGGCGGTGCACCTCGGATTTGTGACGAAGCAGAAACGACCAGCAGTAATGGGAAATCATCCAGTAGAACAAGATAATATTTAAAGCCGGAGATGCTAAGGACCGGGGACGTCCACACATCACAATGAACTAAATCAAAAGGAGCAGTGGTCACAGAGGTAGAATGACTAAATGGGAGCCGCATGTGCTTGCCAAGTTGACATGCATGACATATGGATGGTGGGCTCTTATGACATGAGATGACCGACATGCTCTGTAGAGTGGCGAGGCTAGAGAGACCGGGGTGACCGAGGCGGTGATGCCATAGCGACGAGGTGGTGGCGAGGCTGCAGTGGTGCGCTGGCTAGGAAGGGAAGGTGTAGAGGTCGCCATCATTATTGCAGCGAAGAGTCACGCGCCCCGTCTATTGGTCCTTGACAGAAAAACCGAAAGCGTCAAATTCAATAGAACAATCATTGTCACGAGTGAATTGACGAACGGAAAGAAGATTGCACATGAGAGCCGGGGCAACCAGAACATTAGTGAGGTGAAAAGTGGACTCAGGGGAAGATAGTGTGGAGGTGCCACGGCATGTGATAGGAATGGTGATGCCGTTGCCAACCGTGATGCCAGAGGCAGGAGGGGGAAGACGAGACAGAAGTATACCATCTGAGGGCGACATGTGAGTTGTGGCACCGGTGTCGAGGACCCAGGGGTTGGACCCCTGGAGGGTCATCTAGTTGAGGGTAGCAACGAGGCCGGCCTGATCCTAGCCGACGTTCTGCTGCGGAGGGGGAGAGGTCGGACTGGCAGAGAGTTGGGCGGGGCGAAGGCGGTGTGGGCCTAAGGGTAGGCGCTGAGGACGTCGGGGCCGTGCCAGGCCAGGTTCGCCGCCGGCGGGCGCCACTGCTGCTGCTGCGGCCCGCTCGTCCAGGGGGCGTAGCAGTACCAGGGGCCCGCTAGCGGTGTGGGAGCCCGTGGCCCGCCCTCGGACTGGAAGCCGCCGCTGTAGCCGTGGCCGCCCCGTCCCTTCTTCCTGTAGCGACTGCCGCCGCCGCCGCCGTGGCCTCCCTGGCGACCGGCAGAGGAGCCGCTACCTGCGGTGCCGGAGGTCGAGCGGCATGCTGAACCGCACACGGCGTGGAACGTCGTTTGGGCGGCGACAGTGCCCTCGTTGGCAAGATGAAGCTCCTTGAGGACGAGCTTCTCGCGAGTGGTGGCGAAGTCTGGCAGCGGGTTCGAGTCGGCGATGTTGTCAGCAGTGCCGGTGAAGCGAGGATTGAGGCTGCGCAGGAGATTGAGGACAAGCTCTGAGTCGGTGATGGTACGGCCGACGTCGCGGAGCGCATCGGCGGTGGCTTTCATCTGCTGGCAGTACTCGTCGATGGAGGAGTCGCCCTGGGTCATGGAGTGGAACTGGTGACTCAGGAAGATGGCGTGCGGGGCCTTGTTGGCCTCGAAGAGGCGCTTGATGGCGACCCATAGCTCGCGCGCGGTCTGGTCCGGGGCCGCAGCAAGGCCGAGGACGTCGGTCCCGACAGTGCCGAGGAGCCAGCTGCGAACACAGGAGTCCGCAATGGCCCAAGCAGGGTCAGTGGGTCTGGCCGCCGCCGTGCCGTCGATGTGCGGGAGGAGGCCGAATTTCCCACAGAGGGAGGTGAAGAACGGCGACCACTGGCTGAAGTTGGGGTGCTTCAGCTCCAAGGTCACCGGGACGTGAGATTTGACGGAGATCGTCGCGTAGGGGGCGACGAGGATGGCGGGGGCGGAGAGGGAGTCCGCAGCCGCCAGGGTTCCAGAGGAGTGGGATGCACTAGTGGCAGAGGAGGCCGACATGGTTGGCCTGGGGAGAGAGCCGCTGGTGGGAGAGACAAGAGGGAGGGAGAAAGATCTAGTTCTCTGATACCATGTAGAAAGGAGAGAATCACCACACACCCAATATGGGTGGGGAGCCTTTCATATATATTACCAATTAGGCACACATGGAAGGTACAAATACAGGAAGCTAGGCTATACATAATAACTAGCCTATCTAGAGGATCTCTCTAATGATCTTGATATATACATATCCTAATACCCGCCCGCAGTCGCAGCGGGAGAATCACGGACGCACAGACTGGTTCGGAAATCAGTGAAGAGCTGGACGGGTAGACCCTTGGTCATGATGTCTGCGAATTGGTACGCGGAGGGGACATGAAGGACTTGGAACTGGCCCAGAGCGACCTTCTCGTGGACGAAGTGGATGTCGATCTCGATGTGTTTCGTCCGGCGGTGGTGGACGAGGTTGGCAGTCATGTAGACGGTGCTCACATTGTCGCAGTAGACAACCATCGCACGCGGGATCGAGATGTGGAATTCCTGGAGCAGCTGGCGCAGCCAGCAGCACTCGGCCACAACGTGGGCTACTGCACGGTACTCTGCTTCGGCACTGGAGCGAGACACCGTCGTCTGACGCTTGGAGGACCAAGACACCAGGTTGTCGCCGAGGTAGATGCAGAAGCCAGAGATGGAGCGGCACGTGTCTGGGCAGCCGGCCCAGTCAGCGTCGGAGTAGGCAGTGAGTTGGTCGATGGCGCTAGGGCCTAAGTGCAGACCGGACGACAAGGAGCCCTTGACGTACCGCAGGATACGCTTGATGAGCACAAGGTGCGGCTTGCAGGGGTCGTGCATGAAGAGGTAGACCTACTGGACTGCATAGGCCAGGTCCGGCCTCGTCAGGGTGAGGTACTGGAGCGCACCAGCAAGGCTCCTATACTCCGAGGGATCGGCGACCGGGGCGCCCTCTGTGGCAGACAGCTTGGTCCAGGCATCCACAGGAGTAGCTGTCGGGTGGCACTCAGACATGCCGGCACGCTGGAGAAGATCCATAGCGTACTGCCGCTGGGAGAGGAACAGGCCGCTGCTGCCCCGGGTCACTGAGATGCCGAGGAAGTGGTGTAGGTCGTCGAGGTCTGTCATGGCGAACTCCCAGCGGAGGCGCGTGATGACGTGCTGTAGAAGGGCCGGAGACGACGCGGTGACTATGATGTCATCGACGTAGAGGAGGAGGTAGGTCAGCTCGTCGCCAACCTTGTAGACGAACAGGGAGGCATCCGACTTGGAGGCCGTGAAGCCGATGTTGCAGATGAACGTGGCGAAGCGCTGGTTCCAAGCTCGCGGCGCCTACTTGAGTCCATACAAGGACTTCTGCAACAAGCATACAGAGTAAGGGGCAGTGGGGTCGACGAAGCCGGACGGCTGCTCGCAGTAGACTGTCTCCTCGAGGTGACCGTGGAGGAAGGCGTTCTTCACGTCGAGCTGGCGGATGGGCCACTCTCGGGAGACAGCAATGTTGAGGATAGTGCGGATCGTGGCTGGCTTGACCACCGGACTGAATGTCTCATCGTAGTCGATGCCGGCCTGCTGGGAGAAGCCGCGGATGACCAAGCGCGCCTTGTGCCGGGCGAGGGAGCCGTCGGAGTGAAACTTGTGCTTGAATAGCCACTTTCCAGTGACGATGTTCATACCAGGCGGACGAGGGACGAGGCGCCAAGTGCCATTGTCGATCAGCGCCTTGTGCTCTTCCGCCATCGCAGCGTGCCAATTAGGATCAGCGAGCGCGCTGCGATAGTTCGCCGGGAGTGGCGAGGCAGCGGAGGCGGAGAATCCGAACCGCTCGACGGTGCAGAGGCTGCTGGTCTGTAAGTGCGTCACAGGTCGTGAGGCAGCCCGAGGAGCTGCGGGAGGCACAGGAGGGGGCACCGGTGCTGCTGGAGGTGCAGCAGGGGCCACCGGTGGTGCTGGAGGTGCAGCAGGGGCCACTGCCGCGGCCACAGGAGCCGCTACCTAGTCTGTCGGCGCTGCAGGAGGCCGGGCACGGCGAGTGTAGACAGCGCCGAAGCGCTGGCCGCCCAGCAGGGACCTGCCCGGAGGATGAGCAGCTGGGGGGTTCCCGCCTATAGGGGTAGCCAGGGGGCCCAGCTGGAGGATAGCCGGGTCCAGGAGCTCCGGGGACTCGTCCACGCTGGAGGTGGAGGCCATGGGGCCAGCGAGCAGCGGAGCGGTGGTCGCAGGGGTCGTCGAGGAAGATAGTCCCTGCATCAGGAAGTCAAGTGAAGACGGCATGGATGCCGCCGATGGTGCTGCCGAGAATGGGAACACCAACTCATCAAAAATAACATGGCGAGAGATGATGATGCGCCGAGTGGACATGTCAAGGCAGCGATATCCCTTGTGAGAGGACGGGTATCCTAGGAAGACACAGGGTGCTGAACGAGGGGCTAGTTTGTGGGGGGAGGTGGCAGTGAGGTTTGGATAGCAGAGGCATCCGAAAACTCTAAGGGAGGAATAGTCTGAGAGATTTTAGTGAAGAAGCTGATAGGGTATATAATTTTGGATGGAGGAGGAGGGTCGCCTATTGAGGAGGAAAGTGGTAGTGGCAAGGGCCTCAACCCAGTAGGGAGGTGGCATGGACACATGAAGGAGCATGGTGCGGATGGTGTTGTTTGTGGTGCGAAGCATGCGTTCAGCCTTGCCATTTTGAGGAGAGGTATAAGGACACGAGAGGGGAGAGCGTAATGCCATAGCTAGCGAGGAAGGAGGTGGTAGCATGGTTAACGAACTCGGTCCCATTATCAGCTTGGAATGATTTGGGGGTGGCGCCAAATTGTGTTTGAGCGTAGGCAATAAACTCAACTATGTGGCGGTGCACCTCGGATTTGTGACGAAGCAGAAACGACCAGCAGTAATGGGAAATCATCCAGTAGAACAAGATAATATTTAAAGCCGGAGATGCTAAGGACCGGGGACGTCCACACATCACAATGAACTAAATCAAAAGGAGCAGTGGTCACAGAGGTAGAATGACTAAATGGGAGCCGCATGTGCTTGCCAAGTTGACATGCATGACATATGGATGGTGGGCTCTTATGACATGAGATGACCGACATGCTCTGTAGAGTGGCGAGGCTAGAGAGACCGGGGTGACCGAGGCGGTGATGCCATAGCGACGAGGTGGTGGCGAGGCTGCAGTGGTGCGCTGGCTAGGAAGGGAAGGTGTAGAGGTCGCCATCATTATTGCAGCGAAGAGTCACGCGCCCCGTCTATTGGTCCTTGACAGAAAAACCGAAAGCGTCAAATTCAATAGAACAATCATTGTCACGAGTGAATTGACGAACGGAAAGAAGATTGCACATGAGAGCCGGGGCAACCAGAACATTAGTGAGGTGAAAAGTGGACTCAGGGGAAGATAGTGTGGAGGTGCCACGGCATGTGATAGGAATGGTGATGCCGTTGCCAACCGTGATGCCAGAGGCAGGAGGGGGAAGACGAGACAGAAGTATACCATCTGAGGGCGACATGTGAGTTGTGGCACCGGTGTCGAGGACCCAGGGGTTGGACCCCTGGAGGGTCATCTAGTTGAGGGTAGCAACGAGGCCGGCCTGATCCTAGCCGACGTTCTGCTGCGGAGGGGGAGAGGTCGGACTGGCAGAGAGTTGGGCGGGGCGAAGGCGGTGTGGGCCTAAGGGTAGGCGCTGAGGACGTCGGGGCCGTGCGAGCCGGAGTTCGCCGCCGGGTGGCGCCGCTCGCTTGCTGCTGCTGCCCGCTCTCTGTGGGCGTAGCGATACCGAGGGGCCCGCTAGCGGTGTGGGAGCCCGTGGCCCGCCCTCGGACTGGAAGCCGCCGATGTAGCCGTGGCCGCCCCGTCCCTTCTTCCTGTAGCGCCGCCGCCGCCGCCGTGGCCTCCCTGGCGACCGGCAGAGGAGCCGCTACCTGCGGTGCCGGAGGTCGAGCGGCATGCTGAACCGCACGCGGCGTGGAACGCCGTTTGGGCGGCGACAGTGCCCTCGTTGGCAAGACGAAGCTCCTTGAGGACGAGCTTCTCGCGAGTGGTGGCGAAGTCCGGCAGCGGGTTCGAGTCGGCGATGTTGTCAGCAGTGCCGGTGAAGCGAGGATTGAGGCTGCGCAGGAGATTGAGGACAAGCTCCGAGTCGGTGATGGTACGGCCGACGTCGCGGAGCGCATCGGCGGTGGCTTTCATCTGCTGGCAGTACTCGTCGATGGAGGAGTCGCCCTGGGTCATGGAGTGGAACTGGTGACTCAGGAAGATGGCGTGCGGGGCCTTGTTGGCCTCGAAGAGGCGCTTGATGGCGACCCATAGCTCGCGCGCGGTCTGGTCCGGTGCCGCAGCAAGGCCGAGGACGTCGGTCCCGACAGTGCCGAGGAGCCAGCTGCGAACACAGGAGTCCGCAATGGCCCAAGCAGGGTCAGTGGGTCTGGCCGCCGTCGATGTGCGGGAGAAGGCTGAATTTCCCACAGAGGGAGGTGAAGAACGGCGATCACTGGTTGAAGTTTGGGTGCTTGAGCTCCCAGGTCACCGGGACGTGAGATTTGACGGAGATCGTCGCGTAGGGGGCGACGAGGATGGCGGGGGCCGAGAGGGAGTCCGCAGCCGCCAGGGTTCCAGAGGAGTGGGATGCACTAGTGGCAGAGGAGGTCGACATGGTGGCCTGGGGAGAGAGCCGCTGGTGGGAGAGACAAGAGGGAGGGAGAAAGATCTAGTTCTCTGATACCATGTAGAAAGGAGAGAATCACCACACACCCAATATGGGTGGGGAGCCTTTCATATATATTACCAATTAGGCACACATGGAAGGTACAAATACAGGAAGCTAGGCTATACATAGTAACTAGCATATCTAGGGGATCTCTCTAATGATCCTGATGTATAGATATCCAGTAACAAGACTATGCTCCCGTGTTGGACTGTTGGTTCAAGGAACTATTGAGACTCCGTGTACTGAGACTGGATTGTGAAGTAAGCCAGCTACCTGACAGCATGGGCAACTCAAAGCATCTGCGTTACTTCGGTTTATGCAAACGCAACCGTGATTTACTCGGAATTTCTAATTTCACATTTCCTTCATCGCTTTGTCGTCTGCATCAGCTCAATATTATAGACTGTGACGATTATGTGATTGAAAGGTTTCCTCCTGGCTTCAGTGATCTCATCGGCTTGCAGAAAATTAAATTAAGTAATTTTAATTATGACAGGGACCAATCTGACAAACTCTCCCTACGATGGTTCGTTGCGAGAACTAGTCATGAGGGAGCAGAGTTGATGTTTAACCAGATGGAAGCAATACCTCACTGGAACCTCCAACATTTGCAAGTGCATGGTTACGGAGGTGAATCTTTTGCAAGCTGGCTTCGACCACACCTCCTGCCAAGGTTACGTTCACTAGAGTTTGTTTTCTGTAGAAAAATCAAGAGCATACCATTCTTTGATAATAGTGCAGGTGCAGTGTCAGACAACCACAATATTATTGAAGAGATAGCTATTCGATATTGTGATCAAATCTATTGGAAACACTTGGTGGAGGTACCAACTTCTCTGAGAAAGCTATACCTTGATAGGTCGGGCTATTTCATGGATAACCTTGTGAGCAGATTCCATGACCTCACCTCCCTCACTGTTTTGCAAATAGATGATTGCGAATGGTTAACAGCTATACCACTGCATGTGTGGAGTAGCAATCTTCCATCCCTGGAGGAACTACAAATTAATCTTTGCCCCCGCCTTACATCAATTGGCGACTCTGGACCAAATAGCAGCAGCAACGGTGTTAAAGGTTTCTCATCCCTTTCTAAGATATATATTAGGTATTGCTACAAACTGTCGAGTCTTGAGGAATTTATGGCGCAAGCCTGGTGCAGTGGTGAGAGCTGTCTCACCGAGTCACCAGATTGCGGGTTCGAAGCAGCCTCTCCGTAGATTTTGCGGGGGAAGGCTTGCCTCGGTTTTTCCCTTCCCCAGACCTCACTCATGTGGGAGCTTCCGGCACTGGGTCTACCCTTTACAAACTGTCGAGTCTTGAGGAATTTCTGACGCCAAATTATCTACCTGTCGTGAAGACCATTTGTATTGTCTCTTGTGAGTTGACATCCCTATCTGTCGATAGGCTTGACGGACTGCAGAAGCTTTCAATTTTAGATTGTCCCAAATTGAACCCGCCGAGGGTAATGACATTTCTATCCTCTCTAAAGGAGCTTCTTTTGTTGACATGTGGAAGCATAGAATCCATCGACATCAACAATAGCCAGTTGGGGGAGTTCTTCAGAACTGGAGAAACTGCCTATTTTGTCGTGTCCAGTCCTCAGATCCATCATTGGTGGTGCAACAGCTGTGACCAAAATTAAGAAAGTGGAGATAGGTGATTGTCCCGAGCTCAAGGAAATACGGCCACTTAGTCGCTGGTATGTACAATGGCAGGGATTTTAATTACTTTATGCACAGCTAGCATTTCTTCTAAGATTGATACTAACAATGCTGTATACTAATCTCATTATGTCGCTTCTAAAAGAAAATAGATCTATATCTTTCAGTTCATTAACCTTTTTCATTGCCTAGCCTAGTTATGGTTACATGAAAAAAAAACTGCTTTTACTTCTATTAAATTGCACTCATTTCTGCTCCATCTCCAAATATATGTCATTTTTTAGAGTCTGTCTACTCAACAACCATGTGTTTCAACAAAAGATAGCACATGGTTGTTTGCTAGCTACAAAACACACAATTTATAACAAAGGAAAAACTATGTGTTTTAGCACAAGCTAGGACATGATTGTTGGTTGTTTGCATAACACATGATTTCCAAGAGAGAAGAAACTATGTGTTTTAGCACAAGGTAACACACGTTTTTAAAGAGCTGCAAGGTTCATTCGCTGCTCCCTCTATGCTTGACGCTTCAGCCGCACCTCCAGTCTGGCCCTCTTGAGCATCCACAGGCCGCTCAGAGGTTTCAGACTCATGGGATGCACTATCCTCTTTTGTACACAAAATTTTCTCACTGACCGTGGTAGCATCACTGTCGTTAGCAACTTCTACTAGTTCCATGGCTTCCTCAACAGGACCATTTTCAAGGGATGCACTTTCCAACAGTGACTCGGTGCCGGTGGTTTCACCAGTTAGCACTTCATCAGTTTCCTCCGCGTTCAAGGAAATCTCTTCAGAATTGGGGGATGATGAAGGAACAGAGGCAGCTAGGCGATCATTGATTCCTCTATCACCATCAAACGTAAACCAGTTTGAATTCGTGAAGAGGGAACTGCTGCAGAATGCGCACACTATAAGCCATCTTACTTCTTGTAAGATTTAGGTCACTAAAATATATTAATTACCTGTCCTGATCATCCCCAAACACAATGAAGATATTACTACTTCAGCTCACTCATCATCAAAGTAGACATTCTAAAATACATGGACAGGAATAAGCTCATAGATAATCCATGTTTGTTATAGCATGATACAATATGTTTTTAATTATCAAATCAAAAGTATTGACCATTTACCAATCTTACATTGACTGTATTGAAGTAAAACAATAGAAATATTTACATAAGTAGTACTGTAAGCATACCTCATCATCTCGTTCGTGGGATCCTTGTGCCTGCAATAATCAAACATAAAATACGTTATAATGTTAGCAATGAAGGTAATATTAGTATATTACAGTTATCTGGGAGAATTCCAAGGTTTTATTTTTACATGGTTGAAATGTTTAGTTGTAAAACAGCAACAGTGAAGATATTATAACAGATTCAGAAATTGAACACAACTTTTTTTCTAAATACCACTCTACAAAATTATAGCATACTACAAAAGAACATGATGTTCAAAACTCAAGAAAATCTTGCTAAAAAACTGACGAACATCACCTCTTCAATGTCATCATTGTTGTATATCCCATATCGAAATGCCTGACTCAGATTATTAGCAAGTGCTGCCACATCATAGTCTCTGTCTCGGAAGTCGTCATCATCGCTATCCCTCCCACGATCATGTAGAGAAGTTGGACGGCTGCAGCATAAAACATTAGCCAACGGTCAGGAAGAAATATACAAGTTACAGTGCACTTCAGGAGAGTCCTGTTTGATCAAGGCAACATAGATATATGAGCCCTTTACTAGAAATATATCCAAAAAACATATGAATTCTACTGAGACAACAAACCAACCTCCATAACCACTGCAAGTACAACATAATAATGACATTTTTTTGCGAAAACGCAGGAGAGCTGCGGTTCATTATTATTAAGAAGAAAATATAGGACAAGAACCCAAACACCCACACACTCTACACACACCAAAGCTTAATAATGACATGATTTAGTGCCCAACAAATGTCGTATAACACTATGTTACTGAGTGATCAAGTGTACTTACTGATGAGCTAAATTTATCCAAATTATAGAACAAAGCATAATAATGATATCAGCAACTATAGAACAAAGCTGGGAGACAATAATTTACTTACTGCCAGATGCCAAAGGTTCACACATATGAGAGAATACAATTTCCAGAAGCACAAAAGAGGTAGAAAGAACCTTGACATAATACAATTCATGGTGCCAAACACACTAAGAAAAATAAAAACATAATACAAATTACAAAACAATAATTAAAAATTTGTGCATTATAACTAGTGCACTTTCTAGTATTAAAAAACGCAATATCAGATCTTATAAGCTTACTTGCAAAATCAGATCCTTAACAAGTAAATAGGGCGTCATTTCTCCGTCTAATGCAAACCTGATAGTAGCTGGCACCTGAAATTAAAAACAAAACAGATCAAAACACTGTATTCTTTTCCTGCAGTTGACTCAAGCGTAAACACAATATATTACAATGTGATAAGATCATGCACAAAACACAAAAACTGAGAGAGGATAGGGCTATTTTACACAAATTCCACTACAAAACAGATCACATGATAAGGACATTGTGAAGGATCAATGCAAGCTATTTTACTCTTTAAACTTTATCCAGATTTGCAAACCATAAAACTTGAAGAAACATATGCAGCCATCAACATTCTATTCATATCATTGAAGCAAAGGGGCTCACCTCCATGAGGCTCTGCCGGTGGTGACAGGAGCCCATGATGATGACACAAATATTAGTTTGGTTGATCCATCAAAACATATAAGGTTCTGTATGTAATAGCATCTGATAACCCCCCCTCCCCCAAATACACCTTGTATTCTGACCTAAATTAAACTCTGCATTTTTCACTGCAACAACCCAGGGGGTGCTGAGAAGATCACACCATACCTTCAAGTACAGTTGCAAGGTTTAGACATCTTTTTCAACATTGTCATCAGCCATAGCATCACCATTAGTAGCACTCTGCACAACATGGGGTGTGATTGTGGCGCCAAAAGAGCTGTATGCTCTTCACTTGGACTGGAAGCTCTGCTAGACGCATGCTTACTGAGTTGTTGGGAGGAGAAGCAGCTTCAGGATCCACAATCTCAGAGGAAGCACTGGGGCTTGTACGCGGTGGCATCTAGAGGTCCCTGTTGGTTAGAGGGAATAGCAACTGAGTCGTGAGCATTACAGAGGATTCAGAGGGTGCAGCACAAGGGCCGGTGTGCCTGGCTCCCTGCATGCCAGCAGGAATTGGTGGCCCCAATATCATGGCCATGGCCTGGCTTTCCGATCCGATCAGTGGATAAGAGGCATCTCCAGGGCAAAGAGGCGCAATTGGGTCGCAAATCCTCACTCTGTTTGGAAGAGGAGGGTATGAAACAAGCTGGACTTGCCAAGCATTCACAAATCTGCTCAATTTTAGTGATAATGGAGAGGAGTCATCCCAGTCGATCTGCAGTTGTGTCAAGTGGTAATGACATCAGTAGGGATCAAGTAGGCAATCAACAATAATGGGAAACAAACAAGACCGATCCCTTAGCTCTGACAGACAAGGAAATAATCTTGCCCTACTAATAATAAGACTAATATATTCAGTTCAAAAATAACCAGGCTGTATGTAATATAAGAGGGTGAACTGAACCCACACGACAAAAGATATACCAAATCAGTTATAGCTCAAAAAAAAAAGAAATACCAAATCAGTATAAACATATTTAGCTTTGACATTTTCAACAAACAGATGGAAGCAACAGCACAGACATAGGAACATGCTAAAGCCGATTGGGCTAGAAATCCACGTGATGATAAGGCAGAATCAAATTCTTTGGTGATTTCCCTGGCAGGGACCGAGTTTTTTCCCCCCTAAGGGCTACTTTGGCAGCAGAGGCAAATTAGCCCCGAGAAGTTTGCCCCCGACGTGGATTTTTTTGGATTTCTCATTCCCGCCTCCACCCTGGGGAGATATCCACGTATGGGAGAATTTCCCTGCTGTTGTTTGGCAGACTGCTGTCAGGGGAGTTTCCCTGCTATTGTTTTATATAGTATAGTATATAACAATCCAAGAATGCGTTTGGTAAAAATGACCGCACAATTGAAGCAAAGTACTGTATGTCTCAAATAATCAGAAAAAAATCCACAAAATCATGAAAAAAAGTCAGGGACAAGACTTTCCATACAAATAAATAGATATTTCAAACCTCAAACAAAGCTAGTCTATTAATATAGAAGTTCTATTCAAGTATCATCTTCCAACAAAGCTAATATGTGGCTTCCACAGAAATATCAGTAGTCATCTCCATCCACATATCTAGATAGATAACAAAAAATAAAACAGGATATCAATTTCTTGACCAAAAACTGACACAAGAATAAATTATGGTCCTCCGGTTCATACACACCAATATTATATTACATAGATGCATGTAGCATAAAAAATGGACAAATAGTAGGTGCATGTATATAAAAATTGACAGTTAGGAGGAGCGAAATCTCGCTATGAGCTTGAACGTTTTCTTAGATGCTTGTGATGAAGAAGGGAACAAACTTATTTTTCTCTGATCATGTGTTGCTTCCGCCAAGTCCTCTACAAGCAACACAAAGGAAATGGTGAGTTACAAGAATATGTAGCAGAACAGTGTAGTGTTCTGAACTGCGAGGTGATATCTCACCAGCAGCTAGCTGTAATGATAAAGCTACATCATCACACTACCATTCCACCATCTACTGATGATTCAGGAAACATGTGGAGACAGTGCAGTGCCAATAGTCACTGGGGTTGTATGTCAAATACTCAAGTAAGTATCTCGTATAACTAGAAGCAATTCCTAAGACCCTAGCCTTGCATTATCATTAAAACAGAGACGATGCACACCCAACAAAGTTAGTGCTTCCTAGAATTAAAAGAAAGCAGGAAACAATAACAATACTATAGTATATATATGAATAAGAAAAGGACCTACAGATCGATATGAATAATAAAAATTCATTGGGGTTCACCACTCTAACCTTGAGAGGGTGTGATTGCGATTGCAAAATCAAACATGGGCCTTGGGTATTTCCTCCAAATAAGCATGTGTCTGGTGTGTGCCTCTAGGTATGCCTTGAGCCTACTACTTATTTTAAAGAAACTACAATACTTGCTATAAAACAGGGTGAAAATAGTTGGTTCAACTACTTTTCTGGACAGCTTCAGGAAACCAATCACGGCTAGACTGCTGGCACAGAAAAAAAGAGGAATACGATACTTCATACTAAGTTACTAACTTTACCAACACTAAAATAAGTGTACACTAATCTGCTCCAACAATGATGACCAAAAGTGCATTTTGACCACCTGGCAATCATTGTGCAACAGCAAAAAGATGTTCAAAATAAGTCTACACTAATATGTAATATGTAAATGATAATGGAAGGCATTGCTGCTGCCTAATATAAGCTCTGATCTAGTGTTTGCATCGGGGCAAGCGATGTCCATAGGAATCTGAGGTCGCCACCGGTCTGCTGGCTACAAACCAGACTTTTGGACACATGATGGTGCACTAATGCTACCGATACAATCTAACTAAAGCACTTTTAAAACGAGCATCATCTAGATCGGGTAAAAAAATTATTTATACAAGCAGGAAAACAAACCAAACAATGAAGCTAATAGTTCTGATAGGCAAAGCAATAATTGGAAAAACATTCAGAAACTATGCTAAATGTTGAATGAACCTGAATCAGAAACACTCTTGAATTCAAGTGCCTCTAATCATGCATTGCTTCAACCAAGAGCACTGCAAGTAAACACAAGGAAAAACTCAGTTAACAGAAGGATCACTCAGTTAACAACACATGTCATTCAAGATCATTTAGTTAACAGCAAAATGTCTTGTACAGGCAAAACATGAAGTTTACTTAATGTCAATCCAAACTTGCAAACCATTGTCCAAACTGATAAACAAGAGTTCCTTCATTTACTGGATGAACAAACAGAGCCATAAAACAGATAACTACATACATTGTAGATATACCCAATTATTCTCCCAGTTCTTTGTAGGTATACCCAATTATGTTCTAGACGAGATGAGCCATCCATGATTATATTATCAGCAAAATCGTCGAGGATTATTAGTGGCTAAGCATATATATATATATATATATATATATATGATGTCCATTTTGTAGCAATTTATAATACCATGGAAGATAAATGAATGATCAAGATCCTACAGTGATGACTTTTTTATTCTAATATTTCTAGATGGGGAACTACTATTTCCTGAATGAATGATGTTTCAAGTAAAGGTAGCAAATGGGCAGCCAGCCTCTGAAAATCTTGAGTAATCCCCTCAAAAAATCAAAACCATCACAAGTAATCTTGGATAAATAGCAAAGCAAACAAGAAAATGCAGATAGATGCTCGCATCTTGACCTTGGGTATGAACTTGACGGTGTTGTCCAAGACCTTATGCTCACCCTTCTTGGCCCTGGCGGTGCAGGTGAAGCCAAAGTGATCGAGCCCCACCTCCCCGACATGGCTCTTTTCCAGGTCCACACACGCGAGATTGGAGAGAAGGATGCGGAGAACAGCATCCCCCAAGATCTACAAAGAAACAATGGTGTCACCTGCAGAGATGCGAGCGAAACCATGGCGGATCGAGAAATCCTAGTGGTGAAGAAGATGCGAGTGGACGTGGACTCACCGGATCGAAGCCAAGAGCAAAGGCTACGACGACGGTGGAGAAGCGAGGCAATGGCGGAGGAGAAGCGAACAGGGGGCGGAAGGAGAGCACGCTCGCACGGGGAGCGCTGCCCGGCCTGTGGTGGCGGGGAAGACGGGCTCACTCGGACCTGCTGGCTTCAAACGTCGGTGGCGGATGCGACGGCGAAAGTGGAAGTCGCGCGGGCGGCGGCGGCGACGGTCTCCCCGACGCCAATCGTGAGAGACGAGGAGCGTCGTGAGTCGAGGGGCGGGGAAATGCCCCCGACCTGTTGCCTCGTGGATTTCTCTCCCGTGGAAAACGTAGGGAAGCGGGCGAGATTCCGCGTCTCCTTAGCTTCCAAACGCGGTAGGAGATTACCCCAGGGGAGGTGGCCCCGTGGGTTTCTCGCCCCGGGAAGACACCGGGATCCCAGCGGGAATCGGTGCTGCCAAAGTAGCCCTAAAGTTTACAGGGACCGAGTATACAGACCTACGTGCAGTGCACATGTCAAAAACTAGCATGGTTTCTTGTACGAAAACAAATTAAAATAAACAGGGAATGGAGGCCGGGTGCATGCATTCAGAAATCAGAAGTCCGGTACGAAGCCGAAGTGGCACAGGCTGATGACAGGCATCACGAGTCACGGCAAGATTTGGATGAATATACAGTTTGCAATTGAGCAGAGTACTCGGACTACTTCTACTTGGCAGTAGTAGCAGGAAGATACTAGTATGGACTGCAGAGTGGAAACAGAAACAGAAAGATATCAGCAACTAGGAAGATGGTTTCTATTCTATCATATCTGAGAGGTGGACTTACAGCTCTACCGATGAAAAAGAAAGATATCAGCAACTATAGAACAAAGCTGGGAGACAATAATTTACTTACTGCCAGATGCCAAAGGTTCACACATATGAGAGAATACAATTTCCAGAAGCACAAAAGAGGTAGAAAGAACCTTGACATAATACAATTCATGGTGCCAAACACACTAAGAAAAATAAAAACATAATACAAATTACAAAACAATAATTAAAAATTTGTGCATTATAACTAGTGCAATTTCTAGTATTAAAAAACGCAATATCAGATCTTATAAGCTTACTTGCAAAATCAGATCCTTCACAAGTAAATAGGGCGTCATTTCTCCGTCTAATGCAAACCTGATAGTAGCTGGCACCTAAATTTAAAAATAAAACGGATCAAAACACTGTATTCTTTTCCTGCAGTTGACTCAAGTGTAAACACATTATATTACAATGTGATAAGATCATGCACAAAACAGAAAAACTGAGAGAGGATAGAGCTATTTTACACAAATTCCACTACAAAACAGATCACATGATAAGGAAAATAGTCTAGTGCAGTCCCATCTTACAGCAGATGCATAAATAATGATGAGAGTGAGAGAGGATAGAGCTCTGGCTGTCCTCTGGCTAGCTGCTGCTAGGGTAGGGACACAGATTGAGACTGAGAGAGAGTGTAAGTGTGAGTTTATGGGGTCTGTGTTGCCACAAATCACAATAAACAGATTTCAAGATGTGTTAACACAAATCAAGAGTGATTGTACTTTTGAGGTGTGTGTTGGCACAAATCACAAGTAACAAAGATGTGGTGTGTGCTAGTACAAATCACAATAAATAATTTTTTTATGAAAGGACAAGGACAAAACTGAATTGTGTGTCGCCACAAAGCACAAGTAATAAAGATGTGGTGTATGCTAGCACAAATCACAATAAACAAAGGACAATGTGTGTTAGCACAAATCACAAGAGACAGTTTTTTTTCTAGGAAAGGACAAGGACAAAAATTTAGTGTGGGCTGGCACGAATCACAATAAACAAAGAACAAGGTGTGTTAGCACAAATCACAAGATACAATTTTTTTTCTATGAAAGGACAAGGACAACAATTTTGTTCTATGAAAGGACACTGACAAAAACTTTGTGTGGGTAGGCAAAAAACACATTAAACAGATGAAAAGGTGTGTTAGCACAATCACAAGAGATAATTTTTTTTCTATGAAAGGACAAAGACAAAAATTTGGTGTGCACTGACACAAATCACAATAAACAAAGAAAAATGCTAAGCACAAAGTATTAAGCATGACTGTCATGCTAAGCACAAGAAGACAAATAGATGATGGCAATGCTCACATGTTCCCAGCACAAGAGAACTGAAAACTAAGTTTGCCTCTTAAAATGCAAACCAGGAATGAGTTGTACTGTACAACCAAGTTCCTAGCAAGTCTGCATTATCCTTTTTTCCTATGCCTATGCCCTATAGGTTGATACCTGTTTTCTACTTGTAGTAGGGAGTGTTTTGTTAAGGTTTAGATTCAATTGAGTATGGCAAAATGTAACTACAGCTACCTATGCCTACACTTCCTACAATGACTATGCATATATAGTGAGATTCTCAAGTGGTCAGATTTCACACATACAAGTGCAAGGATAAGAAAGATGACAACTGGCAATATAACAAGGGTGACACTGAAGTGTAACCTGTTTGGTAGGAAAAAGGAGGATGGTGATAATTCTGTTGTTCCAAGAGTGCAAAGTGCAATAAACATTCTACCAAAACATGTGCCGTAACAAATTAGCTATGCACTACGAAGCCTCTAAACAAGCAGACCGCTAGTTAGTCCTCATTCCTAGCTCGCTCAGAAATTGTAAGCATCCCACAAATATAATTGAGACAAGCAAGCAAAGCCCCACCTGTTCACTTGCTGTTAATGCAATTATACTATATATGATCTTCAAAAATTACAAAACACATATATGAAAATTGCACATTTAGAATAGTGCAAATACTACTTATTGTTAATGCAATTATATTGTATATGTATATAAAGACAAAATCTGGCTCATGCATGTGGAGCCTGCTGACAGTACAATTAACTTGTGCTACTGAACAAGTCTTTTCCAGACAGAGAGGATGCATTAGTGGCAACAAAAACATATCAAAAGTCTTTTGCCGAAAATTTACTATGTAAAAACACAAAATTCAATGGGAAATGAAGCAGACATGCACAACACAGGAAAAGCCAACAAGGATGACTTGTTTATTAGCATTAACAAAATAGAAAGACAAACTGGGACACAACCACAAAAGCAAAACAAATATCAGTCAGTGTTATTGTAATTAGCACAGGCGACGGCCAGCCATTTGTTTGGGGTGAAAAAATGGGCTTTGCAGACTACCAAAGTGTGCGTGTGAAAAAACCCTCTACCTCTGAACTACAAACGCCTTTTCCACAAGGAACAGCTGGTCTCTCCCCCATACAATCAGCACTTTCTGCACAACGCACTCTCGACCATTACAAAAGTACTCTAGTTGTACAAAGTTAAGGAGCCACAACATGGACCACACTAGCATTGCATCCACAAGACCCACACATCTCATCCAGCCATGCACAAGAAAAATGACAATATAGGCTGCCCCCATGAAAAAAGAGGAATTAAAAGGAAAAAGGGAAAAAAAAACAAGTATAAAAACAACTAACTTGTCTGAAATGCTTGCAAGTCTTCACTAGTTCATCTTCATCAATCTCGTCCTCTGACAAATGTGGATCCAAAGAAGCTAAGTCGTTTTCTTCAGAGTTCATATCGAAATCATCATCATTCTCCCCATTGACAGATTCAGCATCAGAACTGAAGTCTTCGTTACCTAGAAAAATACGAGTTAGCTTATAAATAGAATTTTAATTAAAAACACATGAGTTTCAGTTAGAAACAGAGTTTCAGAGATTCAGTTATAAAATAGAGATTCAGCCAATTAACTGAAGCAACGAAATGAATGATAGGTTTTAGATTGCAGAAATATAACAAAGTAACGAAGTTCAGTGCGACTGTTAGCACAAATGCACAATATCTCAAGACCTTTCAGGTGCCTGACACAAAAGTTCATTTTCTAGAATTGCTTGTTTCATCTTGAACTAATAAAGCTGCCCATAAAAAGAAATCTAGCAAACATATACGAAGAACAGGACACTAGCACTTGATTCATATTAAGGTGGCATAAACGGCAACCATTTTTTGCTCTGCATTTAGTAAAGAAAACAGATACAACACCACAGAGAATTCCAGTTAGCAAATATGATAGCAGAAAATTTATATAGGTGCAGTAGCAGTAGCACCATCTCATTTGAGAAGGATTCATACAGAGGAAAAGCTACACCAAATCTAAAAAATTGGCCTGATCTCTCCTAATTCCCTTTTGAGGAAAAGCTGCATGGCACAACTAGAAATTCCACCCTCTCTTATCAGCAGCGTTATATATATATATAAACTGCTTAATAATTTTCTCATTCTGCCATACCACCTCAACACTCTTGCGCAGATGAGGCCACAGACCATGACTAAACAAATCTAACTATCTCAGCCGTATAGGTTTGCACAATGAACCCTGTCAGCCAGTCAAAATAGAGAATCCGATTTCAGAGATACCAACAAGGATGCTCGTTCCTAGGTTCAACTGGTTGCCCAAAAAGAAGCAGTCTGCTGCTGCTGCATCTCATTGGGTTGGAGTTGCAGAAGAGGAGAAGAGTTCAAACCACTCAAGAATTGGTGGATGCGACTAACAAATAGTAGGTTCCTATTACACGTTAACCGATGTCGTTGTTTGACATATCCGGATAAGTATACAATCCTACGACTATCGCTATCAATGTACTCACAAATCATGGGAAGGAGGCGGTGAGAAACCTATAATGCGATCATGGACACTCAACTCGATTTATTATTATATTGTGCTCTGAAGCAAGAAAGAGATTTCCGGCACCGGGTGAATTGAACAAATCTGACAAACCAAGACAGAGGAGTAGATTTGGTATCTGATAACAAACACATTGTGCATATGCAAACATGCCCTCTACTATATTCATGCCATTAGAACATCACTGACCTCAGCAGCAAGGCAAGAGCCTGAAATACACTATAGATAAACTAGGATACAGAAACACACTAGTTCAGATCTCTTGCACTTCCATTTCAATGCTAGGTGATACTGAGATAAGGAAAAACCAAAGCACTACAAGACACATGTTCAAACTCGGTTTAGCAACAACCAAAGGTAAGTATAAGGTAATGCATGTGAAGACCCCACCAAACACCAAATCTGAACCTATATTGATTTGAACCAGTTGAGAAATTTATAAGGGAAAAATTCAGCATGTGGATATGCTACACTCCTAATCTACATTTCCGTTCGCTACACCATGTATCACTGAAATGTTCACATGTCCTGAAAATCAACTTACAAAGTGACCTATATATCCATGCTAGTCTGCTATCACACCATTCATACTAAGGTGCCATAAAACAACAACCATTATTTGCTCTGCATTCAGTTAAGAAAACAAGATCTGACGAAATGAAAAGAAAAAACAGAGCATGAACAGAGATCGTAAAGTGGCTGCAGTGAACTAGTGAAGCAACCACAAGCAACCTATCAGATCAAATAAACTAAGGGGAATAGAAGCCAACACAACAGATGGAAATCAAAATCACAGGACCAAAATTGATACTAAAATTCCCCAACCCCATCCTCAACCCTAAGCAGCTCAAATCCGCAGCATTCCACTCCACTAGAACGAACCTCAAATCAGTTAAACCTAGCTGCTCCAAAGACAGCAACCAAAACCGTGGTGGCCGCCGGCGTTCAGGATACTGAGGCATTCCTGGCCGCCGCAACGTCGGGCGTAGCGTACGAAGTAGCATGAAGCCGGCGCGCGGGCAGAGGAAACAGCACAGGGGGCGGTGGCATAACGTGGGCGGTGGAGGCGGAGGCGAGCCGCGAGGACTTGAACGGGCGAGCCAGCTGCAGCACCTCACCGCAGTGGTCGTCGTCGCTGGCGACGCGGCGGACACGGGAGGGCTTGGCGGCACCGGAATCGACAGTGGCCCAACAGAATGTGGATCCAGCATACCCAAACAACGAAGATTCCATGGAATCGAAGGAAGAAAAAGCAGAAGCAACGAACCTGGGATGAATCGCCTCTCTGACCATGGAGAGCGTTGCAGGGAGGATGACTACGGGGAAATGAGGCAGCCAGACTGAAGCGACTCCTAATTTAAAACAGTACCGAAGGTGGGCCATCCAAATCAGACAAAGAAACGGGCAGACGCAAGGACACACACGATACCCATCGAACGGCCAAAAAAAACATGTGCCAATAAACAATAAAACACATGTGTGTTGTATAGCATTCCTGATTTTTTATGCTTACAGTCAAATGTTCAAAGCTTTGCTTGGAAACCACTAATACAATTATTATAAGCACTATAACTTTTGCACAAGAATGATATTAGTAGATTTTTCATCGGACTTACTTCCATATGATTGAAATTCTAACTTATTTCTACCAGAAACTGTCAAGGTCGTCGGGTCCGAGAGTAGCAGGACCCCGCTACGGAGTTCGTAGCCACGACCTGTGGTAAAGGGGCGAGGTTTTGACTTCTAGCCACTTGCCATATCCGCATGACCTGCATGCATGGTGACCGCGCCCAAATCTTCAGCTGGCGCGCCGTCTATGGCTCTGCGGACATCCCGGGTGCACCATTTCCTTGTATAGGCGCGGCCCCACATGACAGAAACTTTGGAAAAGAAATAATATCTTAGTATTTTTTTACACCATCTACATGCCTAATTTAATATATATTATCATTTCCACTTTTCCTATTGTTCCGTCGACTGAAATGTGGCTGATGTTTCAGTCGACTCGTTGTCCGTTGGATTGTCATCAAGATGTGTGCGACCGATTGGTGGGTCTTTGGTTGTTGTTCGGTCCGATATTTCTTATTGGGTTCGGGCACCGTGACGCCACACCGCTAACAAGGAACAGACGGGTGGGAGCCGCATTTACGCATTACACGAAATGAATCGGCGTTCTCGGAGCTGGTCGGGAGGGAGCGGCTATTCTTTCCGCCATTCCTCTCTCCGCCGCATTGAGGCGCGATCGGAGGCTCTCCCTCGCCGATTTGGAGGCTTGCTCGCGTCGGCCATTGGTAGAGCTCGGGAGGTACGTTAAATGCACGCTGTGGTGTTTTGTGACTTCGGTGTGATTTGTTCTAGGTTTTGGTTTTGGTTGCTTGTATGAACCGGAGCCCATGGAGCTGGACTCGGATGCGCCTTCCGACGCCTTGTGGGTGGTCCACCCCGTTGGCGGTGATAGAGTTAGTGGTGGCCTAGATCTGTGGTCGGGCACGGATCTGCGGTGACGGTCGAGGTGGGGCGCGCATGATCCACTCCCTCCGCAAGCCTTCGTCGCTAATGGTGTTTTTTCTTCATTTCGTGCTTGCTTGCAGAAGAAGATGGGAGGGGTGCGACATTGTCGGTGTGGGTGCAGACTCCTTTTAGGTGCCTAAGCATTGTTGCAACACGTACTAAATTGATTTTGACATGTACTAAATTTGTGCGGTGATTTCAAGCGGTAGCCAAGGATTTGTAATAGCAAGGGATACAAAGTGATTTTTTGCCTGTTACTTGCATTACTACGGGCCTGATGTTACACATTGATGTATTGCTAGGTTGTAATTTGGTACTGGTGGCTTCTGAATCTAACTACTTTGGTTATTCAAGCATTATTTGGTTAGAAAGCTTGTGGGATTATACTACTACTTGCTTCTGTTCTTCTAAATCGCATTAATTCACCCCATTTGATTACCGGTATTGTTATAACTTGGGCTCTGCTGTAGTATTGCCTCTTGTCTTGAATCTAGTTAATTTAATTTTTCCAACATTGTTTGGTTATAAAGCTTTTAGGACCACACAAATACTTGTTTCTATTCTTTTAAATGACTCCATTTGTTGTAAGTTGTTAGATCTTTACTAGCGAGTTAAACCAGTGATCTGTAACTTTAGGATAGTTACTATTCCCAATTTTACAAAATTGGTCCATTACTGCTGGATTTAGTTCTAGAACTCCAATGTGATAAGCTAACTCACTGTCTAGGAACACTGTGTCCTCTTTTTATTCTTTTTTAATAACTCATTTTGATATCTCGAGGTACTAGGCAAATGTTCCAAAACTTCATCTATGATCACTTTTCACTTCTCTAGAAGGGAATGATGAGCATAACAGTTCCTTAGTCGTTCTTTATGAAAGTTAGGATATTATTTGCATATAATCGAATAGTATTGTTTCTGATTAATGGGAGGGCACCAGATTGGAGCATTCTATAGTATGGACTACATGTACTTTGTAGATTGTTTTAATAATACATACATTTTAAAATTGGTTTTTGGTGATTTCACTTGTAGAGTCATTGCCGAGGAGCTACAAGTATCATCTTGAGTTGTTTGCCAATTGATGGCAGGCAACTCTCTTTCCATTTCAGTATCCAGTACTAGTAGTCACTGGACAAACTTTTCAAGTGGCTTTCCATTGTGTTTTCTGTGTAGATGGTGATTTATTGCATAGTAAATTTGGTTTATGCTCTTTCTTTCTTTCTTTCTTTCTTTCTTTCTTTTAAACAAAAAGTTTAATAGTTCTAGTTGTCTGAAATCTTGCTCTCAGTCAGCGTCTTCCCTTTATTAGATTGATATAGGCTTGTGTATGCTGCCAAATGCACTTATTTATCCTGATCTAGTGATCTGCTAGAAATACTACCCCTTTGTCAGATGGTTGCATGTGTTGTGAGCCTCATAACTTACTGCTTGGGCCACATTATCATAGTTACTGCATATGTTATCATGTTTATACGTGTTGCCTAACCATTTTTGTGTGATATATACAGGGCTTATGGCAGTAGCAAAGAAGATAGCCCTCTCTGTGACATGCCAGGTTTTGAAAGCTGTAGGATGAAACTCTATATACATGCATGTTTCATTTTTTGATTGCCTCGTATGATGAAATCATAGCGTTATTAATGGTTGCACTGTTGTGTTTCTTTCCAGTATAGGATCTCTTACTTGGAGATTGTCAAATAAAATCCCAGCTACATTAGTTTATAGGCTTCGCAACCCAACCTGAGTAGTAGAATGCTTTCTTTAGCACATGACATGTCTATTGCCTTGTGTCATGGTGCAATAGTGAATTTGTTTACTAAACACTGTAAGTCTGGGATACCATAAGTTTTTTTTTAATTTCCAGTAAAATTTGTTTCCTAGATATCTGATTTGTTTTAGAAAAAAATATTGTATGTGCAACAATAACGAAGACCTCAAAGAAGGATCGCAGTATTATCAATTGTGTAGGCTCTGCCATCTGCCATAGTCATTTCTTGAGAAATTATTCTTAAGTATGTGTTGTACTAGTGGCGCATTGTCAACTATAGGACATCAGATTGGTTTTTACAGAACTGAACATCGTGTCTGAAAAAATATTCTGTGTTATTGCACTTACAATAAACTGTTGTATCATGAACACTTTTTGAGTTGCAGGCTTGTAACTGTGCATTCATATGCCTTTTGAGTAGCAAGTCATATATGTATATATTTTGGATTCAGAGTTCTGGGGTTTCTCTGTTTATCTCCTTTTGTCTTCCTAAGCAGTTTCAGCGTTTCTTTAACAAAACGACAGGCAATTGAGTGGTGCATTTTACAGATTATATAGGAAATTCAACTTGACATATTTTGTTCTTCTACTAGCAGCGTTCGTAGGATCTTAGATCTAGAAACAGCATGCTGCGCAATCAATTATCAATATGTAGTGACTTTTTTAATTTGAAAAGAGATAAGCTTATTGTTATACGTGTTCTTGTTTTGTTCTTGACAGTTGAGCTGATTGAATTCTTTAGGACGAATTCACTAGAGTATAGACCTACGTCCTCTGACTTCTGGATTCACGGATGCGATGGCCCACACTGCTACATGCATCTCTTGCATTTAGTTTGTGAATTGAGATCAGTAAGCATGACTGAAAAAGTTTTTCTTGCATCAGGTTTGTTGATTGGTCCTGTGGTCCTGCAATCTTCGACGTCGTCTCTGTCCCGTCCTGTCTGTAAGACAAGAAGAGATGGCAAGATGTACCTGGTGAAGGATATTAGCAGTGCATCAGGCTGATGGCAGTGACGATTGTGCTCCTGGGCACCTGGCCGGTTGTCCTGGCGGTGCTGGAGCGACGGGGCCGGCTGCCGCAGCACAGGTCCCTTGACTTCTCCATCACTAACTTCCTGGCTGCCGTGCTCATTGCCCTCACCTTCGGCCAGATCGGCCTCGACACGCTGGAGACGCCCAATTTCCTCACCCAGCTTACTCAGGTAGCTCACTTTCCATTTCAATTAATACTCGTTCACATTCAGTTTTCTTTCAGTACGTACATCGTTCAGACCTGAAGAAGTGGAGACGTGCATGTCTTAATATTTGAAACTCTAGTTGTTCTGTGATTGTGTCTGTCAGTAAGAACATCGTCATCTTGTGCTAACTAAGCAACTCCACTCCGCAGTTAACATTTTGTGACTTCCAATTCAAATACTAATGATGCAGCTCCTGACACACCATGCCTTGCCACCACTTGAATTGTCTTTGTGCCAACACAGTTAGGATTTTTATCCTTGTGTGACTATAGAAAAAATTGGAACTTGTTAATTGTCTTTGTGCCAACACGGTTCAGATTTGTTAATTGTTTTAGTGTCGTTAGAGATCATGTCTTTTTGTTACTCTGTACTTGTTTCTGCGACTACTATTGTTGACTAAGTGATCATGCCTAGGTTCTACAAGCATGCATACTATAAGTTGTTCTTGTCAAATGATGGCAAGTCTTCTGTCAATTCTTTAGAACAAACAACCAAGAAGCTTATGATTATTATTGCTTTGGATGGTTGCTAATTCAGTCCTAAGAATCCAAAGTGTCTGTAGATTTCTATGTTGGTAAGGACATCTGCTATGATCCTCATAAGTCTTTTCTCTTCTCTTGCGGCAGGACAATTCATGTATATTGTTAGTTAACTTGAAAGTAATGGATACTGCTTATTTTGCACGCCTGCAGGCTGTACTTATCATTCACATTCGTGTGTGGCTAAGGAACTTCAATATAGAAGATTCATCTTGGTAATGGCAAGCAAATCTTATTTTTGATAAATGAGGTATGAATTTTGAATGTCACATTCCTTCCATCTGTTTGTTGTTGTTCTCCATAGTTCTCTGTTCCCGTTAAACTCTCATGTTCATGAAAAACAAACAAATAAAACACTAAGTTCATTAGTTGCAATTAGGAATAGTGTAGATTGCAAGTATTTAAAGCTGCAACTGTAGGTGTCATAATATGCAATATGTGGAATTTTGATTTACCTTATGATTATAATTGGCATTTACATTGTAGATTTTTTTTCAATAATCAAATTGGGTTGTGGGCCAACAAAAAGTAATATTTACTAGAATCATATAAGTTCTATATTATCATCACATAATACTGAAGCTCCTCTCACCAAGCATGTAGCAACACCCATGTATGTTAATTGTACTAAGATGAGGCAAACCTGTTGTGCTATCACTTAATATCCAGGCACCATGCCACTTGAAATAATTATTCATAAACTCGCGGTTTTTGAATTTTGAGGAGGGTTTGACCAGATTGAGATGCATGGAACCGGGTCGCAACTCTGGTCTAGTGGGCATAATTGTTTTGGGGCGTAGGAACCATTCCAGTTTGCCAGTTGTGAACTGTGAAGTTTAGGGGCCTATCGATGTCAGAACTAGGAATGTTGATCATGCTTTATTATTCATTAGAGTCTGGCAAGTGCCGAATAATGGCGCACTTGTTAAATAGTCGAGTTTTGGTCCTCAATTTAACCATGTCAGCAACATGTTTCATCTTCTAGACTTCTTTAGTCTTCCGATCATTCAATCTAATGATTACCTTAGCTATGACAACAAACTATTGTTTTTTGTGATTTGTGATTGTGCTTCCATGGATAAAATTTGTAATATGTCCTTGTATAGGAAAAAAATTGTTTATTGTGTTTTGTGATTGTGTTAGCATAGAAAAATTTTGTAATCTATCCTTCTATAGAAAATAATTGTTTCTTTGTGATTTGTGATTGTGTTTGCATAGAAAGAATTTGTAATCTGTCCTTGTATAGGAAAATTTTTTTCTCTTTTGATTTTTTATTGTGATTGCATAGAAAAAAATTGTTGTATTTTGTGTTAAAACTAGTTGGAATCATCATTTGTGATTTGTTCATACACAAACCTCTCATTAGTACTGAGATCCTGCTATTGCATCTCCAATAGCAGGATGTGCTTGTGGCAACTCACACATGTTGATATAGACAGGATCATGCAAGAATGGTTGTTGTAGTGTGCCAAAGAGGTGCTTGTATCTTTGTTATTCAATCTTATTTAAGAATGCGAAATGAATAACATATTCTATATGAATCATGCATGAGTGGGGGAGAGGGTGACCTTTGATGGGCACTCCGGTGAATCTCTGTGTGCTCCAAATTAAGCTATTCTATAAATTTAGAACTACCTGATGGATACAACACTCTGACCAAATCACATAGAATTGGGTTTGTGTTATCTTTGTGTTCCAAAGGGCTAGTTTTGCGGTGCAAATCGACACTTTTTAGAACATAGTAGTTCTAAAGTGATTGTTGAAGTGCTCAGCTTTCTTCAGGCAACAATTAGTTTAGATCATCTAATACATGTGATTGTTTGCGCTTGATTTTTAATCTCACATTCATTCCATCTATTTGTTGTTCTTTTCCTAGTAGTTGAAGTGCTCTGTTCTCGCTAATCTCTCCTCTTCATAAAAAATACAAATAAAATACTAAATTAATTAATTGCTATCTGTAATAATAATAAATTGCACAAGTCGGGCACCACAATTTTAGTTGTTAGCATACACAATTTACAACATAGTAGTTTCTCTATTGATTGCCACAAGTTTGTTCACGGAGGGTGAGTAAGGGCCTAAGGTTAAATTTGAATGGCACGATCAATGGACCCGTATTTCATTACATACCTGTTCATTGTCAAAACGTTGTTGTAGCCTTGCAAACTAATTTGTTAATAGGCTTTTTGTGCTAATAGAATATTAGATGTAGGTGAAGTAGGGGATCCAACAGATTTGAAGGAGCATTGCTAGATGGCATAGGACAACATAGTGTTAGTTGTGGCTCCAAATTAAACTTGCCTACGGATGGCATGAATGATACTATATTTGCATTGTTTTGCTAGGCGCAATCATTCTACCATGCTCGGTAAGAACTTTACAGACTGGTGCAGCATTCGAAAAAAATGTTAGCGCGTATGACACTCGCTTACAGTACCGAAGTTTACAAAGATTCGCCTCATATCTTGGTCGTAGGTATTGATGGGTTTCAGCACTGTAGATTAGATGAGAGTGTATGTTTGCTCAATCTAGTCTCGAACATGTATTTGCCATTGCTACGGTTTTCATGCTTTTAGCCACCGCTCGTTGTACGAACATGTTAGGATTTGAGTGAACTGATTACTGACCAAATAGAGAAGTGTGTTTCTGTTGTTTCTGACGGTTATTGCACACATTTTGTACTAAACTTGCAAATTTCCTTATTTGCAATTTGTATAGGTGCAATGCGCAATTTTCGATACCAAGAATAAAAACCCATTTGTCTCTGTCCTTCTATAGAAAAAATTATAATTTGTTAATTGTGATTTGTGCCAATATAGACCACATTTTTGTCCTTGTATTTCTGTTGTTTGTGAATTTTGCCATTGCCTGGACCTAGATCACTGTCTGGTTCTCTTATTCCCCACCCACCCTCTCAACCATTCTCTGTCTCTCTCTCTTCCCGCCCTAGAAGCAGCTAACAACTATAGATAAACCTTATGTCTGTATGAGTTCTTGTTGCACAGTGCTTGTTTCTTGTGATTTGTGCCAACGCAATTTTTTGTGACAGTACTTGTCCCTTCAATGGTTATATTCAAAGACTAGCTGAACTGTAGGAGTAAATTTAGCTAATATTTGTTCTTGATCTGCGCTTGTGTTGGGCCATGTGCTCACTACTTTGGATTTTTAGTTTTCGACCTCTATTAATTGGTGTCCTTTGCATCTATCTTTGAGCAATCTGAATTCAAATAGGCTATCCGGATATATCACTAATGAGATTGGCGCTTGTTCATCATTGAGGATGTAAGTTGAACTTGAGTATCATGTTTATTTGTGGTTGTGGCATGTAGGTTTTTAGCATCACGGTGCTTTTATTCAAACTTGCCTTTTGCGTTTAGGGACTTCTCCTTCCAACAACTTGGATGGTGACATATCATTTTCAATATCAAAGTTGCGATTTTGTTGGTGTTTGTGATTTCTAGGATATTGAAGAAAACCGGTGATGATTGGTGTGATCCCATCAACATTGTCATAGCTCTCAAATTTGAAGATCTAAGTTAGTTTTTATCTGAATAAAGAAAATAAGAAAATAAAAGGCACCAGCAACAAATATTGTCCTAGCTCGTGTTTTGGCTTAAAGATTTTTGGGCTTGCAGGCAATTAGATGGAAGCGTTTTCTCCTTATATGTACCAGATGACTGGCCTTTGGTTCTTGTAACTTGCCTAGTCTCATCGCAAGTTAGTTATGCAGAGAGTCTACTTGCCTAGTCTCACGCAAGTTAGTTCATTCTTTACTCAGTAGAAATTATTATGCCTTTGTTGTTATGCAGTTCATAATTTCTTCTCCGTGAGACTTGAGTGTGTGTATCCAACAAATCATAATGAAATACTAATGTCTTTATTTATAATTGCATTTTTCAATACTAGAAATTGCATTTGTTGGAATGCGCAATTTTCGCAGTTAGATTTGTGATTTTTTGTGTTTGTGCCAACACTGATTAGTTTGTTTTTTGTTTAGATATAGATCAGGCATTAAATCTACTTACAACATGCTTCACATGCATGCAGCTTATATTGTTCACTATCATCAGAGAAAGAAGAGGTCTGTAATTCACTGTGTTCGCTCTGTTCAGTTCTTGCACGATTTGAATTCTTCTTAGGTTGGCCACTTGATCAGGTTGTGCAATTGTGATCTATAAGGCCTAGAAGTCATTCAGCACTTGGAGCAAGTAGTAGGGGAACTGACCAGCTAAACTGGTGTCTCCATGCAGCTGATCTAACATTAGGCAAATGTGTCTCCCTTAGCAGATCAAGTAGTTTTTGGTTTTTTGGTGCATTTTTGTGCGGTCTTAGCTAAGGCAGTAATAGTACAATCTGATTTGAGCACATACACAATGGTAGTGCTACAGTCTATAAGGCCTACAAGGCATTGAACACTAATACAATTATGGAATTTGTACACAACAGAGGGGAGTTCCCATGCCTGATTTTCTTGCAAAGTGGTGTGTGATTCAATCGGCCATGTTTTTTTCTTCCTGGAGGGTGCAATGAGAGTTGTAATTGTCTGGTGTGCTTCTATGTCTGTTTACTGGACCGATAGGGTCATTTTGGGTCAAACAAGCACCAACTTCAGTTAACGGGTATCAGATCATGCGCCCGTTAAGGTTTGGCAGGCCCGGTAGCCACATGTGTTGGGTTTGTGGGTTCATTCGCGGACCCGTTAGCCTTGGCAGAAGAAGAAAAACAACAGAGACCATTTGAACCCTTGGATGCAGGTCCAAGGGTTGTGCTCGTCGACTGAAAAAAGCTCTATATTTCAGTCGACTGGGATATAGCAAGTCCCTATCATTTCCGAAGGTAATTGGGTATTTTATAATAAAAGCAGACCCAACCTGAGGAGCAACTTTGCGGGTTTTCATTAAAAGAAAGAAAAATGCATAGATTGCTGATGAGATGCACGGCATCACCGCCAACTAGAACTAGTTGAGCTAAGCTTATTTCCTTAAAGGCTATCTTGTAGAAAAAGAGTACTATTTGTTTAGACCAATTAGTTATGGTAAATAAATTGGATGCATTTTCAGCACATCCTTCTCCTTTCTGTGCCAAATAGCGTTCTCCCTTTTCTTCACCTGCTCTGCAGTCTGCACCTCAGCGATTTTCCACCCTCATTCTAGCTACCGAGCTGCCCTAGACGTGTGGGTCGTGACGGTGAACTGGTCGTCTGGTCCTGTTCCGTTCGCGGTCCAGAATTTGTTGCAAAAAAATATTCCACTTCATTCGGTTTTCTAGAAGTCGCCCTGCTAGGCTAGATCAGTACTATACGTACGTTATACTCACTAGATAAAATTTAATCACCTCTATATCTCTGTATTTGATTTACAGAAGGGCCTAACAGACGGATTTGAAGGGAGGAAACTGATAACGGACTACCGAGGACAAGTGTATATTAGCAGTAAGGGATAATGTGTCATCTGAGGATTCTGCAGTACTATTAGGTTCGGCAGTCGGGACTGTTGCTGTTCTAATTCTTAAATAAAGTAGAGCCTCCATCTTTTTTCAAATTATATATCGTTTTGACTTTTGAAATGCTGGGAGGCGGCCAGGCAGGAGTCCGTTCCATCGGACAACCCGTCCATGCACGGCTGTGACGTTACTTTTGACTCCCATGGTTCCTTCTCGCTTTTTCCATTTCTATGCCGCTAGTCGTATCACATTTAGCTCCTATCTTGGCTACCACTATCACTAAAAAGAAATATATATTGTTTATAATGGAACCTATCCATATATTACTAGTAGACCATGTACCAAATATGATACTTGCACTCGCGCATATCAAAAGAACATCGTGGTGCTTACCACAAACATATAGATGAGTTATACTAGATATCAACTACATTAGGAAATTTGAAGGCATTTTAGGTTTGTTTTAAGTCCTTTTTTTTACTTTGGCCATAAATATTGGACACTTTTTTAGGTTAACTTTATAATTAAACTTAATACGAGCAATACTTTTATAATATATAGTTCATTTATATAGGATAACATAATTTCATTGTTTTTCTAGCCAAGTTACAAAAATTTAAGATAATGCTAGGATCTGGGAAGAAGGAAACCATCTACTTTGGTCATAAATATCGGACACTTTGAATGATCGGCTCAACACTCGTAATATTCTCAGAAGGAAAAAATTCCTGCAAGAAGGATACAATTGCGTGCTCTGTCAGGATAATGTCGAGGAAACACTTGAGCATCTGTTTTTTGAATGTCCAGCTGCTACTAGTAGATGGTTTGCTCTTGGCATCACTTTGACAGATTCAGTTGATCTTTTTCAGAAATTAATCATTGCAAAGGAGGCTTCTCCCCATTCATTCTTCATGGAAATATTCAGGATCTCGGCAAATTGTATTTGGGTGGAACGAAATGCTCTTATTTTTGAAGGAAAGGCTCCTAGCTTGAGCTCCTGGAAAGCTGCTTTCAAACATGAAGTTACTGTCCATCTGCATAGAATCAAGCCTTCTCTCCACTCCTCTGTTCGTTCTTGGCTTAACAGCTTGTAACTCTTAGTTTAGTCCTGTTTTCTTTTTTAGCTTAGCCTAGGAGGTAGTTTAGCTGGTTTCTTTTTCTTTTCTCTCTTGTTTTCTTCTTTCTTTGTGTGTGTTGGTGGTGTGGTCACCCTCTGGGTGGCTCCTCTCTCAGTAACTATTTCGGGTTTCGTTTATGCAGCTCTCTGGTGCCGGGGGGATTTATTTCCCACGGTTTTTGTTCAAAAAAATGCTAGGATCTGGGTGTCTGTTAGCCCGTCTCTCTATAAAAAAATTATCTACGGAAATGTTCTCCTCAGGGTGTCTGATGCTCCAGACGCGCCCTTTGTAGGCCTACAGAGCCCTACGGAGCCTACTCCTTGTTTCTCCATAAAAAATGTCGATTCCCCATTCCTCCCCGTCACTGCCTTCTTTCACCACACGCAAGCGTCTTCCGCGGCCGACTCCACCGCGCCGCCTTCCCGTCGCTCACCTTCCTAGCACGGGGGATGCTCGCCGCGAGTAGCGCAGTCGCCCGGTGTTGTCACCTCCACAGCGGGGATCACACCCGCCCGCCTTGTCGCTGGAGCCACACAGCAACTCATCGATGGCCGCACAACCGCTCGCCGAGGCCGCGCAGCCGCTCGCAGGCATCCCCCGTGTCACTCCACGGCATCGAGCTCCGCATCGACGAGGCTCCATTCGTCCAAACAGCAAGTAGATGCTACGCTGAAAGCGCATGTTGCAAGAGTATGTTTCAAGTGTTTCAGATGTTTCAGAGATATGTTGCAAGTATTGTATATCGATGTTGCAAAAGCAGATCGGGATGTTGGACATGTTGTAATGTCTATACATGTATGTTTCAAGTGTATATTCCAAATGTTTTATCTGTTCTAGACGTATGTTGCAAGTGTTTTATTTGAATGTTGCAAAAGTAGAATCTGGATGTTGCATATATATGCATGTTGTAAGCATATGTTTCAAGTGTTTTATACGTATGTTTCAAGTGTTTCATCTGGACGTTGCATATGTTTGCAAAGGTTTTCAAGTATTTTTATGCGTTTTCGCAAGTGGTCCAGACGCTTATTTCAAGTTTTTCATTTGTCTTCTTTTGTATGTTGCAATTGTTGTATCTGGATGTTGCATATATTTGCAATGGTTTTCAAGTGTTTCTAGGCGTTTTCGCAAGTTTTTCAAACGCTTGTTTAAAGTGTTTCATTTTTCTTCTTTTGTGTGTTGCAATTGTTGCATCTGGATGTTTCAAAAATAGAACGGGTGTTGCACATGGGATACACGTGGGAAGTGATAGGCGACGCGGGCGGCGTCCAGGGCGGCGTCCGGAGCGACACAGGCCCGCTGCTGGGGCGCTCACTCATGGGCCCGATGCGCTAGGGCACTCGCTCGCTCGCTGTGCCTACCATTTAATATGGCCTTCAGATTTATTTGATTTTAATCGAATTAAAATTGGCCAAGCCCAATTTAATTCAACGCTTGCAACATAGCATCAATATTTCAGCAGACTTGACCAAAACGTCGCCACAAAAGATATAATCGATGGATGTTGCTTGCAACACGATATTAATGTTTGTGAAAATTTTAAAATATACTAGCTATCATCCAACGGTGATCAGTGAATATAGCTGTCACATACGTCCCGTGTATACAACTGCGGAAGGCATGTCACAAGCGTCCCGAGTATACAGCTGGCAGGCGTCCGATGCTAGGGTCCTGGTCGGATGTCCGGACACGAGCAGCTCCATTTGATTTTTCTAGATTCAAAGTTTTACTATTTGTCTAAACATAGTATATATTTAGATGCATATACCTAGAAAAACAAAAACGACCTACTATTTAGAATGGAGTGGATAGGATATATTTGGCTCATGCTTCCACCTTCATGTTCCAGACTTCGAGTGCTTACTAGCTATGAATAACTAGACACCCCCACGCGTTAGCTGCAGAAATTTGTAGCTATATATTGGAGTCAGATTTATAGTGAGAAATAGTAATAAAAATCATGAAAGAAAGAATATATATGTTTGTGAGCTCATTTAAACGATTGCTGAAATAAAATCGCATTTATGATATGAAAAATTAATTCTCCTTAAACTGCTGTGAGAATTAGAGTTCTAGAGGAGCACATTGGACGAATCGAGCAAAGAGATAGTAGCAGGAACTTGCACTTGCGGCCTGAACAAAATAGTGTAATTATCATTATTATCTTCGGTAATCTATATATAAACATGTGTTCAAATGACTGAAGGCAGATAAATTCATCCATGAGGTATTCGATTTGCTTCTAGATTGCAGGGTCAAAATCCAGTGTAGTTCTTTTAGATTGATGTACGTACTTACATATGTCAGGGATTTGTCTTGCTGCTAATCACAATCAACTTGCTTTCATGTTTTGAAGGATTTTTGGATGCTGCCTATGGTAGTTGAGGGGGATTGATTGCTGATGCCGGGGGTATCTCGTTGTGTCACTTCCTAGCAACGGCTTGGCTGGGCTGCAGTGCTAATGCTAGGTGGTGCGGCCGGCTAACCACATTCTTCTCGCTGCATGAACCAAAATGCAGAGTTGTGTCGAACAGAATAGCAGCAAGGGTGAAAAAATGGAATATGAATTTGCTTATCCAATGTAAATAAATAAGAAAAAAATATAAGAGATGGAAGCATGTTTTTAAGCAATAAATTTTATCTAGTGAGTATACCTATTAAGCAAGATAGCACGAAGTCTGTAGCGAACTAGCAATGGCCCCTTGGGGCTAAACGTCAAACAGCTTTAAAGCTGGAACATAATGTGACAAATTGAAAAGCAATAACCTTATTAGGAACGGCCACTTAACAAAGAGCTGGCAGGCGAGCAGGCGGCCGTGCTATATGAGGTTGGCACTGCAGTAAGGTTTTTAAGCATGAACGCAGCGACGCTTAGTTGAATCGAGCAGTTTTTCCTTACTAAGCACATTTTGTGGCTCATTCATTATTGTGAAGGTTGAATCAACACCATGTTTGATGAATTGGGACTATGGAGCTGTTTTGTTGTATGCACATAAGGTGTTCAGTGAAATTCTTGTGAGTACTTAGGTTACTAATTTCAGCGCTTCTGTTGCCCCTCTACACTCACAAGTGGTACAAGAGCAGTTAATTATCAAAGACACATATTAGATTGTTGATTTGCATAAATATGGCATTTTGGGAGACACATGATAGATTGTTGATTTGCATAAATATGTCATTTTGAAAGTAAGCAAGTTTGTTGTCACTTGTTGACATTTGACTATTGAAAGTTTTGTTCATGTTGGTTCAAGGTAGACATTTTTGCGGCATACGTATGATGTAAGTCATGAAGCTCTTATGTTGAACATGTTACCATTTAGACAGCAATTTGATGGTGCATTTGATCAATTTGCACATCTTAGAAAATTATCCCCGGCCATTATTTGATTGCTATGTCTTAGTAATATGGTAGAATTGAGACTTAACCCAATATGTTGTCTCTATGTTTGATGCTTTATATGTTCTCTTGTTAAAGAGGTTGCTTCAGAAGATTTGCATAGAGAGTTGTTGTGGGTGTCATAATCTTTCTGTGGCCATATTTGACATCAATAGAGAATAACACTATTGATAGTGGTGGTAATAGTTTTATGGAGAAAATGGTGGAAGCTATTGGAAATTCTTATTCAAGGAATATGTGAGGCTTGCTATTGCAAGGTTATTGGGTACTTCTAGGATTCTTCTTTGGCAAAGTTGGCAGGTTGAGGTGGATGACACATTTGGTACTCTTTGTTGTCTTCTATCATTTGGGTGAGCCTAGGTAGTGCTATCTTGCTCAGTTGTTGTGGTTTTTTGTATCTTGAGTCACACTACTGGCTGAAGTTCTAGTTTCATTTGTTCATATCATTTATCTACGTTAATTGTGGTTGCCACTTTTGAACCTACTTCTGGTGTTCAATTTGCAAGGCATTTGCTTGATGTGTAGACCTATCTGGTACGTCTTCTTTCAGAATTAGGATGTTAGTTGGTAGTACTCTTATGCTAACAATTTGATGTCAGTTGTTGTGCTGAAGAGATTTGATCAGGTGTCTCATCTGACCTTGGCCCTCTCCATCGTCTTGTCTCACTAGTGGATCGAAGGGACTAACGCGGCTTATCGTTCGCATATACTAACTCTAAAGTTTGATCTCGCATCTCTCGCAATAGCAGCACCATCACAGTCAGTATGTCGCCACGACCTCAGGGAGTATGTCGTCATGACCTATCAAGTTCATGCTTCTTCGTCTCTCTACCGATGATTGCTCTGCTAGCAGTCATGACGTCCTTGACAACAGCACCTAATATGGAAATTGCATTAGTTTAGGGACCCCCCCCAACGCCGCCACCCCCCCCGGCCCCTGCACCCTTCTCTCCCTCCGCCATTGGCTACAAGGCCAACCTTGATCTCCTGGCCACAACCCTCCCTAAGAACATCGCTGCCTCTTTATGCGTCTGCCGTCATCTTCTAAGACCGCTATGTCCTTTGCTACTCTCATCAACTCCAATACCATTGATAGATTCGGCAAGGTCGTTGTAAACAGGACGGAGGGGCAAATACACGCCTGGCATGACCTAAAATATATCTCGTATCTCCATTACTCTTAATGATTTCCTATGAATTGGCCCAAGGCGCGATCCAACATATCACTGTCAATTTGTGGTTACAACCTTAAGTGATATATCACTGTCACTGTCTATCACAGCCGGTTGTAGACATGAACAGGTAGTGAAAACCTACCTATCACTATGGATTATAGGCATTTTTTTCATTTCTTTCTTTGTTTCTTGAGGCAGTTTATAAAGACCTGTAAATAGTTCTTCAAAAATCATTAAAAGCTCAGTAGGGGGAGCACCCCCCTCCTGTTTTTCTCAAAAAAATAAATGATAATGATCATTGTTCGCAATGATACTTCAATAGTGATCTGTAGTAGTCAAGTAACATTCTTTGTAGGATGATAGGGAGTATTTGCACTAGCGGCAATCGTAGCGCAGGCTTGAAACAGGGAAAACACCAGGTAGTATCACAAGGTAGGAGTGGCGGAGGACAAAAAAAATTAAGGTACGACCAACTCGGTACCCTAGATAAAGTGCCTCAATCTACATATCATAATCCTGAATTTACCCATTCATCAAATCAAAGCGTATAAGAATACAAATAAGAAATAATTCGTGTGAGACTTATACCACGTAAAAAAATGCAAATTGCAATATTATACCCCCTCCGTTTCAAATAATAAGTCGCTTTAATTTTTTTTTTCATCCATTTTACTATGTATCTGGCAACTTATTGCCTTCTCATTTATTTCCTATCCATATTTGCTCTTACGGTGGTACCTGAATTATTGAACAAATGAAACATAAGTGGTGTTCGCTGGTCTGACTGGTTCAGCCAGCCGGCTGGACCCTCTCACGAGTTACTGTTCACCAAACCAGTCAAATAGTGTTTTTCTCTCACAACAAACCAGCCGGAACAGTGTTTTCCAGCCAAGTTTCAGACCAGCGAACGGGGCCATAAACAACAAAAAAATATTGAACAAATGAAGTTGCAGGGATATATCTCCGTGGCCAAACCACGGTATAATAGGAGGCGGCTAGGCGCCATGCATGCATACCGAGCCTTGCGCTACTGCACGATAGTTGTACCTCGATCGAGATGTGAAAAGGGGAGGTCATTGGGCAATCTGATCGATACGCTGAGAGTCTACGTGCCGTGTTACCCTGAGGAGTTGTTATTAACCTGATCTCATAGCGTACGTGATTTTGCTAATAATATATTTTTTAAAGGTCATTATTACTTCATTAGAGAACCACCATATACTTTTGCTC